>CM054135.1:27150500-27170500 GCA_028751875.1 Rapana venosa
GTGGGGGTGGGGTGGGGGGGGGTGTTTCAGGGATAATACTAAATATGTAATACTCACATAGCACACGATCAACACAAGAGAAAGAAAGAAAGAAAGAAAGAGAGAGAGAGAATAGGAAGCCAATGGTCCCCAGAGGGCCTGTGTAACCCCCTCCCTAACACCCCCCCCTCCCCGACCTTCTCCCCCCAAAATGACACAAGACTTCATTTTGCCACCCTGAAGGATGTTGCTCAATGCTTGTTGACAGCCCGAAAGAAAAAGAAGAAGAATAAATTAAAAAAAGAGAAGCAAACACAAGGAAAAGACTCAACTTAGGCTTGTAATAAAGATGTAAACGCGCCCCCTTTTTTTATATATATAGCCTTTCCTCAATTTGTATCTGTCTGCCTGTCTGTGTGTTTGCTTGTTTATATGCTGGGTCTGTCTGTATGTGTATTCTGTTGCTCCGCGTGTTACAGTCAATTTGCCACACTATGCTGTCTCTGTCGCTGTTTCTCGTTCTGTTTCTGTGTCTGTCTGTCTTTCTGTCTGTCTGTCCACTCCCCTCCCTTCCCCTCCACTCCACTCCACTTCACTTCACTACCTATCACTCGCATTGGCCATCCATTTCTCACACAGTATAGTTATAAAATCTGCACCTCGAGCGTTAATAATTAAATATAAAAAGATAATGCAATCCAAAAATTGCTGTCCCACATAGTACAATACTGGAACTCAACCCTCCAGCCCCCCACATGGTGTCATTGAGGTATTAGGTAACCACTGGTCCCGGAGGCCCAAGCAGAGAAAAAAGAAGGTCATGAGACTCCATTTTCTGTCCTCCACACTTCACTCCACTACCCTCCCCTCCACACCACTCCACCCCACACCACTCCACACCACTCCCACACCACTCCCCTCCACTCCACTCTACTCCACACCACTCCACTCTACACCACTCCATTCCACTCCACTCCACACCACTCCACACCACTCCTTTCCACTCCACACCACTCCACTCCACACCACTCCACTCCACACCACACCACCCCACTCCCCCCACACCACTCCACTCCCCTCCCTCCAAAACCCCCAACACCCCACACCCTCCACCCACTTCCCTACAACACTTTAAGGCCATCAATTCCCCCAACACACCACAACAAAAATAAAAAAAAAAAATATAAATATATAATATTAAAGATAGAAGAAAGGAAAAAAAAAAAAATCAAAATAAAAAAGGTTCCCCAGGGGCAAATTTTAAAAAACAATAATT
The DNA here is from genome assembly GCA_028751875.1 of Rapana venosa. Taxonomy (NCBI): domain Eukaryota; kingdom Metazoa; phylum Mollusca; class Gastropoda; order Neogastropoda; family Muricidae; genus Rapana; species Rapana venosa. The sequence continues at coordinate 27,151,756 of CM054135.1, forward strand.
ATACAGTAAAAAAAATTTTAACATTACTGTCCCACACAGTACACTGTCAGGACTCAACCCTTCAACCCCTTAGACAGTGGTAGTGAGGGATGAGGTAATCCACTGGCCCCAGGGGGGACCCACACAGTGAAAGAAAAGGGAGGTGAGACTCCCATTTTTCTGTCCTAAGGGGCTGTTGCTCAATACTTCTTGGTCAAAAGAAAAAAAAGATAACAATGGGAAAGGAAAAAAAGCTAAACCCCTAGTTTGTTATAATAGGGTGTTGACACATCCTTTTCGGGTTTTCTTCCCCTGTCCCCCCACCCCCACCCCGCCACATACACTGTGCACTGTCCCAGGTGCCTATTTGTCTGTCTGCCTGTCTGTCTGTCTTTTTGTCTATCTATTTTTCGTCAGCCCTGTTGTCAGTCGGGCTGGCTGGCGCCTCCTTTTCGTTTTTCGTTTTTTTTGCCCCCAGCTTTTTTTAGACTCTGTCTGTCGTCTTCGTGTCTGTGTGGTTGGTCTTTCTTCCCTCCTTATTTCCCGTATACTGTTGGGGGTGTATTGGAAAAGGGCTTTATTTTATTTTTTTTCATATATATCCCAAAAGGGGGACTGGGGTAAAAAAAACCAGGGTTTCTTATTCATTTCCTCGAAATAAAAAATTTTCATTTTCATTCTCTTCTCTCTCTCTTCCCTTTTCTCTCCCATCTCTCTCTCTCTCTCTCTCTCTCTTTGGTTTTGGGTTTTTGTTTGTTTGGGGTGTGGGATGGTGCTGGGTGTGTGGTGTGCTTGTTTTCTTGCGTCTGCGCGCGCCCGGTGGTGTGTGGTGTGCGTGGTGTATGTAAAGGGGGGAAGAATAGAAGAAGAGACACAGACGACAGAAAACAACGAAAGACGGCAGAAGAGTGGGACTGAAACAAAGAAGGGCAAAAAGAAAGAGGGGGACGCTAATGAAATCTGAAACTACACCAATTATCAAACAATGATGGACACAAGTCGATTGTTATTTTTAACCTTCACCACACCGAGCCTATAAGAAACAGCTAGCCACACTCCTAAATTTAACTACCACTGTGATGGGCCTGGCCTGGAAAAAACTGAAGAGAGGCTTAAGGGGTTCTGTCACATTAGGTAATTTCATGAGCTTGTTGAGGTCATACACCGTTGTTGTGCCCTTACATGTGGTAAAACTACAAAGAAATCTATGGGCGTGCACGTGCGGGGTTCGTGCGTGGGGGATAAATTTTATATATTTAAAAAAATATTTTATATAAAATATATTATGAAGTATTAAAATATGAGTGGTGTGCATTTTATAGACAAGACAACAGACAAACAGACAACAGACAAAAACAAAAGAAGATAGAAGATAGATAGATAAAAAAAAAGATAGATAGATAATGTTTTTTTTATTTTATTTTTTTTTAAATTTTTTAATTTAATTTTTTTTATTTTTTTATTCGAGGGTAAAGGAAAACACTATTGTTTTTTACATCCGACCCCGTGTGTATGCTTTTTTAAATTTTGCCCCGTCCCCCCGCACACAATGGCCCACTCTACGAAAAAACGGAACAGATTTAACGGTGGGGCAAGATGTTCTGCGTGCGTTCGCACACGGGGCCTCGGTTTATAGTCTCATCCGAATGTGAGTGTGTGTGTCCCTATATGTGTGCGTGCATGCGTGTGTGTGTGTGTGTGTGTATGTGTGTGTGTGTGTGTAAATGTGTGTATGTGAGTGAGAGTGTGTGTGCGTGTATGTGTGCGTGCGTATGCGCGCGCATGTGTGTGTGTATGCGCGCGCGCGCACACACACACACACACACACACACACACACACACATGCGTGTGTCTGTCTGTCGCTCTGTGTCTGGTGTAAGTATACATGTCGTGCTACTCGTAGTCGCAGGCAATAATCAGAATATTGATTACACTGCCTCCCACCCCCACCCCCCACCACCACCCCCCCCCCCCCTCCTCCTTTTCTCTTTCTTCTCTTCTCTTCCAGCCTCCCAGCAGTAAGCAATGGTTGGGTTGTACACAGCGGCTGTACAACGTCACAACACACGAATCACGAACACAGACGCTGCCAACCAACGAAGGCAGGCCCTCTGAAGGTCAGGGATGATGCCAATAATCACACCGTTGATTAAGCCATCGCCTCTCCTTGTCCTCTTAAAAGCCAAAAGAGGACACGATAAAAGAGATTGTTGGGGTTGGGTTTTTTTGTGTCAGCATCACCGCAGAAAATCGTGGGCCAAGGGAAGCTGTATACTCACGATTGTGTAGCCAGACTTGGGTCTGTGAATATGTGGATACAAGATTCAAAATTCAAGATTTAGTTTCTTTTCGCCCCTTTTTGGGTATGGAGGATTACAAACAAATGACACATACACTGGTAGGCGTTTCTTAATTAATGAATGTTTAGTACATAACTTGTACGTATATTATTTGCACATGCACGCGCGTGTCAAGACACACACGTATACGCTCAAAGAAAAGAGAGTGAGACAAGAGGAATTGACATACCCTGAGGCTAAAGAATGAATGAATAAATGATCATTATCTTTCAGGGGTTACACAGATAAGCATTCACATTCTTTTTTCCCCATCTGGTCCTTATAAGAGACAGAGACAGACAGACTGACACAGGCGCACAGAATTACAAAACAGGTCAAGGTTTTAATGTGTCATAATGGACATGGAAAAGCAGTTATGCATTTGACAAAAAGGGGGAGGAAGGGGGAGGTGACTTTGCAAGCACACACGCTCGTACACATTATATAGATAGATAGATAGATAGATAGATAGATAGATAGATAGAGACAGACAGACAGACAGACAGACAGATAGATAGATAGATAGATATATAGATAGATAGATAGATATAACTAAGAACTTTTTCCCCTTGTCATCCACTTAAAAAAATAGTGTTTTAATAAGACCAAATGAGAGAAAAATAAAGCCATACGTCAAATTTGAGTTCTTTACTCTTGCTTAAAAAAACAAAGACAATCATCAGCAGCAAGAGACCTTACTATATACCTCTCTGCTCCTGCTGGGTCAAAGTATGCAGCAATGCAGTGAACTAAACGACCCAGCAGTAGGGCAGGGCCTCCTCTGGTACATGGCATCATGTGTTCCCACCGGCACACAATGGCCTACTCTTTCGAAAAGCGGAACAGGATTAAACGTGTGCGCAAGATGTTCTGCATGCGTTCGCACACGGGGGCCTCGGTTTATAGTCTCATCGGAAGGACTTGAATGTGACAGATAGAGCTTAAGACTGAGCATAATGAGACCCAGATAACCGACATCGTGAGGGTAGCAGCACTGAAAGTCACATCACAGGAAACAAGGTAGCCCTCGCACCCCAACCCCCCCCCCCCCCCAAAAAAAATGTAATAGCTCAGACACCACCCGTTGCATGCAGACATTAATTACCCCAGTGGTCCCCTGCGGTACAGTGTCTGAATATGGCATGACATCAAACCATTTCCATCACTTCCTTTATTACCCAGTCCTTGCTGGTTGCACACAAACACACTGCTGTTGATGGCTCACTCTTTTTTTGGAATACTAGACAGGGGTTTTTTCCACCCTCCCAGTTGTTCTCTCACGTCTTTCCTCTTTCTTTTTCAGTATGCTTTCCTATGTCCTCTCCCCCCATGTAGTGACATTAAGGATGGATAACTGCATCGGATAACTTCAGCATTTCCACGTTTGAGAAACTCTCTGTCTCTCTGTCTGTCTCTCTGTCTCTCTCTCTCCCCCTCTGTCTCTTTCCTTCTCTCTCTCTCTCTCTCTCTCTCTCTCTCTTCTTCTCTCTCTCTCTCTCTCTCTCTCTCTCTCTCTCTCTCTTTCTCTCAGACACATGCACACTCACATTTCTCTCTAACACACACACACACACACACACACACACACACACATGCACACTCACACTCTCTCTCACTAATATCACTAGAAGTGAACAGACCTAAAATTGAAGTCACAACAACAACTCTTTCTCACACACATACATGCACAAATAAGCTCACACATGTATTCGGGCACGTACACACATACAAACCATACTACACAGTCACACACACACATACACACTCACAACACACACATACACACACTCACAACACACACACACACACACACACACACACACACACACACATACACACTCACAACACACACACACACACACACACACACACACGTGTGTATGTGCAGACATCCACATGAGGCAGTTACAGCACGTGTATATGTGCCAACAAGGCATGACGATGCATTGATAAGAAAAATCAAACCAACCTCAAATGTCAAATCATCTGTGCATACATGCCCACACATGGCAGTGCAAGCATGTTTATCTGTGCTACCACACCATATCACCTTGTATGCAGCATATGTGATACATGGTCTCTGTCTCTGTCCATCTCTGTCTCTCTGTCTCTGTCTCTGACTCACTCTCTCTCTCTCTCTCTCTCTCTCTCTCTCTCTCTCTCTCTCTCTCTCTCTCTCTCTCTCTCTCTCTCTCTCCTCTCTGAGATTACATCAAGTTACATTTCATTTTCTTCATATGTTTGGGTGTTGTTGTTTTTTACCTCCCCTGTGAATTGTATTGTGGCCAAAGGCTGAAGTACAATAAATCATTTCAAAGTTCAGAGTTCTCTCTCTCTCTCTCTGATATTATATATATATATATATATATATATATATATATATATATATATATATATATATCCTGCATACCACCACGCAATATCCAGAATATTGATTTCACTGCTTTCTTTCTGCCTGCTCTCTCCCTTCCATTTCTGTAGCAGTGGTTGTGCCCAGATGTTGGGTTGTACATGGTAGCAACACACAAAATCACGAAAATAGACGCTGCCAAACAAAAATGGAGCTCTGAAGGTCAGGGTTGACGCACATGATGATCACGTTGGTGATTAAGCCACCACCTCTCTGTGTCCTTCTCTGAAGATAAAAAGATGTACGATGAAAGTTATCTTCTTTCAGAAAACCACAGGAAATCGTTACTACGCACAGCTGTACACTCACGATTGTTCTTCTAGACTTTGGGCTTGTGTAGATTGTACAGATGTGGTAGCATACACAGCTCCACAAAACGCAGTGCATGCTCTTGCATGTATACTTAACTTACACATGAATGTACATAGGTGTATGTGCACGTTGCCTGCACACTTGTGTGTGAGAGCACGCACGCACACGCACGCACACACACACACACACACACACACACACACATATGTGCGCATGAGTGCATGCATGCTCAAAGAGAAAAGAGAGAGAGAATGTGGCAGACAAGATCAAGATTCCATACAAATACAAGTAGGACTTGTTGTACCTAGACAGCTTGCTGTTCATTTAGTTTTGTTGTAATTGCTTTGGGCGGATGACTTTACATGCATACCAACACAATTATATACACTTTTGATCTCAAACTCCTCTATTTTTATCATGATCATGATCATCACCATATGAACTCTAAAAAAACATATTTCCACTTGGAAACTCACCGTTTGAGCAAAAGCACCCAAATCTCAAATGCTGCATACAAGGACAAAACCTGTCAACTGGACTGTCGGTATCAGCTTAATCAACCTCACAACCAAACATCTCCCTTCATTATCCAGACTTCAAACTGAGTGAATGTCTCCCCTTCTACAATCTTCAGCAGCAGCAGCAAAGAGAGAAACATTTAGATTTAACTTAGTCCTGTAATCCATGATCTGTTGTTGCAGAAAAAGAAAATGATTGCAACGCTGAACAAACCCCGTTGTTCATTAGCCAAGATGGCGTCAAAGCAATCCAGTTCTTTAGAGAACGTAAGCCATATAATGAAACAGAGGCTAAAGGAAACTTCAAACGTAATGGCTCAAACAATTAAATGCTGCCATACAAAGACAGGGCATGTTTTGTGTTCAGTGCAAAATTGGCCATTTGGAAGTTCAAAGGCGAGATTTTTCCTGCGTGTTGTTTGTTTTTGTTTGGAAAAGAAGAGAAGCTTATTTGTAAAGATTTATTTACACTCAGGTGACCAACGTGACAGTAGCAGCGCTGACAACAAGGTAGCCGTAAAAAAACAACAAAAGCAGACAAAAACAGACGCCACCAGTTGTATGCAGACATTAATTACTCCAGCAGTGCCTGCTGGACTGTCTGAATCTGGCACGACATCAAACCATTTCCATCACTTCCTTTATTTCCCAGTCCTTGCTGATTGCACACACACACAGACTGTTAATGGCTCGCTCTTTTTTAATACTGTTTTTCCACTGTTGTTTTTATGGCTTTCCTCTTTCTTTGACGTATAACTTCCCCGTTATCTTTTCCCAGGTACACAGTGACATGTACAGAAAATAAAATACTTTAGAAATTTTTGGTATTTGCTATATTCAAGGACTCTTTCTCTCTCTCTTTACTCTCTCTCTCTCTTCTCTCTCTCTCTCTCTCTCCTCTCTCTCCCCTGAGACACATACACACATGCACACTAACAATACATTATTTACACATTCTGTCAATCCAATGAACACCTTGCGCATATGTTAAATCCTGGTCCGCTTTTCATAAGAGTAGGCCATTGTGTGCCAGTGGGAACAGATGACAGAATTACAAAACCATATACACATGCGGACAGGTTGTAAAAAAGCACATAAGTGCTTATTCCATTGTCCTCGATATAAAAGAATAAAATAAAAAAACTAAATAGATGAAATCCATTCCTGTTCTTTGTATCCCCCGATATATATTATATTATATAGTTAAATTAATAAAATATATTAATATATAATAATATAACTCACCCTGCAAACAACGCGATGTAATCAGAATATTGATTTCAATGCATTCCCTTTACCATTTTCTCCCCTCCACCACCCCATCCCTATGCTCTGCACTAGCTGTTGTGCACAGTGGCTGCACGTCCTAACAGGCTAATCACGAAAATAGATGCTGCCAACCAGTGAGGGGAGCTCTGAAGGTCAGGTTGAGGCAAATGATCACGTCCTTGATTAAAACCACCATCACCACATCTCCTTTTCCTTACTCCTCTACAGATTAAAAAATTGACATAATAACGATTATTTTGTGTCAGAAAATTGCAGGAAATTTTTACCGCGCACACTGCTGTATGCTCAGGAAAATGCTTGTAGACTGTGGCGCATGGACACCTGAATTCTTATCATATACAGATACATAACAATCAGAGCTTCAGGAAAACCTGGTCATGCATTCTCTTGTACGTATATTTACATAAATTATGTATGAACATAGCTGCCTCCACACTTGCTTTCGTACACATGCACACACACACACACTCTCTCTCTCTCATACACACACACACACACACATACACACATACATACAAAGTTCATGCATACCCAGAGAGGGAGAGAGAAAGAGAGAGAGAGGGAGAGAGAGAGAGAGAGGGAGAGACAGACAGACAGAGAGATAGAAAGAGAATCCCCAACTGGTCCTGATTTCATGCTATTAGAAGCACACATTAATGTATATATATATATACTGCCTTTTATTCTTGTTTTTCTTTGGAGATGGGCAATAACATTCCATACACGCTCGCAAAGTCATACATATGTGTCCACATGCCTGCAATCCATATGGGTTCAAAGAAAGTGAGAGAGAAACTGGGACAGAGATTGAATCACAATTAGTTGAACCTAACGAGCATAATGTCCTTGATTTTCAGGAAAATATTCATTTCCTTATGATGCACATTTAATCAATAGGGATATCCCCAAAGTCGGAATGCAGCTACCTTATATGGTGGGGAAGAAACGGTATCACATGCAAAGACTTCACCATTCGTGAACCTCACAGCTCTAGTCAAGTCAAGTCAAATCAAGTCAAAAATGCTTTAAGCATCCCCTGAAGGGCAATTACAATACTGACAGTCACATTGTTACGTATCATAATCTCGAAAGACACAAGAAAGCTGCATTTCATATTGGTTTAAACATTCCAAGATAACTTCAAATAAAAATTCACGAACGTGTGCACACACACATACACACACACACACACACACACACACACACACACACACACACACACACACACACAGACACACACACACACTCGCATGCATGCATGCACTCACACATACACACACTCCTCTAGCTGAGGTACAAAAAAATTGGAATAACAGCTACAGAAGCCCCTTGGATTGTTCTGAACATTTAAGCCTCCTTTTTCCCTATCCTTTGGCTGTACACATATCTGCTTAGAATAGTTTGGCTATATATGTAAACATAGCGACTGGCTTTTGCCAAGTCACCATTACACTACTTTCAATCTCTAAATCCTCTTACTGCAGCACCACTCACTCATCAGTGCAAGTGGTATATATTCTCACAAATTACAAATTAGCTTTCCTATCTTGCAGTTGGTGAAAATCGTCCCTGACATACACACGAACTTCATCCAGTTCCCCCTCCCTGTTCTTTTGAGCATTAGCGTCAAAATCCCAGATAGTGGATAAATCCCCTCCAAAATCCTGAAGGGTACATAATGCAAAATCTCCTCCAATTGGACTGTCTGTCTCAGCTTTATCAACCTCACGCACAATCATCCCCATCATTATCCTGGTTTCCCAATTCCCTTCCACAGCTCAGCAACAAAAAGGAAATCTTTAGATTTAGCTTGGTCCTGTGATCCCCAATCTTTTGTTGCAGGAAAAGAAAATGATTGCAACACTGAACAAACCGCATTGTTCATTAGCCAAGATGGCGTCAAAGCAATCCCAGTCCTTCCGGGAATGTAAGCCATATAATGGAATGAAGGGTAAAGGAAACTTCAAAGGTAACGGCTCAAACAATTAAACGGTTGCTGTACAAAAGACAGGGCATGTTTTGTGTTCAGTGCCAAAATTGGCCATTTGGAAGTTCAAAGGCAAGATTTTCCCTGCGTGTTGTTTGTATTTGTTTGGAAACGAAGAGGAGCTTATTTGTAAAGATTTATTTAGACTCAGGTGACCAACGTGACAGTAGCAGCACTGACAACAAGGTAGCCATAAAGAAAAACAAAAGCAGACAAAAACAGACGCCACCAGTTGTATGCAGACATTAATTACTCCAGCAGAGGCTACTGGACAGTGTCTGAATCTGGCACGACATCAAACCATTTCCATCACTTCCTTTATTTCCCAGTCCTTGCTGATTGCACACACACACAGAGGCTGTTAATGGCTCGTTCTTTTTTAATACTGTTTTTCCACTGTTGTTTTTATGGCTTTCCTCTTTCTTTGACGTATAACTTCCCTGTTTTCTTTCCCCAGGTACACAGTGACATGTACAGAGAATAAAATACTTTAGAAGTTTTTGGTATTTGCTATATTCAAGGACTCTTTCTTTCTCTCTTTCTGTCTCTCTCTCTCTCTCTCTCTCTCCTCTCTCTCTCTCTCTCTCTCTCTCTCTCTCTCTCTCTCTCTCTCTCTCTCTCTCTCTCTCTCTCTCTCTCTCTCTCTCCCTGAGACACATACACACATGCACACTAACAATACATTATTTACACATTCTGTCAATCCAATGAACACCTTGCGCATATGTTAAATCCTGTTCTGCTTTTCATAAGAGTAGGCCATTGTGAGCCAGTGGGAACAGATGACAGAATTACAAAACCACATACACATGGGGACAGGTTGTAAAAAAGCACATAAGTGCTTATTCCATTGTCCTTGATATAAAAGAATAAAATAAAAAACTAAATAGATAAAATCCATTCCTGTTGTTTGTATCCCCCGTTAATATATATATATATATATATATATATATATATATATATATATATATATATATATATATATATATATATATATATATATATATATATATATATATATATATATTTATATAACTCATCCTGCAAACAACGCGATGTAATCAGAATATTGATTTCAATGCATTCCTTTTACCATTTTCTCCCCTCCACCACCCCATCCCTATGCTCTGCACTAGCTGTTGTGCACAGTGGCTGCACGTCCTAACAACAGGCTAATCACGAAAATAGACGCTGCCAACCAGTGAGGGGAGCTCTGAAGGTCAGGGTTGAGGCAAATGATCACATCCTTGATTAAAACCACCACCACCACCACCACCTCTCCTTTTCCTTACTCCTCTACAGATTAAAAAAGTGACATAATAACGATTATTTTGTGTCAGAAAATTGCAGGAAATTTTTTACAGCACACAGCTGTATGTTTACGATAATGCTTGTAGACTTTGGCGCATGGAAACATGAATTCTTATATACAGATACGGAAGCATTCTGAGCTTCAGGAAATCCCTGTGCATGCATTCTCTTGTAAGTATATTTACATAAATTATATATGAACACAGGTGCCTCCACAATTGCGTTCTTACACATGCACACACACACACTCTCTCTCTCTCACTCACACACACACACACATACACACATGCATACAAAGTGCATGCATACCCAGAGAGGGAGAGAGAAAGAGGGAGAGAGAGAGAGAGGCAGACAGCCAGACAGACAGACAGACTGACAGAGAGAAAGAGAATCCCCAACTGGTCCAGATTTCATGCTATTAGAAGCACAAATTATTGGATATATACTTCCTTTTATTTCTTTTTTTCTTTGGGGCTGGACAATTAACTTTCCATACATGCTCGCAAAGTCATACATATCTGTCCACATGCGTGCACCCTTATGAGCACAAAGAAAGTGAGAGAAACTGGGACAGAGATTGAATCACAATTAGTGGACCCTAACGAGCATAATGTGCTTGATTTTCAGGCAATATTCATTTCCTTATGATGCATATTTAATCAAAAGGGATATGACCCATAGTCGGAATGCATCTACCTTATATGTTGGGGAAGAAACGGTATCACATGCTAAGATTTCACCATTGGTGAACCTCACAGCTCTAGTCAAGTCAAATCAAGTAAAAACCACTTTAAGCATCCCCTGAAGGGCAATTACAATACTGACAGTCATATTGTTACGTATTATAATTTCAAAAGACACAAGAAAGCTGCGTTTCATATTGGTTTGAACATTCCAAGATAACTTCAAATAAAAATGTCAATAACGCACGCGCGTGCGCACGCGCACACACACAAACACATACACACACACTCACTCACACACACACACATGCACGCATGCACACTCGCATGCACGCACGCACGCACTCCTCTAGCTGAGGTACAGAAATAATCAATGCGAATAACAGCTACATAAGCCCCTTGGAGTGTTCCGAACATTTTAGCCTACGTTTTCCCTGTCCTTTGGCTGTACACCTATCCGCTTAGAATAGTTTGGCTATATCATATAAACATAGCGACTGGCTTTTGCCAAGTCCCCATTACCCTACTTTCAATCTGTAAATCCTCTTATTGCATCACCACTCACTCATCAGTGCAAGTGGTATATATTCTCACAACTACAAATTAACTTACCTATCTTGCAGATGGTGAAAATCGTCCCTGACATACACACAAACTTCATCCAATCCCCCCCCCCCCCCCTCTTTTTCAAAATCCCAGATAGTGCATAATGCCAAATCCCCTCAAAAATCCTGAAGGGTACATAATGCAAAATGCCCACCAACTGGACTGTCTGTCTCAGCTTTATCAACCTCACGCCCAATCATCCCCCATCATTATCCCGGTTTCCCCAATTCCCTTCCACAACTCAGCAACAACAAAAAGAAAACGTTTAGATTTAGCTTGGTCCTGTGATCCACGATCTTTTGTTGCAGAAAAAGAAAATGATTGCAACGCTTAACAAACCGCGTTGTTCATTAGCCAAGATGGCGTCAAAGCAATCCCAGTTCTTTTGAGAAGGTAAGCCATATAATGGAAGGAAGGTTAAAGGAAACTTCAAAGGTAATGGCTCAAACAATTAAACGGTTTCTGTACAAAGACAGGGCATGTTTTGTGTTCAGTGCCAAAATTGGCCATTGGGAAGATCGAAGGCGAGATTTTTTCCTGCCTGCTGCCTGTTGTTTGTTTTTTGTTTGGAAAAAAGAAGAGCGGGTTTGTTTGTAAAGAATTGTTTGCATTTTTTGTTTTTCAAAGACAAATGAATACTCCATTTACACAATCAAAATTGTTTTCGTCCTTAAAAAAAATCAATTTGGAAATAAAACTGTGCCGATTAAATTTGATTCAGCACACACACACACACACACAAACACACACACACACACACACACACACACACACATACACACACACACATACACACACACACACACACACACACACACACACACACACACACACACACACACACACACACACACGTAGACGGGGAGACGGGATAGCCTAGAGATTAGAACATTGCCTCGCAATCTGACGACCCGGGTTCGATTCCCGTTCAAGGGGATATTTTCCCCTGGAGTTAACATCAGTGCAGACTCCACTCTCCCGTAAAAGTCCTTCGGATGAGACAATAAACCGAGGCCTCATGTGCGAACGCACGCAGAACATCTTGCGCACACATGAAATCCTGTTCCGCTTTTCGGAAGAGTAGGCCATTGTGTGCCGGTGGGAACAGATGATAAAGTTTACAAAACCGCATTCACACGGGGACTAGATGTAAAAAAGCACATAAGTGCTTATTCCATTATCCTCGATATAAAAGAATAAAATGGAGAAAAAAAAAGAAATGAAAAACGCACGCGCACACACATATGCACACACACGTGCACGCGCGCGCAAAGTACTTGACTTTACTTGACTTGACTTGGCCATCACAGGTATGCTAGTTGGTAGGATGTTCAGGAAACAAGCCAGCATTCTTTCATGTTTCAGTGAACTTAGGGCTCTATAGGAAGACTGAAGCCATTTTTGCAAAGCATCATCCACAACACCCATGCCAATTTGAGAACATCAGCTCAAACAACCCGAGAAGCATTGCAGGCATTTGCTGTATCTCTTAAGGCTGTGTGATGCTTGACAGAATAAATTCATGGTGAAAGAAAAGTAGAATAGTCCTGCATTCCTTTTGCACAATCTCCAACAAAACCGATTTCCATACCACTACTGTAGTGCCATTCTTGTAATCTGTATAATTCATCATGAAAAAAAGGGGGCAGGCAAAAAGTGTCTCAGATTCTGTAACCCTGTGTTGCTTTGACACCTTAGTTTCTGGGTTTTTTGTTCTCCTTTTTTTAAAGGTTTTCTTTGGGTTTTTCCATTGTTTTGTTGCAGTTGTCTTGCTTGGGTTTTCTTTTTTCTTCCTTTTTTGGTTTTTGTGTGTGTGTGTGTTTTTTGTGTTTTTTTTTTGGGGGGGGCACAGCTATCAGTTTCCCCCACTTTCAGCTGCTCTCAGCTGCTATCCATCCCATTCCATCCCAGCACAGCACAGCTGGGGCCAGTTGGTGCTAATTATAGCAAGAACTGACCACACTTGGACTTAGGAAAAAAAAGGGCACGCTTAATTTAGCACTCTTGACTGAGTGATGTTGGATTTGCGCACTGTGGGGGTACGGGGTTGGAGGGGGGGGGGGTCAAGTCAAGTCAAGCACTATGCGCGCGCGTGCACGTGTGTGTGTGTGTGAGTGTATGTGCGTGTGTGCGTGCTTGTGTGTGTGTGTTTGCGTGTGTGTGTGTGTTTGCGTGTGTGTGTGTGTGTGTGTGTGTGTGTGTGTGTGTGTGTGTGTGTGTGTGTGTGTGTGTGTGTGTGTGGTTTGTGCGTGCGTGTGTGTGTGTGTTTGCGTGTGTGTTCTGAATCACATTTCATTGGTACAGTCTTATTTCCACTGTTCTACATGTGCCGAGTTTGCGCATCAAAGGTCTGAGATTCTCTAAGGAGTGCGCTATTAATATTACCCTCTCTTTGCTTCACAGCTTGATCATTGTCGTATTCTCAGCGAGACATCTTCTCCTATGCCAATTGCCCGTGTTGAGTCACACATCTGTAGCGATTCCCTTAGCGCGGCAGGGTCTCTTTCAGTGGGTGGCTTCATGGCAGACTTAACTCCGATGACTCCCTGTGAACCGCTCTGTCTGTCCTGTCCTGTCCTGTCCTGTCCTGTCTCTCTCTCTCTCTCAGTTTTTTTTTTGTTTTGGTTTTTTGTGGGGGGGGTTTTGGGGGGTTGGGGTTGTTGTTGTTTTTTTTTGGGGGGGGTTTGAGAGCATGGTGTAAAAAAGCCCTGAGCTTATCCATTTACTCTCAATAAAAAGTTCGAGTTCGAGTTCGAGTTCTCTCTCTCTCTCTCTCTCTCTCTCTCTCTCTCTCTCTCTCTCTCCCCCCCCCTCTCTCTCTCTCTCTCTCTCTCTCTCTCTCTCTCTCTCTCTCTCTCTGGGAGGATGTGAAGAAATCGCCGATGCCTGTGGGTTTTTTTCTGGCCCTCAGAAAAGAGCAGCTACATCACATGAGCCACTCTGGAGGTGACAGGTGGATTGAATGATTATGTGAAGACAACACTTACCTGGAGTGGAATGACGGCTGGAACAAGAACAATGTCGTCTGATCAAAAGATCACTATGGTTTTTCTACTTACTTACACTGTTGTTGTTGTTGTTGTTGTTGTGTGTGTGTGTGTGTGTGTGTGTGTGTGTGTGTGTGTGTGTGTGTGTGTGTGTGTGTGTGTGTGTGTGTTTTGTGTGTGTGCTGTGTGTGTGTGTGCGTGTGTGTCTGTGTGTGTGTCTGTATGTGTGTGTGTTGGAGGTGTGGGAGTGCATGCTGTTAATCGTTGTTGGTTGCATGTGTAGGGGGTGGGTTGAATGCAAGCGCTTTGATTTGTTTTACAAGAAGAAGAAGAAGAAGAAGAAGAAGAAGAAGAAGAAGAAGAAGAGAAGAAGAAGAAGAGAAGAAGAAGAAGAAGAAGAAGAAAAGAAGAAGAAGAAAACCAGAAGAAGAAGAAGAAGAACCAGAATCAGAACCAGATGAAGAACCAGAAGAAGAAGAACCAGAAGAAGAAGAACCAGAAGAAGAACCAGAAGAAGAAGAACCAGAAGAAGAACCAGAAGAAGAAGAACCAGAAGAAGAAGAACCAGAACAAGAACCAGAAGAAGAAGAACCAGAAGAAGAAGAACAAGTAGAAGAAGAACCAGAACAAGAACCAAAAGAAGAGCCCAAAGAAGAACAAGAAGAAGAACCAGTAGAAGAAGAACCAGAAGAACCAGAAGAAGAACCAGAATAAGTAGAACAACAACAAGAACAAGAAGAAGAACAACAAGAAGAACAAGAACAAGAACCAAAAGAAGAAAAGTGTGGTGATGCGCAGATGAGCGGAGTGAGGGACAGACGTGCTGGGAAAGGAACGTAACAGGAAACAAGGTCGCTAAAAAAAAAAAACACCAACCAAACCAACAACAATAATAAACAAGAAAAAAATAAACAGACAGGCAGCACTAGCTTCATACAGACATTAATTACTCCAGCGGGTCCCTTTGGGGCAGTATCTGAATATGGCACGACAGCTAGCAAACCATTTCCATCGCTTCCTTTATTGCCAAAGTCCTTGCTGATTTGCACACAAACACACTGCTGTTAATGGTTCGCTCTTTTCTAATACTGTTTTTCTTCCCTCCCCTGTGCTCCTCGTGTCTTTCCCTCTTTCCTTGTCAGTGTTGTTTGTTTTTTTCTCTCCTTATGTAGTGATATTAAGGAAAAATTACTGTTTTAAAAGACGTCGGTGTGGTTTTAAAAGACGTGTGTGTGTGTGACATTAACACACACACAAAACACACACACACACACACACACACACACACTCTCTCACTTTCTCTCTCTCTCTCTCTCTCTCTCTCTCTCGCAGGGCAAAATTTTGCTGCGTAAATTTTGTGTTTAAATTGCCAAATAAACCAGCACCATGCCAGTTGTCGGGTTACCAACAACGCTGGAAGTGACGCTAGGTGCCCTGCTGCAACAACACTGCATCACCTCATGGAAGGTCTGTGGAGAAGGCGAGCAAACGACTGTTGTGCTTCGACTGAAGGCTGGCTCAAGTGATGGGAACATGGCGGGTCAACAAACACCTGTGTACTTCCGCAGAAAGCCGCCCAGTCAGACCAACAGGGACCGACGAAGGACAGAGGAGAGGAGACAGGCAGAGGAGAGGAGGCGGGCAGAGGAAAGGCAAGAAGACAAGGCAAGTGCATTGTTCCCATTCGAAACTTCGCCAAGTTTGTTTATGCCAACACCCCCCATCACCCAGTCTGTCTCACACACCAACACCCCAGCCTCTCCAAACCACACGCCTTCGCAATCGCTGCTTCCCACACATGATTATCGCCGTGCGTCAGGTGCTGTCACAGTGTTGGAAGCTGACACATTGGCTGAACAACAAGGTGGAATTGACCTGGTTGAGGTGCCTGTACCTGACATTACGATGGAGGGGGAGGACTGTGACGAATATCTAGATCAGATTCGGGATGCAGGCTACAGTGGAGATACTATAAAGAACTATGTGGGTGGGCTGAGAAACAGATCCCTGCAGAGAAATCTCAGGGACGTTTCTAGAAACAAGGACTTTCTTAATGTGTATACCTCTGATGAAATACCTCATACTATCATTTGTGAAAGTGAAGATATGATTTTTCAGTTTATCTGGACAGATGACACTTACAACCCTGCTGATTACTTTTGGTTTGCAAAAAAGAACACCAGGCAACTGACTCAGGAGGAAAAAGACATTTATTCCAAGCTGCAGCTGTGGACACCTGCCGATCGTGACAGAATCAAAGACAGAATTAGTGCTGGACTGGATGTTTTACATGTTATGATGGATGCTATCAGATTTTTTCTGGGTTAGAAGTGACTGTGGTTGCCTGTATGTGTGAGTGTGTGAGTGTGTGCATGCGCACCCTCTTGTGCGTGCGTGCGCGCGTGTGTGTATGTGTGTGTTGTGTATGTTCGTGCGTGTGTGTGTGCGTGCGTGTGTTTGTGCGTGCGTGTGTGCGTGTTCGTGCGTTGTGTGTGTTCGTGCGTGTGTGTGTGCGTGTGTGCGTGTGTGCATGCATATGTGTGTGCATATGTGTGTGAGAGAGAGAGAGAGAGAGAGAGAGCAAAACAGGAGGTTAGGCATATTGTGAGTTAGTTTTTTCACTGTGTTGGAAAGAGCATGAGTTACCGGATCAGACGGAATGTAGGGACAGGAAGCCCTGTAACAGACTCGGTGTTTAAATGATGTTTGTGGTTGTTGTTACCCTCCCCTCCCCCCCTTTCCCCATTAGCAACGGGCGAAAAGTGTTAGGCACCAATTCATCTGAATCGTAATGTAAAACACTTCACCATGTCGTGGAATCCATGCCATGTCGACCATTTGGGCTGTAGAAATGAACATCTGTATTTCTGAAAATACGTGTTTTGTGCCCAGTCCCCTTCCCACTGTCCCCTTGTAAATGGGCTTTAACAGCTTATTACAATAAAAGATTGTCATTGTCATTGTCTCTCTCTCTCTCTCTCTCTCTCTCTCTCTCTCTCTCTCTCTTCTCTCCTCTCTCTCTCTCTCTCTCTCTCTCTTCTCTCTCTCCTCTCTCTTTCTTTGGGGACTAGATGTAAAAAAAAGCACGTGGATGCTTATTCATTATCATCATTCATTATCCTCAAAATAAAACCAAAAGAATTTGTCATTCTCTCTCTGTGTGTCTCTCTCTCTCTCTCCGTTGTGGTGGTTGCCACCTCGGGTGGGCAACTCACTCAGTCTGGCTCCGCGACTGAGCTAATACTGTCGTTAGTAGGGGGCTTAGTAGGTGGTGTCCTGCGTATGTTAGCTCAGAACAGGCACCACTGAACACCACCAAAGTGACCCAGCAGTAGTGCAGGGCCCCTCTGGCTGGTGGCCCCACGACGGCCTGATAGTGATGGGTTCCCTGAGGACTTCCGACCCTGAGGATGAGACATAATGAGTCTGGGTATGATTGTGTCCGGGGGATTGGAATGAGTGGCGTGGGAGCAGCGGGACGGGGGACGTCACAGAAGATGAGGCAGCAACAACAACAAAAATGAAGAAGAAACCCAACAGACAGAAGAAACGCAGAGAGATGAAGTGAAGAAAAGCCAAGAAACAGAACTGTGCCATCCTCATTGTCATTGTCTCTCTCTCTCTCTGTCTCCCTCTGTCTCTCTCTTTCTCTCTCACTTTTTCACTTTCTCTTTATCTCTGATTGCTTGGTTTAGTTGTTGAAATGCATAATTATGCTGATATGAATAGCAATAATGTGAATTTATCGTTATGTATGTGGACAAATTTGATATGAATAGATATGCATTTAGTCAATTTGTATTGATTGGTTGGTTTATCATATAATTAACTGGTAATGGCAGTGATTGATCGCGTAAATACTTGAGCGATTAAGTATATTATTAGCTTTCATTGTTGTGTGTATATGTTACACATTCCCTCATATTTGTTTGCCCTTTTTTCATGAGGGCCTAGTGTAAAGAAGCCCCTGGCTTATCCAACTAACCTCCAAAAACTCTCGAGTTCTCTCTCTCTCTCTCTCTCTCTCTCATCCTTCTCTCTCTCTATCTCTCATCTCCTCTCTCTCTCTCTCTCTCTGCTCGCACTTTATTGCATTAAGCTTTATGATATGGACCATTGACTGTTAAAAATATCCACTCGATAATTCTATTACTACTGCTAGGGTTGATGTGATTATGATGATTACAGTTCTTCAAAATGATGACATTTTTCCTATGACATGCTTCGTATATTTTGTACAAAAAGGAAACAAAATGTTCCAAAAACAGAGACAGTTTTTAACCTGCGTAATGAGTTTGGGTTTTATTAAAGTTTGATATGGTC
>CM054135.1:27175500-27178000 GCA_028751875.1 Rapana venosa
ACATAAGCAACGAAAGCGTGCATAGCAGAATCCAGCAAACCATTGGACCCTATGAGAACCTTCTAACGATCGTGAAAAAGCGTAAACTTAAGTGGTATGGGCATGTCACAAGATCCCAAGGAATTACAAAGACAGTTTTGCAAGGCACTGTCCAAGGAGGAAGAAGAAGAGGCAGACCAAGGAAGAGCTGGGAGGATAACATCAGTGAATGGACAGGCCTAGAACTCAACAAAACCCTGAGAAAGGCAGAACAGAGAGAAGAATGGAGGGAACTGGTTGCTGAGTCTTTGAGGGTGCCCCCACGGTCGTCAGACTACGGGACAGATAGATAGATAGATAGACTGTATTCCTGATTGTCCATTCCCATCTCCTTTTCTGTTCCATACCCATATATTTCTACCATGGAAATTCGATTTTTATACGATCTTGTATTTGCCCTTTCGCGTTTTAAGAATCGGTACTCTGTTCCTGGTATTAGTTTATTTCTACCGCCTCATTCTTGACCTTCAAATGTCATTCATTTTGTCTCCTCAAATTTGAGTATGAAATCTTCATAGATTCAGTACTCCTCTTTAAAACGCCCACATTTCTCCTTGGAAAGTTCAGGGTTAAATCTCCCAAAGACTCAGCTAGTCATCCTTCAAAATCCCCCTTGGGGATGCCGGGGACCTGTCCATACAAATAGCATCCCCACCCTCTGGAAATTATGTGCTTAAAATTCTCCCTTTTCTTTCACTTTCTTTTCTCTGCCTTGTTCCTTTTCTTCATGTCACTTCCTTCTTGTCTATTTTCTGCCTTCTTGGTCCATTCTCCTGCCTTTTTCTCCAGAAAGATTTAAAAGATAACAATTTTCTCTTATGCCTTTGTCAAATGCGCTGGGCCTGACTTGCCAGGCGCTTAACGGCTGCGTGACGCATTAAATTTTCGCTCGTTTAACAGACTGCAATAGCTGCTGCCTGCGCTTTTGACGACGAAGAAGAAGAATATCTAAAGAAAAAACAAACAACTTAGCATTCGTCCTTCAAGGACCCATCCATCATCCTTCAAGAACAAAGTCGAGCAATTGTTCCTTCAAGCCTAATCTTCATTCCTCAAACCTCCAACACCTACTCCTCAAATACTAGACACTCCATCCCTGAAGAACCCAAGCCCAGAGCTCATGTCTTAAAGTATTAACACTCATCCCTTTTTTTTTTAATTCAACGGTCATTTTCTCAAAGTCTTTTACCCGTCCCTCAAATATCCCCCACCTACACTTCAAAGATCCAGCGCGCGCACTCATCCCTCAAATGTCTATCATTTGCCCCTCAAATGTCCATCATCCGTCCCACAAAGATCAAATACTCATCCCTCAAACGTCCAACGACCTTGGGGGACGGGATAGCTCAGTGGTCGGAGCACTCGCTTTCCCCCAGCCAAGTTAAGCAGCGTCGAGCATGGTTACCAGTTGGATGGGTGACCGTTTGCGCGCCTTGGCTTCAGTACAGTTCCCCCCAGTTCACCCAGCTGTAAATGGGTACCTGCCCTCTTTAGAGTCAGGGAAGGTAAAGCAGCGAGGGAGAGGAGATGGGCGCCGCCCTCAATATGCTGGCCCTAGAGAAGTTGAGGTCTCTGACGCCTCGCTCCCCTACGACCTTATAGGTTATGGGACTCCTTTACCTTTACCTTACCAAACGTCCAACACTCGTCCCTCAAATGTCCATAATCTGTCCCTAAAAGATTAAACACTTCTCCCTCAAACGTCCATTATTGTCCCACCGATCAAATGTCCATCACTCGACCCTCAAAGATCAAACACTCATCCCTCAAACATCCATCATTAGCCTCTCAAGTGTCCACGTTCTATTCCTCAATCATCTAGCACTCATTACTCGAAAGATCCAGCATTACAACCCTTAAAATTTTAATACCCGCCATTCGTCCTTCAAAAGTTCTATAGATCAAACCTTCATCTCTTTAAGTCTATCATCGATCATCTGACATAGATCCAGGACTCATTCCTCAAAGACCTAACATTGATTGCTGCCATAAACATATCTCAAAACACTAACCCATTTATAAACATAACAGCATTCATCCCCATAAAAAACACCAATCCTTCCTTAAAAACCCCAATACTTAGTCATAAAACTACAGTATTGATCCCTCCAAAAAAAATTCCAGTACTCTTCCCTCAAGAACCTTGCAAGTAGTCCTCTAAAAATCCAACTCGCACTTCAAACCCTTTACACGTATCCCTGAAAATATCCAGCATTAATTTTTCAAAATTCCACCACTCTTTTCTCTCTAGACCTCACCAATTAAACAAAACCAAAACAATCTAAAACAAAATTCTCACAAAGACGATTTTTAAAGCAACTCACAGACAGGAAGACAAGACAGCAAAGAAAACTTTAGCTCTTCCAAAAGCAAACCAAGTTTTGAAGGAATGACCAATATCTGTCTTGTTTACTGGTTACAGCGACATTGTTAACAACAACAAAAAACAACAACAGTATCA
>CM054135.1:27180500-27190500 GCA_028751875.1 Rapana venosa
TGCGTGCGTGCGTGTGTGCGTGCGTCGTGCTTGCTGTGCGTGTGTGTTGTGTGGTGTGTGGTGTGTGTGTGTGTGTGTGTGTTGGGTGTGTGGTGTGTGGTGTTGGTGTGTGTTTGTGTGTGATGTGGTGTGTGTGTGTGTGTGGTTTGTGTTGTTGTGTGGTAGCTGCACACCTGCTTGAATGCATTTGTGTGTTGTTGTGATGTTTGTTTTGTGTCTGTGTATGCTTGCACACTTGCTTGCATGTATTTTGTGTTTGTGTGTGTGTGTTTGCGTGTGTGCTTACACACTTGCTTGCATGCATTTGTGTGTGTAAGTGTCTGTGTATGTACCTGTGTGCGTACGTACGTACGCACTTGCTCGCAAGCACGTGTGTCCTGCACTGTTTTTCAATATCCGAACCAACAGGAGCAGATTAATCGCCAACTGTCAAGGATCTTCCAGAACTTGACGTGGGGGTTGGAGGTGCTGAATTCCTTGTCTGCAACCTATCTAGGCAACCTGATATTCCAGAACGACTGGTGCGCTGACAATGACAGCCTTAATTAAGAACTGAAAGAAAAAAATGGAGACGGGAGGGCCCTGCCAGGATAGACGTGTCCTAGATACATAGCCCCAAAATTTCTTCTCCTCCTCCTCCTCCTCCTCCTCCTCCTCCTCCTCCTCCTCCTCCTCAGAGAAACATGGAAGGGAAGGAGGTATAAATAAGGAGAGAAATACAAAGCGCACGAGAGACGTAAGGGAAAAAAGAAAGAAAAAAGAGAGTGACAGAAAAGAGGACATGTGTAGCCCAGAACTTAAAGAGCCCCTTACCTACCTGTGGGAGAAGAGGAGGGGCGCTAACAAAATGTCTTCAGTGCAGTGTTCCAACAACAAATTACGATAAGTAGAGGACGTAACGAGAGTCTGTGCTCGATAAAAAATGCTTGACATGGTCTGATTTAGCAGAACAGATTCCAGTACCTAGGAGTCTAAGCCATATTGTTCCCCAGTCGGAAAGCATAAGCTGGTTGGTTCAATTTCTATCTGAATCCGGACTTGTCCTTCAACCATGAGATTGTAAATGATAGTGTGGTTATTAGAGGGGGTTTCTTTCGTTTGTTTGCTTTGGGGGCGAGGGGGGGGGGGGGGGTTTATGAGATGGGACCGGAAGAAAATATGAAAGCATTCTTGATGTGCTCTCAGTGGAAAGACAAATGTTGACTAGAAATTAATAAGCGCAGACTGAGATAAGTTGGTCATACAAACAGAAACACACTGTAAGCAAATCTGATGACGACAGTTCTCCAAGATAGAGTTCAGGGCAGAAAGGGAAAAGAAGCAGACCACCAACATCCTACATGGCCAACATCACTGAGATCAGTGGTCTGGGTGGACTACAGGAGATTGTATACCTCAGCACAGATAGAGAAAGAGAAAGAGAGAGACAGAGACAGACAGACAGACAGACAGACAGATGGCAAACCGAAGACAGCAACTGTGGAGACATGTGAGTTGAGTTTTTGTGAGACAAATAAACCAAAATCCCTGGAAAGAGCAATCCGATTTATACGCAGAGAAATCTGCACTGACTAACATTGGTACACAATACAACACAACACAGCACAACACAACATAAATACAACACAATACAATACAACACAACACAACATAAAACAGCACAATACAATATAACAGCAGCAAGAATATACACTAACAGCCATTACAGACAAATCAGCAGTCTTCATAAAAGCACACTGGGTCAAAACTTTCAAACTGCCTGTACAGTGTAGACAAACAATGTAGGAGGGCAAAAAATAGGGGGCATGCTTGCCTGACGTTTTCCAACTACCATAATAGATACCACATCAGGACTAGCCAGTACATCACTGGCACGACACTGGATATCCATCCCATAATCACCAGCCCTTCCTGTAACCCTGCACCAGAAATTACAGGAAGACCCCCTATTTTCCCCACAGATAACAGGAGAGCAAAATACGACCTTCCAAGCCAGCGTAGCCTTATCCTTCATCCTTGTATTAGTGGATTCTTCAAATCAGCCCTACATCTCAGCTCCCACCTATTGCTCCACCCACCCACCTATCCGCTCAGCACTTTAACCTCTCTTTCTTTTTTTCTTCTTCCATTCTGCTCCTGCTCTTTGCCAGATAAGGTCTGACCAATCTCTTACTAAAAGCCTCATAATACGAGAGAGAGAGAGAGAGAGAGAGAGAGAGAGAGAGAGAGAGAGAGAGAGAGAGAAACAGGGACAGAGATAGACAGACAGAAACAGAGAGAAAGAGATAGAGACGGAGAGAGACACAGAGAGAGGCACACAGAGAGACAGAGAGAGACAGAGAGACACAGAGAGACAGATAGGGAGGGGGAGAGAGGAGAGAGAAGAGAGAGAGAGAGAGAGAGAGAGAGAAAGTGAGGGAGAGAGAGAGAGAGAGAGGCAAGCAGACAGGCAAGCAAACAGACAGACAGACAGAGAGCAGCCCCAAATTCCAAGCCCCTGTTTCCCTTCTTCCTCTCTTTCCAGACAGCCATAACCAAATGAAGGGGAACGTCACTCATACGTCAGGGTAGGTAACAAGCTAAAGAAGGATAATTGTGAATGAAGAAGCTGACGTACGTCCATCAAGCAAAACCGTCCTGAGTGATGTAGCCTAGCTAGCAGCTGAGTCGCCTAACACAGCGCCTACACACATCTCGCTTAACACAGTGATGGCTGGCCATTCCCTGTGACTGAATAACTCTGACTGGATTCTCTGGCATGCTGTGTTGTGCAATGGGCTTCAGCAAGTTCACACACACACACACCACACACACACACACACACACACACACACACACACACCACACACACACACACCGTCTAATATCACTTAGAGTGAACAGACGTTAAATTGAAGACAACAACAAAAACACAACACACAACAACAACAACAACAACAACAACAACAACAACAACAACACAACACACACACACAACACACACACACACACACACACACACACA
This sequence comes from Rapana venosa, assembly GCA_028751875.1. Taxonomy (NCBI): domain Eukaryota; kingdom Metazoa; phylum Mollusca; class Gastropoda; order Neogastropoda; family Muricidae; genus Rapana; species Rapana venosa. Next base: position 27,183,505 of record CM054135.1, read on the forward strand.
CACACACACACACACACACACACACACACACACACACACACACACACACACACTGAACCTTGCTATGTGTGATGTGGCTAGTTTTGATAGACTAGGCTTTATGGCAATGTTACGTTCCTTTCATATTCAATGGAGCCTGCAACAGCAGAGCTGTTTCAGAGCTAACACAGAAGCATTTACCACAGTCAGACTTTGCAGCTTGTCACTGTCTAAAATCTGTCAGTGTCATTCACGTCCGCTTGTGTGATCTGTTATGAGAAACAAATAATTATGTGTTGAACTGTTTTATTAAGCAAGAGTTTCAAACTCGATTTTTTTTCTCCCTACTACTTTGTTATTTGGGGGGTGGGGGGGTAGGGGTGGAGATGGAAGGATTGGCGAGGCTTTTGTTTTTTGATTGCTTGTGGGTTTTGTTGTTGTTATTTGTCTGATTCTTCAATCGATGGGTTCTGGTGAACGAAATATTCCATGAAAGCGCCACTCCACATGATGAGAAATGCACTTAGAAGAAGACATTTGACAGACACCATCACCCAAAATTATTAAGGAGAAAAACAAGAGTGTTGTTCTAGAACTTGTCAAACTGTCCAGCCTAGGGAAGGGGAGAGAATTGCGCAACACATCGTGCACGTCATCTTAGCAGGGGCTTGTGCTTCTCTGACAAGTTCCCTGAACTCTGTGACATCACCAGGATTATCTGGAGTGACAGCTGCCATGATGCTAGAAAGGCATGGCCATCACAGTCCTTTCATGTGAGATTGTAATGCATGACTTTTTAGTTTGCCTCCAAAAGAAAGAGGGGGGAGGGGGGCGGCAGAAAAATGACTTCAGTAATAGTTTGTTTTCTACAAAGTTAGTAACTGAGAATGTTTAAGTTCTGTGTTCTTTAGAAAGCTTTAGTATTCACACATAGTTTGGGGGTTAGGGTTTTGTTCCTTCCTTTTGTTTTTCTTTTCCATATAAAAGATAAACACACTACAAAAATGTAAAAGAACAGAAAAAGATTAGCAACAAAATCTTCCATGTTAATGGAAAAAATGAAAAACAGCAAGAGTGAAAGAAGAATTTTTTTTAATTATGTATCTTGTATGTTGATTCAAACTTTAAATCCATAAAATATCAACTCCACTGCTGAATGTTGGATCCACTCAAAAATAGAAATGGCAATTATGACAGATCATGAATGCCATACGACATGATAATCGAAGAAAAGAAAAAAACAACTGTGGAGCATTGACAAGCCAGGAGACATCCTCCATCTAATCCAATCCAGGTCTAAAAGAAAGCACTCAGGCATGTCCATTATTTTACTCAGTCTGCCTCCTTAAGAGGAAACATGAAATAAAGATAAGCAGTGGTCGGATTTTTGTGTAAAGGCTTGGGTTTACCTTGTTAAGCGTAAAGATAAAATGGAAGGGGGTAAAGGTATTGGCTGGCTCATTGCGCAAACATCTCAGCCAATCTTCTTCATAAGAACATGGAACGCGGGGATAAAAGCATTGATTAGTTCCTTTGCTGAAATGTCTGCTGGTCCATTTAGACAGAAGATTAAAAACCAAAAAGAAAACAGTGATGATTGGTTGAGAGCATAATTATGTTTATATAACGTCTGAAAAAATATTCTTCGCCAAAACTAAGCTAAAAGAAAAAGAAACAAGTATTGACCAACTCTTCTGGCTTATGAATAGCCTCCCTCCCTCTCTCTCTCTCTCTCTCTCTCCCTCCCTCTCTTCCCTTCTCTTCCATTTCCTTCTCTTCCCTTCAATCACCCTCTTTCTCTCCTTCTCTCTCTCCCTCTCTTACTTCCTTCATAGATCAAGTCTAGATGGAAAAATAACATATGGACAACAGATATCAAAGTCAATCATCAACATACATGCTCACCACACTGCCAAAAACGAAATATTATGAACCACAAGAGACACACAAACTGAAAATGGACAACAGATATCAAAGTCAATCATCAACATACATGCTCACCACACTGCCAAAAAAATAAATTATGGAACACCAAGAGACACACCAAAACTGAGCATGGAGAAGAGATATTTTTCCCTATTCCACACCACATCCACCTCAGTCAGAGTCCATGAAGCACAACAAGCCACAAGACATCCTCCATCTATTCCAAACCAGATCTAAAAGAAAGCAGTCAGCCATGTCCATCATGTCGCTCCGTCTGCCTCCTTAACCAGTCCACGTCCAATGAAGAGAGGCAGGCACGGTTTATTTCTTACATAAACATCTCCACCAGTCGTCTACATCAAAGGGAAACATGAAATGAAGATAACCAGTGGTGGGGTTTTGTGTAAAGGCTGGGGCTTACCTTGTTAAGCTTGAGATAAAATGGAAGGGGGAAAAAGGTATTGACTGGCTCTTTGCGAAAACATCTCAGCCAATCTTCTTCATAAGAACATGGAACGCGGGGATAAAAGCATTGATGAGTTCCTTTGCTGAAATGTCTGCTGGTCCATTTAGACAGAAGATTAAAAACCAAAAAGAAAACAATGATGATTGGTTGAGAGCATAATTATATTTATATAACGTCTCAAATAATATTCTTTGCCAAAACTAAGCTAAAAGGAAAAGAAACAAGTATTGACCAACTCTTCTGGCTTATGAATAGCCTCCCCCCCCCTCTCTCTCTTTCTCTCTTTCTCTCTCTCTCTCTCTCTCTCTCTCTCTCTCTCTCTCTCTTCTCTCTCTCTCTCTCTCTCTCTCTCTCTCTCTCTCCCTCCCTCCCTCACTCTCTCTCATTCTCTCTCTGTCTCTCTCTCATCCTTCTCTCTTCTCTCCTCTCCTCTTCTCAGCGATTCTCTCCCCTTGCCTTCCCTTCCCTCTCTCCTTCTCTCTTTTCCTCTCTTTCTTCCTTCATAAATCAAAGCTAGATGGAAACTAACATAATCCCCTCAAGTTTGATATCAAATCCAATCACCAACAGACATGGTCTCCAAAGTGAAACAAAAAATCATGCAACACCAAGAAACACACAAGAACTGAAAATGGAGAACAGATATCTCTTCCCATTCCACACCACTTCTACCTCAGTCAGAGTGCATGAAGCACAACAAGCCAAAAGACATCCTCCATCTATTCCAAACCAGATCTAAAAGAAAGCAGTCAGGCATGTCCATCATGTCGCTCCGTCTGCCTCCTTAACCAGTCCACGTCCAATGAAGAGAGGCAGGCACGGTTTATTTCTTACATAAACATCTCCACCAGTCGTCTACATCAAGAGGAAACATGAAATAAAGATACGTAGTGGTGGGGTTTTGTGTAAAGGCTTGGGTGTACCTTGTTAAGCTTGAGATAAAATGGAAGGGGGTAAAGGTATTGACTGGCTCTTTGCGCAAACATCTCAGCCAATCTTCTTCATAAGAACATGGAACGCGGGGATAAAAGCATTGATGAGTTCCTTTGCTGGAATGTCTGCTGGTCCATTTAGACACAAGATTAAAAACCAAAAAGAAAACAGTAATGATTGGTTGAGAGTATATGTTTATATAAGGTCTGAAATAGTATTCTCCACCAAAACTAAGCCATAAGGAAGAGAAACAAGTATTGATTAACTCTCCTGCCTTGTGAACAGTCTCTCTCTCTCTCTCTCTCTCTCTCTCTCTCTCTCTCTCTCTCTCTCTCTCTCTCTCTCCCTCCCTCCCTCCCACTCTCTCTCATTCTCTCTCTCTCTCTCTCTCTCTCTCTCTCTCTCTCTCTCTCTCTCTCTCTCTCTCTCTTCATTCTCTCTTCTCTCTTCTCCTGTTCTCATCGCTTCTCTCCCCTTCCCTTCCCTCTCTCCTTCTCTCTTTCCCTCTCTTCCTTCCTTCATAAATCAAAGCTAGGTGGAAACTACCATAATCCCCTCAAGTTTGATATCAAATCCAATCACCAACAGACATGGTCTCCAAACTGCAAAAAAAAAAGATCATGCAACACCAAGAAACACACAAGAACTGAAAATGGAGAACAGATATCTCTCCCCATTCCACACCACTTCCATCTTAGTCAAAATCCATGGAGCATAACCAGCCACAGGACATCCTCCATCTATTTTAATCCAGGTCTAAAAGAAAGCAGTCTGGCATGTCCATCATCTCACTCCGTCTGCCTCCTTAACCAGTCCACGTCCAATGAAGAGAGGCAGGCACGGTTTATTTCTTACATAAACATCTCCACCAGTCGTCTACATCAAAAGGAAACATGAAATGAAGATAAGCAGTGGTGGGGTTTTGTGTAAAGGCTTGGGCATACCTTGTTAAGCTTGAGATAAAATGGTAGGGGAAAAAAAGGTATTGGCTGGCTCATTGCGTAAACATCTCAGCCAATCTTCTTCATAAGAACATGGAACGTGGGGATAAAAGCATTGATGAGTTCCTTTGCTGAAATGTCTGCTGGTCCATTTAGACAGAAGATTAAAAATAAAAAATAAACAGTGATGATTGGTTGAGAGCATATGTTTATAATATAAAGTCTGAAATAATATTCTTTGCCAAAACTAAGCTAAAAGAAACAGAAACGAGTATTGACCAACTATTCTGGCTAATCAACAGCCTCTCTCTCTCTCTCTCTCTCTCTCTCTCTCTCTCTCTCTCTCTCTCTCTCTCTCTCTCTCTCTCTCTCTTTTCTTTTCATCTCTCCCCTTTCCTTCCCTCTCTCCTTCTCTCTTTCCCTCTCTTCCTTCCTCCATAAATCAAAGCTAGATGGATACTACCATAATACCCCAAGTTTGATATCAAAACCAATCACCAACAGACATGGTCTTAAAACTGAAAAACAACATCATGCAACACCAAGAAACACATAAGAACTGAAAATGGAGAACAGATATCTCTCCCCATTCCACACCACTTCCATCTTAGTCAAAATCCATGGAGCATAACCAGCCACAGGACATCCTCCATCTATTCTAATCCAGGTCTAAAAGAAAGCAGTCTGGCATGTCCATCATCTCACTCCGTCTGCCTCCTTAACCAGTCCACGTCCAATGAAGAGAGGCAGGCACGGTTTATTTCTTACATAAACATCTCCACCAGTCGTCTACATCAAAAGGAAACATGAAATGAAGATAAGCAGTGGTGGGGTTTTGTGTAAAGGCTTGGGCATACCTTGTTAAGCTTGAGATAAAATGGTAGGGGAAAAAAAGGTATTGGCTGGCTCATTGCGTAAACATCTCAGCCAATCTTCTTCATAAGAACATGGAACGTGGGGATAAAAGCATTGATGAGTTCCTTTGCTGAAATGTCTGCTGGTCCATTTAGACAGAAGATTAAAAATAAAAAATAAAACAGTGATGATTGGTTGAGAGCATATGTTTATAATATAAAGTCTGAAATAATATTCTTTGCCAAAACTAAGCTAAAAGAAACAGAAACGAGTATTGACCAACTATTCTGGCTAATCAACAGCCTCTCTCTCTCTCTCTCTCTCTCTCTCTCTCTTCTCTCTCTCTCTCTCTCTCTCTCTCTTTTCTTTTCATCTCTCCCCTTTCCTTCCCTCTCTCCTTCTCTCTTTCCCTCTCTTCCTTCCTCCATAAATCAAAGCTAGATGGATACTACCATAATACCCCAAGTTTGATATCAAAACCAATCACCAACAGACATGGTCTTAAAACTGAAAAACAACATCATGCAACACCAAGAAACACATAAGAACTGAAAATGGAGAACAGATATCTCTCCCCATTCCACACCACTTCCATCTTAGTCAAAATCCATGGAGCATAACCAGCCACAGGACATCCTCCATCTATTCTAATCCAGGTCTAAAAGAAAGCAGTCAGGCATGTCCATTACCTCACTCCGTCTGTCTCCTTAACCAGTCCACGTACAATGAAGAGAGGCAGGCACGGTTTCCCTCTTGCCTAAACATCTCCACCAGTCGTCTACATCAAGAGGAAACATAAAACGAAGATAAGCAGTGGTGGGGTTTTGTGTACAGGCTTGGGCTTACCTTGTTAAGATTGAGATAAAATGGAAGGGGGTAAAGGTATTGACTGGCTCATTGCGCAAACATCTCAGCCAATCTTCTTCATAAGAACATGGAACGCGGGGATAAAAGCATTGATGAGTTCCTTTGCTGAAATGTCTTTGGTTATAAGATAAAAACCGAACAGAAAATAGTGGTGATTGCATTTCTTTTAGCTAAGGTCTGAAATAATGTTCTTCCCTGAAAAAAAGGTAAAAGGAAAAGAAACAAGTATTGATTCCATATGCTTCTCTCTCTCTCTCTCTCTCTCTCTCTCTCTCTCTCTCTTTCTCTCTCTCTCTCTCTCTCTCTCTCTCTCTCTCTCTCCTCTCTCTCTCTCTCTCTCTCTCTCCCTCTCCCTCCCTCTCTCTCCCTCTCTCTCTCCTTCCAGTGCCCTCTCTCTCTCTCTCTCTCTCTCTCTCTCTCTTCTCTCTCTCTCTCTCTCTCTTTTAAAATAATGTTGAGGTTGACTTTTCCCCCTATGACTTAGATCCTAAAAAGGGAGTACAGACTGCTGGACACAGAAAATCACACAGTAGTGGGTTGCTATTTCATTCCAAATATCACTTGCTATCATATTCCAAATATCACTCTTTCTTTCCTCATCCTATGTGCGTTTCTATCTCTGCCTAGAGCCATACTTTAAGTATGCATTATTATTATTATTATTATTATTATTATTATTATTATTATTATTGCTCTTTATCATCATCTGACACTGTTGTGACAAGACGCAAACTATAAAGTGGTACGGGCACGTCACACAAACATCTGGACTGGCCAAGACTGTCCTACAGGGAACAGTACAAGGAGGGAGACGAAGAGGCAGATAGAGAAAAAACGATGGGAAGACAACATCAGAGAGTAGTGGACTGGCCTTGAGTGGAATGAATTGCTACGAAAAGCAGAAGAGGAAAGCCTGGAGTGGATGATGTTGGTTGCAAAATCTTCATTAATGCATGCCCCAAATGGTCCAAAGGACCACAGGGTAGGTGAGGTGAGGTGATGAGGACACTGTTGTTGCTGTTGTTGCGC
>CM054135.1:27198000-27202211 GCA_028751875.1 Rapana venosa
AAAAACTCCCGAGTTAAAAGCTCCCACCGGTAATGAAAACGCAGCGCACTCCACCCCTCCCCCCCCCCCCACCCCCAACCCCGCCCCCACCCCCACCTCCCACCCGCACCCCCAACTACAACAAAATCTGCTTTAAGAATCTATCCATTTTTTTGTCTTCCCATGGGGATGCCAAGGGGGTCTGTAAGGTTTAAACAGCATCCCCCCCCCACACACACACACCTTCTGGAAATTCTGTGCTAGAAATTAGCTCTTTTCTATCCCTCTCTTTTGTTTCTGTCTTGTTCCTTTTCTTCCTGTCACCTCCTTCTTGTTTTGTTTTCTGCCTTCTTGGTTCATTCTCCTGTCTCTTTTTTTTTCTCCCAGAAAGACTTAAAAAGATATATAAAAAAATTCTTCTATGCCGAATTCGAATGTGCTAGGCCTGACTTGTCAGGTGCTTACCGGCAGCGCAACGCATTTTCGGTCATATAACAGACAACAATAGGCTAGTTGCTGTCTGGGCGTTCGACGAAGAAGAAGGAGAAGAAACCCATTTTTGTCATGACATTTTTTTATCAACTTTCATTACATTTGAAATTGATGAAAAAATTATAAATAACGTTTGGATTAGGAATCCTAACATTTTGGGAGGGGAAGGGAAGAGGGTAAAGGTGGGGAAGGAGATGAAGCCGTGTGTGTGTGTGTGCCCATACATGGTAATCAAAGGTGGTTATGTTTGGATCGTCAGATGGTGGTGGCCTACGAGTCAAGCCGTGTGGGCTGTGCAGAGGCCATCTGTCCCACAGAGGACGGCACCAAAGTCATACGGGCCTGCAACTACGCCCCTGTGTGTGCATGTGCGTGTACGTGTGTGTGTGTGCGCGCGCGTGTATGCATTGTGCGTGTACGTGTGTGTGTGTGTGTGTGCGTGTGTGTATGTGTGTGTTCGCGCGTGTGCGTGTGTGTCTCTGCGTGTGTGTTGTGTGTGTCTACATGTGTGTGTGGTTTGTGTGTGAGAGAGAGCGCGCTATGTATGTAATTTACACGCTACCAACAGTGCCATTACTACATCACATCCACACTCTGTGAATCAATTGCGCAACTCTCTCTCTCTCTCTCTCATCTCTCTCTCTCTCTCTCTCTCTCCTCTCTCTCTCACACACACACACACACCACACACACACACACACACACATACACACACACACACACATATATATATACACACATGCCATGATAACTATTTTTGGATGCAATTCATTGATTATGTCCTTAGTATAATGTATAATGTGATTTGTGAAAGGTGTGCCAGCTTATCGCAATAGCCATTCCTCTATTCCTCTCTCTCGCTCTTTCTCTCTCTCTTCTCTCTCTCCCCCTGGGGACTAGATGTAAAAAAAAATATAAAAAATTTTAAAGCCCATGAGTGCTTACTCGTTATTTTTGAAATAAAAGAATCTGATTTGTTTTGATTACATTTGATTTGATATCTCTCTCCCTCTCCCTCTCTCTTTCTTTCCTTCCGTCCCTCCCTCTCCCTCCTCCCTCTCTCCTCCCCTCTCCCTCTCCCCTTCTCCCTCTAACCCTCTCCCTCTCTCCCCTCTCCCTCTCTCTTTCTTTCCCTTCCCTCCCTCCCTCCTTCCCTCTCCCTCATCCCTCTCTCTCTCTCCCTCTCCCTCTCCCCCTACTTTCTCTCCCTCTCCCCTCTCTCTCCCTCTCTCCTCTCACTCCCTCTCCTTCTCTCTCTTTACCTCTACCTCCCTCCCCCTTCCTCTCTCTCCCTCCTTCCTCTCTCCCTCACTTCCTCTCTCTCCATCCCTTTCCCTCCCTCTCCCTTACTTCCTCCTCTCCCTCCCTCTCCTTCTCTCTCTCCCTCTCCCTCCTTCTCTCTCCCTCTCCCCTCTCTCTCCTCTCTCTACTTCCTCTCTCTCCATCCCTTTCCCTCCCTCTCCTACTTCTCTCTCCCTCCCTCTCTCTTTCTCTTCTCCTTCCTCTCTCTCTCTCTCCCTCCCTCTCCTCTCTCCTCTCTCCCTTTCCCTCCTCTCCCTTACTCTCCTCTCCTCTCCTCTCTTCTCTCTCTTCTCTCCTCTCCCTTTTCCTCCTCCTTCCTCTCTCCTTACTTCCTCTCCTCTCTCTCCCTTCCTCTCCTCTTCTCCTCTCTCTCTCTCTCTCTTCTCCCCTCTCTCTCTCTCTCTCTCCTCTCTCTCTTCTTCTTCTTCTTCTCCTCCCCTCACTTCTCTCTCTCCGTCCCTTTTCCTCTCTCTCCATCACTTCCTCTCCCTCCATCCCTTCCCTCCCTCTCCCTTACTTCCTCCTCTCCCTCCTCCCTTCCTCTCCCTTCCTCCCTCCTCCCTTCTCTCTCTCTCCCTTCTCTCTCTCTCCTCTCTTCTCTCTCTCTCTCTCTCTCCTCTCTCTCCTCTCTCTCTCTCTCTTCACTCTCTCTCTCTCTCTTCCTCCCTAGGACTCAGCATCATTCAATCAACTTCCTAGATTGTATAATCGATAGCCGGAGTGTTTATATTCAGGCTCTGCTGTCTAGGTATTCTAAGCACGCACCAGTCACACTGAAATGCCTCCAAGAGCAGAACAGAGCAGAGCAGTAAACAGGTTATGGTGTAGTAGTAGTAGTAGTAGCACCAATAAAGATTAGTAGGCCTAGTACCAAACAACCAATTTGAACTGTGTTGTGGTCAAAATTCAATTTTATTTGTTTGGCTGTGTGTGTAGTGTGTGTGTGTGTAGTGTGTGTGTGTGGTCTGTGTGTGTGTGTGGTAGTGTGTGTGTGTGTGTGTGTGTGTGTGTGTGTGTGTGTGTGTGTGTGTGTGTGTGTGTGTGTAGTGTGTGTGTGTGTGTGGATTGGGGGGTGTTAGTGGATGTGTGTGTAGGGGGGTGGGAGGGGGGCTGTGTAGTGTGTGTATGTGTGGGGGGGGGGGTGTAGTGGGGGGTAGTGTGTGTAATGTGTGTAGTGTGGTTAGTGTGTGTGTGTGTGTGTGCTTAGTGGGTGGTGGGTAGGGTTTGTATAGTGTAGTGGGTGGGTGTAGTGTGTAGATCTTGTGTGTGTGTTGGGTGTAATGTGTAAGGGTAGTTGTGGGTGTGTGTGTGTGTGTGTGTTGTGTGTGTGTGTGTGTGTGTGTGTGTGTGTGTGTGTGTGTGTGTGTGTGTTGTGTGTGTGTGTGTGTGTGTGTGTGTGTGTGTGTGTTGTGTGGAGTGGTGTGTGGAGTGTTAGTGGTAGTGTGTGGAGTGTGTGTGTTGTAGTGTCTAGTGGTGTGTGTGTAGTGTGTGTGTAGGTTAGTGTGTGTGTAGTGTCTAGTGTGTAGTGTGTGTAGTGTCTAGTGTGTAGTGTGTGTAGTGTTGTGTAGTGTGTGTGTTAGTGTTGTGTAGTGTCTAGTGGGTAGTGTGTGTATGTGTGAGGTGTAGTGGTAGTGTGTGTGTAGTTTGTGTGCTAGTGGTGTGTGTGTGTGTTCTAGTGTGTGTGTAATGGTAAGTGTGTGTGTAGTGGTGTGTGTGTGTGTGTGTTCAGTGTGTAGCGTCTGTATGTGTGTGTATAATCAATGACCAGAGTGTTTCTATTCAGGCTCTGCTGTCTAGGTATTCTAAGCACGGACCACTCACACTGAAATGCCTCCAAGAGCAGAGTAGAGCAGAGCAGTAAACAGGTTATGGTGTAGTAGTAGCACCAATAAAGATTAGTAGTATACCAAACAACCATTTTGAACTGTGTTGTGGACAAATTCAATTTTGTTTGTTTGTTTGGCTGTGTGTGGTGTGTGTGTAGTGTGTGTGTGTGTGTGTTGGTGTGTGTGTGTGTGTGGTGTGTGTGTGTGTGTGTGTGTGTGTGGTGTTGTGTGTTGTGGTGTGTGTGTGGATTGGGGGTGTGTTGTAGATGAGTGTGTAGGGGGGTGGGGGGGGGCTGTGTATGTGTGTTGCATGTGTGGGGGGAGTGGTGTAGGTGGGGGGTAGTGTGTGTAAAGAGTGTAGTGGGTTAGTGTGTTGTGTGTGTGCTTAGTGGAGTGGGTAGTGGTGTGTGTGTAGGTTGGTGGGTGTGTGGTGTGTAATGGGTTGTTGTTGGGGGTGTGTAGTGTGTGTGGTGTTGTGTGTGTGTTGTGTGTAATGGTGTGTGTGTGTGGGGTGTGGTGTGGTTGGGGTGATGTGTGTGTAGTTTGTGGTGTGTGTGTGTAGGGTGTGTAGTGTCTAGTGGTAGTGCGTTTGTGGGGGGGTGTGGTGTGGGG
>CM054135.1:27202711-27215211 GCA_028751875.1 Rapana venosa
AAAGACAGAACAGAAAAAAAGAAACAAAATGAAAGAAAAATGAAAGGGATAAAGAAATGACAACTCTTCTTTTTTCAGGAATAAGAAAAGAAAGAAAAAAAGATAGACACAGCAAATGAAATAAAAGAACAAACGGGAAGATTATAGTAAACTAGATGGAAAGAAATATGTGAGAAACAAACAAAGCAATCTGAAAGAAAACAAGCAAGCTATTTTTTTAAAGGAAAGTCAACACGAGGACGAGAAGGGGAAAAAGGGAGATTACTTGTGCCTGGCACAAAATTAGCCTTCAATCGCTATTGTATTGTACTGTATTGTATTGTATTGTATAGCACTTTAAGTCACGGTAGAGTTCTCTGCGTGAAATTCAGGATACTCTCCCCGAGGAGAGTGCGTCGCCACAAGAGCAGCGCCACCCTTTTTTTCTTTTTCTTTTCCTGTCTGCATATGCAGTTGTGTCCCTATCAGAATGACTTTATACATAATTTTTTGCCAGGGACACCTCTCTTGTTGCCGTGAGTTTTTTTACGCGCGCTAAATGAGCGCTGCACACGGGACCTCGGCTGATCGTCTCACCCGAAAGACTAGCATCCAGACCACTACTCACGGTCTAGTATATATTATGGGGGTGGGAGGAGTTTCGGGTACCGAACATTTTCACACTTTGAACTCAGACTTTTCGCTGTCCAGGCAGGTGCGTTATCTCTAAGACCACCGATCCACTATATCTAAACTAAGAAGTGAAAAATCTTGTTGCAGCATGCAGTAAGTGATAGATCAGTATGAATGAGGAACCAGCAACACTATGAACAGTTTGAAGCAATTTTACTGTGATGGTGTGTTGTTTTTGTTGTTGTTTTGTTTTGTTGTGGGAGGGGGGGTTTCTTTTCTTTTGTTTGGGGGGTTTTTCTGTCGTTATTGTATTTTATGTCCTTTTTTGTTCTATTTTGGATTTTGTTGTTATTGTATGTCTGTTGTTTTTTTTTAGTGTTGTTTTGTAATGTTCTTTTTTCAGTTAAGTGTGTGCCCATATATTTTATGAGTGCATGTATTGGCTGAAATATATGTATAAGTCTTGTATATATATATATATATATATATATTATATATATATATATATATATATATATATATATATATATATATATATATATATATATATATATATATATATATATATATATATATGATATATATATATACCGGTGGATCGGTGGTCTAGAGGTAACGCGCCTGTCTAGAAAGCGAAAAGTCCGGGTCTGAAGTGTGCGGTGGTTCGTACCCCGTTTGGACCGGAAACTTTTCCCCCATCCATTAGACCATGAGTGGTGGTCTGGGCGCTAGTCTTTCGGATGAGACGATAAACCGAGGTCCCGTGTGTTACACGTAATTATTTAGCGCACGTAAAAGAACCCACAGCAACAAGAGAGTTGTCCCTGGCAAAATTCTTAGAAAAAAGCCACTCTGATAGGGAAACAAATACAGTTGCAGACAGGAAAAAGAAAAAAAAAAAGGGGTGGCGCTGCTCTTGTGGCGACGCGCACTCTCCAGGGAGAGCAGCCCGAATTTCACGGAGAGAAATCTGCCGTGACTTAAAGTGGTATGAAATGAAATCTGAGCGCTTTGATTTGTTGCTTTACAAGATTCAGCGCTATATAAATTCCATACATTATTATTATTATTATTATTATTATTATTATTATTATTATTATTATTATATATATATATATATATATTCGTAGAATATATAGGTGAAGGATATACCAGTGCACAAGATCAAATATGCGTGTTCAAGATCCCATAATTGACGTCTGCGTTCGATAGATTAGGCCTACATAAACACGAACATACACTGCACTAACTACACTACACTACGTTACACTACACTACACTACGCTACACTGCACTACACTACACTACGCTACACTACACTACACTACACTACACTATACCATACCATACCATACCATACTACACTGCACTAAACTACGCTACGCTACACTACACATCACTAGTCTAGACTACACTACATTACGCTACACATCACTAGACTACACTACACTACACTACCCTACACCACACTACACTACACAACGCACGCTACACTGCGGTACACTACACTACACTATGCTATACTATGCTGTACTATGCTACACTATACTACACTATACTGTACTGTACTGTGCTATGCTATGCTATGCTACGCTACACTACACTACACTACACTACACCACACCACACTACACTACACCATACAATACCATACCATACTATGTTAATGTAGAGCTACTTTTTTTTTTGCGCCGGGGAGGTGTGTTGGGGGATGGGGGGAGGGGGGAAGACAAGTAGGCAGGAGGGATGGGGATTTTTCCCCTAGGGGCCAGAGGCAGCTGCAGCAAGAGACAGACAGCTGTCCTGCAGACAGACAGACAGACAGACAGACAGACAGTCAGACAGACAGATAGCCAGCCATCGCACGTGTATGATTTATCGATCCGTCTTCTGCTTCCACGTCTGCTCCCCTCTGATTCCCGCCTCTGGCAAGACTTGTTACCACATGCCAATCTACAGTCTGTCCGTCCGTCTGTCTGTCCGTCCGTCTGTCTGTCCGTCTGTCTGTCAGTCTGTCTGTCTGTCCAGCTGTCTGTCTGGCTGTCTGGCTGGCTGTCTCGGTGGCTGGCTGGCTGGCTGGTTGGTTGGTTTGCTGGCTGACAGTCTGCCGGTCGGTCTATCGGTCGGTCTGTCAATCTATATGTCTGTCTGTCTGTCTGTCTGAATGTTTGTCTGGCTGGCTGGCTGGCTGGCTGTATGTTTGTGCTTCCACCCGTCTGTCTACCTGTATGCGTCTTTCCTGATAATTATGCCCTGCCTTTTAGTCTGTGAAATGTGTGTTCCTCTGTCTGTCTGTTTGTCCGTCAGACCGCCCTTCTGTCTCTCTGTCCGTCTGTCTGTCTATATGTCTGTATGTCTGTCCACCTGTCTTTCTATCTGCATCTGTCTTCCTTGATATGCCCTGTGCTTTAGTCTGTGACTGTGTAATCCTCTGTCTGTTAGTCCGAATGCCTGTCTGTCTGTCTCTCCGTTCATCTTTCTGTCTATCTGTCTGTCTGTCTGTCTGCCTCTCTGTCTGTCTTCCCACCTGTCTGTCTACCTGTATCTGTCTTCCTTGATACTCCCTGTACTTTAGTCTGTGAATATGTCTTCCTTTGTCTGTCTGTTTGTCTGGCCCTCTGTCTGTCTCTCCGTCCGTCTCTCTGTCTATCTGTCTGCCTCTGTCTGCCTGTCTGTCCACCTGTCTCTCTACCTGTGTTTGTTTTCCTTGATATGCCATGTCCTTTTGTATGTGAGTGTGTCTTCCTCTCTGTCTGTCTGTTTGTCCGACTGGCTGGCTGTTCTCCCCCGTCCACCTATCTATCTGTCTGTCTTTCTGTCTGTCTGTCTGTCTTTCTGTCTGTCTGGCTGTCTTTCCACCTGTCTCTCAACCTGTGTCTGTCTTTCTAAATATGCCATGTATTTTAGTCTGACTGACTGTTCTTCTTTGTCTGTCTGTTTGTTTGCCTATCTGCTGGTCTGTCAGTCTGTCTATCAGTCTCACCGCCTGTATTCTGCTTTTTCTGATAAGACTTGTCATTTAGTCTGTGTGACTGTGTGTTCCTCTCTCTGTCTGTTTGCCTATATGCTGGTTTGTCTGTCTATATGTCTGTCCGCTGGTCTGTCTGTGTGTCTGATTTTATCTTTCCTGGTAATTACGATGTCCTTTAGTCTGTCTGTGTGGCTGTGTGTGTGTATGTGTGTGTGTGTGTGCGTGTGTGTGTTGTGTGTGTGTGTGTTTCTTTATCTCTCTGCCTATCTGCTCATCTGTTCGTAAATCTATCTATCCGTCAGTCTGTCTGCCTGTATCTGTCTTTCCTGATATTCCCTGTCATTCAGTCTGTCTGTGTGACTGTGTGTTTGTTTATCTGTTTGCCTACTGTCTGTTCATCTGTCCGTATGTCTGTCCATCTGTCTGTCCATCTGTCTGTCCATCTGTCTGTCAATCTATCCGCCTTTTTCTGTTTTTTTCCTTATATGCCATGTCCTTCAGTCTGTCTGCATGACTGTGTTTGTTTGTCTGTCTGCATACTATCTGCTCATCTGTCCATCTGTCTGTCCACCTGTCAGTCTGTCCGACTGTATCTGTCTTTCCTGATATGCGCCCTGTCCTTTCGTCTGTCTGTGTGACTGTGAGTTTATCTGTCTGTCTATCTGCTCATCTGTTTGCTTGTCTGTCCATCTGTCAGTTTGTCTGTATCAGGCTTTCCCGATATACCATGTCATAAATTTTTAACCTGTCTGTGTGGCTGTATTTTTTTTTGTCTGTCTGTATGTCTGCCTTGGAGCTCTTCCACGTCTTCATTGATTTTAAGAAGGCCTTCGATAGAGTATGGCATGACGCTCTGTGGGCCACCATGAACAAATTCAACATGGGCCAGAAGCTGATTCACACCATTAAGGAACTCTACTCAAAGGCCACCAGTGCAGTACTCGTACAGGGCACGGTAGGGGAATGGTTCCGTACCTCAGTTGGGGTCCGACAGGGATGTCTGCTGTAGCCGACACTGTTTAACATTTTCCTCGAACGCATCATGACTGACGCCTTGGAAGACCACACAGGCACAGTCAGCATTGGAGGGCGAACAATCACCAACCTCAGGTTTGCCGATGACATTGACGGTCTGGCAGGAAATGAAGAGAAACTGGCCAACCTATTGAAGCAGCTGGACGAAATATCCTCACGATACGGCATGGAAATCAGCGCCGAGAAAACCAAGCTCATGTCAAACAGTGCCCAGCCAATCACCACCAAGATCACTCTCAGCGAAAAAGAACTGGAGACAGTTGACCATTTCAAGTACCTTGGAGCTATCATAAGTGAGGAAGGATCGAAGACCGAAATCCTAGCAAGAGCGGCACAAACAGCAGCAGCAATGGCAAGACTGAAGACCATATGGAGAGACAGAAACATCCCTCTCAGAACCAAGGTAAAGTTACTAAACGCGCTAGTCACCTCAATCATGCTTTACGCATGTGAGGCATGGTCACTGAACGCAGACCTACAAAGGAGGATCCAAGCAGTAGAAATGGGATGCCTCAGAAGGCTCCTTGGCATCTCATACAAGGACCATATCACCAACAATGAAGTCCACAGGAAGATCACTCAACAAGTGCGGGACTATGAAGACCTACTGACCACGGCAAAAAAGAGAAAACTCAGATGGTATGGGCTCGTAACACGCTCAGGACTTACAAAGACCATCCTGCAAGGAACAGTCCAGGGGAAGAGAAGACGAGGCAGACAGAGGAGAAAGTGGGCCGACGACATCCGTGATTGGACAGGGAAGGACTTCAGTGTCACCCAGGCACTCGCCCACGACCGCGCTAAGTGGAGCCAGCTGGTCCACCGTTCGTCCACCATGCAGCGCCCCTACGACCCTGGCGGGTTACGGGACCAGTGAACAGTGATGTCTGCCTACTATCTGCTCATCTTTTCGTCTGCCTTTCCACCTGTCAGTCTGTCCGACTGTATCTGTCTTTCCTGATATGCGCCCTGTCCTTCAGTCTCTGTGTGGTGTGTGTGTGTGTGTGTGTGTGTGTTGTGTGTGTGTGGTGTGTGTGTGTGTGTGTGTGTGTGTGTGTGTGTGTGTGTGTGTGTGTGTGTGTGTGTGTGTACGTGTCTGTGTGTGTGTGTGTGTGTACGTGTCTGTGTGTGTTTGTCTGTCTGTCTTACCTACTGTCTGCTTGTTTATCTGTCCGTTTTCCTGTCCTGTCTGTTTGTCTTTCTGTCTGTCTGCCTTTCTGTCTGTCTGTCTCTTGTAGTCTTCTCGTGTTCTGTCATGTCCTGTCCTTCAGGTAATGATGCATGCTATCATGTCTGCAATCCTGTTGGGTTTTTTTTTTAAAACTGCGTTGTCATCCTCGTTAGAATTTCTGTGGCTAGTGGCACTGATGAGATGGATGTGATTGGTTGGTTAGTTGGTGGGTTGGTTGGCTGGCTGGCTGGTTGTATGATTGGTTGGTTGGTTGGCTGGCTGGTTGTATGATTGGTTGGTTGGTTGGTTGGCTGGCTGCTGGTTGGTTGTATGATTGGTTGGTTGGTTGGCTGGCTGGTTGTATGATTGGTTGGTTGGTTGGTTGGTTAGTTGGCTGGCTGGTTGGTTGGTTGGCTGGCTGGTTGGTTGGTTGGTTGGTTGGTTAGTTGGTTGGTTAGTTGGTTGGTTGGTTGGTTGGCTGGTTGGTTGGTTCGTTCGTTCATTCGTTTGATCATTGATTGTTAGTTATAAGTCCAGCTGGTCAATAATTTATTGGCAAGCTGATCAGTCAGTTAATTATATCAATCAATCAATTAACTAATTCCTCGAAATGGCTGTTAGAGCAGTCAAATCCTTTACATAGTGATTAGACTCGACTTTTTCAAATAAAAAAAATAAAAGATAAAAACAACAACAACAACAAAAACAAAATCGATTGCTTGATTTAAAGCTAAATGATGAAGCGATGAATTTAGCGGGTGGCCTCGCCTAGAGCTCGGAAGGGAAAGAAGTAATTGGTAAGGGAATTTCTTTAATTGGGGCAATCAGCGGTGAGGGTGTTGTCACGCTGCCTGGCTGGCTGGCTGGCTGGCTGGCAGCCTCTGATGATCGATCGATCGATCGATCGCTGTGGGAAAAATGAGGCAAAGCAGGGCAAGGCAGGGCTGGGCATGGCAGGGCAGGGCAGTGGCAATGGCAGAACTAACGAGGACTCAGAATCAATGATTTGGGGGGAAGTTTGGAAGAATCCTCGTCTCTTTTGGGATTGGGTGGATGGACGGGTGAGTGGGTGGGTGGGTGGGTGGGTGAGTTGGTGGGTGGGTGGATGGATGGGTGGGTGGGTGGATGAATGGGGTGGGTGAATGGGTGTGGGACTGGGTGAATGGGGGGTGGGGGTGGATGGGTTTGTGGATGGACGGATGGATAGATGGATGGGTGTGTGGGTGGGTGGGTGGGTGGTTTGGTGAGTTGATTTGTGGGTGGTTGGGTGGGTGGATGGGTTGGTGGATGGATAAATGGATGGGTTGGTGGGTGGGTGGATGAATGGGGTGGGTGAATGGCTGTGGGACTGGGTGAATCCCCCATTCGCCTCGAGCTCAGAAGAGAAAGAAGTGATTGTGTGGGTGGGTGGATGGGTTTGTGGATGGACGGATGGATAGATGGATGGGTGGGAAGGTGGATGGGTGTGTGTTTTGTTGAGTGGATTTGTGGGTGGGTGTGTAGGTGGATGGGTTGGTGGGTGGGTGGATGGATGGGTGGGAGGGTGGATAGACGATGGTTGGATGGGTGGACGGATGGGTGGATGTATGAGTGGGTGGGTGGGTGGGTGGATAGATGGATGGATGGATGGATGGGTTGGTGGGTGGATGGTTTGGTGGATGAGTTGATGGGTGGGTGGGTAGGTGTGTGGGTAGGTAGATGGATGGATGGATGAATTGATAAATGCATGCACACATGCATACATGCATTAATACATACATACATACATTCATACATGCATACATACATTACGAACATGCATGCACGCACGTATGCAACCATAGGTACATACATACAAACATATATACATA
Organism: Rapana venosa; assembly: GCA_028751875.1. Lineage (NCBI taxonomy): Eukaryota > Metazoa > Mollusca > Gastropoda > Neogastropoda > Muricidae > Rapana > Rapana venosa. Next base: position 27,210,351 of record CM054135.1, read on the forward strand.
TATAAATACATACATGCATACATATATACATACATACTTACATACACACACATACAGACAGACAGACAGACACATACAGACAGACAGACAGACGTAAGTACTTATGTACATACATACATACATACATACATACGTGACACATACAGACAGACAGACAGACGTAAGTACTTATGTACATACATACATACATACGTATGTACGTGCATGCGTATGTGCGTACGTGCGTACGTGCGTATGTGCGTACATGCATGCATACATGCATGCAATCAGACATACATACGAACATACAAACATAAATACATATATGCAAACATATTTACATACATACATACATACATACATGCACGCACGCGCGCACACACACACACATACACACACGCACGCATGCACACATACACGCCCACACGCCATCCCCTACCCTCAACACACACACACACTTACACACACTTATACACACATACACACACATACAAACACACTTACCCACATACACACTTACACACACACACTTACACACACACTTACACACACACCACCCCCACCCCAACACATACACACACACTTACACACACACACTTACACACACTCACACACACACACTTACACACACACTTACACACACACACACACACACACACACACACACACACACACACACACACACACACACACACACAACTTACACACACACATCGAATCGATGCCAACAGCAAGCTGCTTAGTGCAGTGATCACTTTCGTTCGTCACCTCTCTACGTGTGACCATGCTCTGCGATTTTTCTTCGTCGAACGCTCAGACATCAACTATTGTTGTCCGTAATATGAGCGAAAATGCGTCACGCTGCTGTTAAGCCCCTGACAAGTCAGGCCCAGCGCATCCAACTTCGGCATAAGAGAGAATTGCAATCTTTTAAGTCTTTCTGAAGAAGAAAAAATGCAGGAGAATGGACTAAGAAGGCCAAAAATAGACAAAAAGGATTTGACAGGAAAGAAAAGAAACAAGGCAGAAACAAACTGAGTGATAGAAAAGAGGAGATTTCTAGAACAGAGTTTCCAGAAGGTGGGGATGGTATTTATTCTGACAGGCCCCCCGGCATTCCCACGAGAAGGCTCTGTGTTTTATGTGCAGCAGACAAGATGGTCAGTATACAGTTTGCGTATTGTGCATGCAGTAAATCAGGCTTTCGTGTTCGCATGAGTGTGTGTGCCTGTGTGTGTGTGTGTGTGTTTGTGGTGTGGGGGGGGGGGGCGTACGTGTGTGTGTGTGTGTGTGTGTGTGTGTGTGTGTGTGTGGTGTGTGTGTGTGTGTGTGTGTGTGTGTGTGTGTGTGTGTGTGTGTGTGTGTGTGTGTGTGTGTGGTGTGTGTGCGTGTGGTGGGGGGGGGGGGGGGGGGAGTTGCGAGCGCACGCGCGCGCGTGTGAGTCTGTGTATGTGTGTATAATTATGTGTGTGTGCATATATAATAATAATAATAATGTATGGAATTTATATAGCGCTGAATCTTGTAAAGCAACAAATCAAAGCGCTTTTTTAAAAAATGTATGCGTGTGTATGCGTTTTTTAAAATTTTGTCATCTGTTCCCACCGGCACACAATGGCCTACTCTTTCGAACAGCGGAACAGGATTTAACGTGTGCGCAAGATGTTCTGCATGCGTTCGCACCCGGGGCCTCGGTTTTTAGTCTCATCCGAAGGACTTATATATGTATGTGCGTGTTGTGTGTGTGTGTGTGTGTGTGTGTGTGTTGTGTTTGTGTGTCTGTGTATGTATCTGTGTATGTGTGTATATGTGTGTGTGCATATGTGTGTGTGTGCGTGTGTGGGTGTGTGTGGGGGGGTGAGTGTGTGTGTGTGTGGTGTGTGTGTGTGCTGAGTTGGGGGGGTATCCTTTGTGTGTGTGTGTGTGTGTGTTTTGGTGGTTTTGTTGTTGTTTTTGTTGTTTTTTTTTTTATTCTTTTATATCGAGGATAATGGAATAAGCACTCATGTGCTTTTTTACATCTAGTCCCCGTGCGTGTGTGTGTGTGTGCGCGCGCGCGCGTGTGTGTGTGTGCTTACGTGCGTGCGCGAGTGCGTGTGCATGCGCCGAACACTGCTCAGACGTCTGCAAATGGAAGGACGGTTCTTCGTGGAGGGAGGAGGTGGGAAGGGATGGGCTGTGACTGGGGTTTTTCCACCCCATAAACGGATAATGGATGCCTAAGAACGGACATTTTGCAGAACTGGATAAAAGATGCATGTCTCCACAGCCCTCTGGTCTATCGGAACTGGCGTGTGAAATGTATGGCTCTATACCTTAATGGTTGGGCGAAAATGATTGCATACTCAAACCCAAAAAAAGAAGAAGAAGAAGAAAACAAATCTTACCAGTTTGTGAACCTCGGAGCTCTAGCTGAGAAATGAAAAATCAAAAATGCATGGCTGTCTGTCTGTCTGTCTGCCTGTCCGCCTGTGTGTCTGTCTCTCTCTACCACTGTCTGTCTGTCTGTCTGCCTGCCTCTCTCTCTCTCTCTCTCTCTCTCTCTCTCTCTCTCTCTCTCTCTCTCTCTCTCTCTCTCTTGAGCAGGCTACCTTTTAAATCCTACAAGATGTTTTATGATCTAGATGTCAAAGGGAAAAACAACTGGGCAACACAAATACGTACCTGTTTGTGTGAACTCGGGTTTGGATTTGTTTGGCTCAATCAAGGAGTCGGAAATTGTAGAGAGTTTATTAACGCTTTCAGGCAAAGATTGATTAGACTTGGTGTATCAGATATAAATGTTCATAAATTCAGATACAGAGGACATGATATTGACGACCTCAGGCTGCTATGCCCATTATGTAAGCAAGCAGAGGAGGATGAAGTACATTTTTGTGTTGTGCTGTCCAGAATTAGAGGATGTTAGGCAGAACTACTCCAACAATGCTTGTTCTGTTTAGGATTTGTTGCAAAACTTTGTCTGTACTTACCCATTACTATTTATCTTAAATTATTTTTAAAACCAATAACAGTAACAATGATTTTTTTAAAAATGTTCCCTAACTTCTGGCCACTTCATTTGTTGTTGTTGTTGTTGCTGTTGTTGTTGTTATTGTTGCTGCTGTTGTTGTTGATGATGATGTTGTTGTTGTTGTTGTGCGTTCCCCAGCTTTACACCCTGGGTGTCACCTAAAACATGCTACACTCTGATTCACTCATCCCACCTGGGAATGAATCACTGTGAAATAGGAAGTACACACCGGATGAGAAGTTTACGTTTATGACTCTTTTCAAGTACCTCGTCACATAGGCAGCCATACTCCGACTTCAGATGATGGGTTTTTTTAACCTTTAAAGGAGAGTGCAGGTTGTTCTGTTAAGAGCTTGTCATGTCCGAAGAAAATCTCAACACAACATTATACAACATAACAACATAATATTAGTGTAGGCCTCGAGACATCAATAACTGACACAGCTTTTGGCCTGGGCCAGGCCAATTCATTTTAATGTTATCAAAATAACAGGGATTGGTGGTCTAGAGGTAATGCGCCTGTCTAGAAAACGAAAAGTCCGGGTCAGAAGTGTGCGGTGGTTCGAATCCCGTTTGGACCCGAAACTTTTCCCCCCATCCATTAGACCATGAGTGGTGGTCTGGGCGCTAGCCTTTCGGATGAGACGCTAAACCTAGGTCCCGTGTGTTACACATGATTATTTAACGCACGTAAAAGAACCCAATAAGAGAGTTGTCCCTGGCAAAATTCTGAAGAAAAAACGCCACTCTGATAGGGAAGGAAACAAATACAGTTACAGACAGGAAAAAGAAAAAAAATGGGTGGCGCTGCTCTTGTGGCGACGCGCTTTCCCCGGGGAGAGCAGCCCGAACTTCACGCAGAGAAATCTGCCGTGACTTAAAGTGGTATGAATAAATTTTTTAAAAAATAATAAAGTTAATGCCTCTGCCTGGAAAGCGAGAAGTGGGAGTTGATTCCCCGCTTGTGCCTAAAACTTTTCTGCCATCCACAAGATCGTGAGTAGTGGTCTAAGTGCTGGTCTTCTGCATGAGACAATAAACCTAGGTCCCGTGTGCAATGCACATTCAGCGCACGTAAAAGAACCCACGGCATGCAACAAGAAAGTTGTCCCTGGCATAATTCTGTTGAAAAAAAAGGCCATTTTGATAGGGAAAAACAAATACACATACAGACAGGAAAGAAACAAAGAATGGGTGGCGGCGCTCTTTCGGTGATGCTCTCCACCCATGGAGAGCAGCCCGAATTTCACGCAGAAAAATCTGCCGTGACTTTTGATGTAAAAAAAAAATTGAAACAAAATGCAAAGTAAAACTGGAAAGAGCAAGGGAAGTAAAAAGTGAGACAAGTAGTCAAGGAAAACGTATTTATTCCCCTTTAGCTTCCAAACCGCTGATTTTTGCCTCTCCTCTGTTGCTGAGGTTCTTTGTAGAGCAATGTCTATAGAAGTTCTTTTACATGTGTGTGTGGGGGGGGGTGGGAGGTGGGGGGGGGGGGTGTGCGTGTGTGGGTGGGTTGGTTGGTGTGTGTGTGTCTTTTTAAAAAAAAATTTCATTCTTTATTTCAAGGATAATGGAATCCGCACTCATATACTTTTTTTTTACATCCTTTCCCCGAGTGCGTGATGTTTTGCAAATTTTGTTATTCATGTTTTGTGTCTTGTTTGCTGCTTGCTTGTGTGGGTTTTTGTTGTGTTGTGTTGTTGTTTATTGGGGGGGTTCCTGGTTGGGTTTTTTTTGGTTTTTTATTTGGGGTGGGGGGGGGTGTCATCCATGTGTGGTGTGTGTGTGTGTGTGTGTGTGTGTGTGTGTGTGTGGGGTGTGTGTGTTTGTGAGTGCATGCGTGTGTGTCTCAGTGCGTGCTTGCATGGG
>CM054135.1:27220211-27227711 GCA_028751875.1 Rapana venosa
AAGGCGGACTGCCCTTCCCCGGTGAAAGCTCATTGTTGCAAGAGCAGCACCACCCATTTTCTTTATGTCATTATATAACTCCGAAGTCGGAGTGCAGCAACCTTAATGGTGGGAAAAAACGGTCGCATGCACAGAATTCCCACCTTTGTTGAACCCAGGGGCTCTAACAGAGGAGTATTTTGTCTTAATATTTTGTTTGCTTGTGTGTTTGTCACCCCATGAGAGTGACCATAATTTTATCAGGAACAGCTCTCTTGTTGCTGTGGGTTCTTTTACACGCGCTAAGTTCGTACTGTATATAGAACGATTGTTTCTCATCTCTTCTGAGAGACTAGCATCCAGACCACCACTCAGGATCCAGAGGATGGGAAGAAGTTCAGGTTCAAAACTGGGAATCGAACCCGCAACTTCTCAATGTCTAGACAGCTGCGTTGTCTCCGACCAGACATTCATGATAGGAGATATCTCCGAAGCTGGAAGGCGGATACCTTAATGGTGGGCAAACATGGTCACTTACGAAAACTCTCAGGATTGGCAAACTGGGAGCTGTAGCCGAGGTACAAACAAACGGAAAAAAAGGAAATAAACAAGAGATCTGAACCGGATCTAGATGAACAAAGATTCCGCCTTCCCTGATCATCTGGGCACTCTTTAGTTTAGATTAATGTCAATTTATGACTATTAGAATCAGAAGCCTCTCATCAGCGCAGCCGTTTGGTTAACACACCTTCCAGATAACAAGCCAATTATTTCTCTAATTATATCTTTATCAAGAACAAAACAAATTTCTGCATTTCCCTTCCCCTTCCTCTACATCACCACCCCCCCTCCCCCACTCCACCTCCACCTCCCACCCCACCCCGATCTTCCAGCTCTCTTCTGGTTTGAAACTACATGTTGAATTTGTAAGGAGTGGCGCTGCTCTTGTAGCTGTACACTCTTCCCCATTCATAAACAGCCCGAATTTCACACAGAGAAAATCAGCAATGACTGAAAGTGGTGTACCATATAATAGCAATGGAGTAGTACTGCAAAAGAGTAAAATGTTAACCTATTTGTAAAGCCATAGGGCTACTATTGCTGAGGCCTATACTGCTGAGTTGGCACACAGTCGTGTATGCATTCCTATTTCTGACCAGGAAGAAGCCCAGGGAAGACAGGGGGTGGCTGGGTAGGCAGGTAGGTAGGAAGGCAGAGAAAAGAGAGCAAACAGGTGGATTAGCTGCTTTGTTTATTTCCCCTCAGAGCTCATAACATTATTCTTTCAGATGATAAGCGGGGTGGCAAAGCCCAATACAACGCTCACAGCCATTGGTTAATAACACTATCAGCTGCGGAAAGCCACACGGCTTCCGCTCGTAAATCAGCGCTGATTGGCCCACCGAAAAAGCTTTGCAAAATGGGCAAGATGAAATAGTGCTGTAGTTTTTGTTGGTTGTTGTTGTTGTTGTTGTATTTCCCAGAACTAAATTTTGTTTAGAATTGTTCATGGGTTTTTTGTGGTATTTATTTTTTTAAATCACACTCTTGCTGTGTGTGTGTGTGTGTGTGTGTGTGTGTGTGTGTGTGTGTGTGTGTGTGTGTTTGTTGTACTCCCTCTCCCTCTCTGTGTGCCTGTGTGCGTTCATGTGTGTGTATTTATATGTCTCTTTGTCTATATATGTCTGTCCCGTCTGTCTGTCTGTCCCCTCTCTCTCTCTCTCTCCTCTCTCTCTCTCTCTCTCTGGTACTTAAACCATGGTTTGAATTTTATTATTATAGTCCCTAGTCAAGGCAAGGGCCCTGTGAAATAAACAACACAGGAATGTTTATCTGTTTGTAACACTGGGAAATAAAGATAATTCTCTCTCCCTCATCTCTCTCTCTCTATATATATATATATTGTGTGTGTGTGTGTGTGTGTGTGTGTGTGTGTGTGTGTGTGTGTGTGTGTGTGTGTGTGTGTGTGTGTGTGTGTGTGTGTGTGTGGTGTGTGTGTGTGTATCTGCTTAGCTGTGACTGTCTATCTGTCTCTCTCTGTCCGTCTGTTTGTCATGTTTGTCTGCCTGTCTGTCTGTCTGTCTGTCTGCCTATCTGTCTGTCTCTCTCTATCTCTCTCTCTCTCTCTCTCTCTCTCTCTCTATATATATATATATAATATATATATATATATATATATATATATATATATATATATATATATATATATATATATATATATATATATATATATCCTTCTCACCTAGCCATATACTAGACACACATTCGGGCACACAAACACACACACACACACATTCAGGTACACACACACATACACACACGCACGCACACACACACACACACACACACACACGCCTCTAGAGAGCGCACGTGCATGCCACACCCACTGGGCACACTAGAGAAGAGAGGGCAAGGATCCGGGCTGTGTACATAGTTGGCTGTGTTGTCTTTGGCCAAAAAGATACAGGCGGTATGTGTGCTATCCCCTGTGAAATTGTTTGTGGGAAACTTTTCATGAATAGATTGGATGTTGGTGGTGTAGGACGGATTAATATGGTTCTTCACACACGCGCGTACGCGCGCGCACACACACACACACACACACACACACACACACTCACACATTCACACATTCAAGGGGATATTTTCCCCTGGAGTTAACATCAGTGCAGGCTCCACTCTCCCCAAAAGTCCTTCGGATGAGACTATAAACCGAGGCCCCGTGTGCGAACGCACACAAAACATCTTGCGCACACGTTAAATCCTGTTCCGCTTTTCGTAAGAGTAGGCCATTATGTGCTGGTGGGAACAGATGACAGAATTTACAAAATCGCATACACAGGAGAGTGGGTGTAAGAAAGTACATAAGTGCTTATTCTATTATCCTCGATACAAAAGAATAATATTTTTTTTTAATTTAAAATAAAACCACACATACATGTATATATACACACAAACACACACACACACACACATACACACACACGCCCACGCACGCACACACACACGTACACACACATGCACCCTTCACCTCCGACTCTCCTCCCCACTCTCCTCTCCTTCCCTCCCCCCCCCCCCCCCCCTCCACACTCAATCACCCCCACCGCCACCCTGCCCCCATGTTATGCAATGAGGGGACTGGCCCAGAATGCCTTTTATTCCTCCCACCTCAAAAAGACAGGAGGAGATAGCGCATGTACAATTCCAGCCTTCCCTCCAAGAATACCTTGCTATCAGCTGATGTGGGAGCTTTCCTTTCCCAGCGGAAATACTTTGATGCCATTCCTGTAACGTCTGTGTTTTGTTTCATTCTCAGAGATATTTCTGGCATGGGGTTTTGGTGGTAAAAAAGACTTCTTTTTTTTTAAACACCACAGGATGTTCATATGGGAGATTTGCAAGCAGTACAAGGATAGGTGCCTGACGTCTCGGGTACCATATTCTGAGATTATTCATTAAATATGGTGAAACAGGTGATAACTAGTGAGGTATGCACTCTCCCACCCTCACCCCTATAGGGGTTTTTCTTTTGTTTTATTCATCCACTTATCAACAGAATAAATATTCTGTCAGCTTCACCGGCACAAGCAAGGGTTGCCTGTTTTCTTTTTAAAGACCTAAAGAAGCCATTGATATCAAAACAATGTAGGGGTCCTGTTTTGTTTCATTCCTGCTGTGTAAGTAAATCATCCTCTACAGAGTTAATGTGTGTGCTAGGCAGAAGACTCAAGAAACAATACAATACAATACTCTGTGATAAACGAAACTCATATAGTTTCTTCCACCACCACAATCCTCATGGTCATTTTAGCTATCTACTCACTCTACTTCAAGAAAACAGACAAGAAAAATGGCCGCCCCTTTTAAAGGCTTTATCCATCAGCTGAAATGAGAGATTAAAACAACTCCCTTCCTGTGCAAAACAAAAAGAAAGCCCCAAAAAATGAACAAAAAGTGGGTTTTTTAAGTTCTGGTGTTCCCATAACCTATGCCCTCATTGGGGAGCATGATGTCAGAGACCTCAGCTTCTCCAAGGACCATCATATTGAAGATGGCACCCATCTCCTCTCCCTTGCTGCTTTACCTTTCCTGATTCTTAAGAGGGCAGGTTTCTATTGACAGCTGGGTGAACTAGGGGACTGTATTAAAGTCAAGCAACGCAACAAATTACCCATCCATTTGGTAACCACACTCAGTGCTGCTTAACCTGAGCTTAGGTAGAGCAAGAGCTCTGACCACTGATCTATCCCGTCCCCAAGTAACAAAAAGGCCTACCCAAATAAGCAGCCCTTATCAAAACAAAACAAAAAATGAAACAAAACACTCCCACAACCCACAATAAAACAAAATAAACAAACTCCCAAACAAACAAACGATCCTCTCCCCCCCCCCCCCTGCCAAAATAAAAACCAAAAAATCCCAAACTCACCATCCCCAAAACAGCAATAACCAACCAAGCTAAACAAAAAACTTACAAACAGGACACACACACACATACATACATACATACATACATACACTCATACACACACACTAACACACACTAACACACACACACACACACACACACACACACACACACACACGCACGCACGCACGCACACAACACACACACACACACACACACACACACACCACACACAAGCTCTCATTCCACCAAAATCTCTTTAACCCCAGATATACATACACCAATGATTCCAAGAGCTAAGCCAGGAATGCCTTTGGCGCGGAAGACAATCACAGATAGCACGTCTTCCTTCCTATACTTCTCCACAGGGTACCTAACTATCAAGCAATGCAGATGCTTTGGAAATCTCCAGACGGAATTATTGGATAGCTGTGAAATAAATAGTGTGATATATTGCTTTCTACGGGTATTTCTGGCACGAAGAGCTTTTGGGGATGAGAGCATTCCAGTTTTCTTGAATGGTAAGTAAGCTAGTGTTGTTGCTCTCTCTCTCTCTCTCTCTCTCTCTCTCTCTCTCTCTCTCTCTCTCTCTCTCTCTCTCTCTCACTCTCTCTCACTCTCTCTCTCTCTCTCTCTCTCTCTCTCTCTCTTCTCTCTCTCTCTCTTCTCTCTCTCTCTCTCTCTCTCTCTCTCCAGACATTCCCTTACCCAGGTGGGATGCGTAGTGTCTGCTCTTCTCGTGTTTTTGCTATTTTGAGGGAGGTCTGACCACCAGCCTTGGACCACACATTCCAAATTCAGAGCAGCTCATATCATTGTACAGGTTTGTGTGCTGGGTGTGTTTGTGTTTCCATAACCCACTGAATGCTGACATAAATAACAGGATCTTTAACGTGCATATTTGATCTTCTGTATCTATATATATAGGAGGACGGGATAGCTCAGTGGTCGGAGCACTCGATTTCCTCTATCCAAGTTAAGCAGTGTCGAGCGTGGTTACCACTTGGATGGGTGATCGTTTGCGTGCCTTGGCTTCAATACAGTTTCCCCAGTTCACCCAGCTGTAAATTGGTATCTGCTCTCTTTAGGGTCAAGGAAGGTAAAGCAGTGAAGGAGAGGAGATGGGCACCACCCTCAAAATGCTGTCCCTAGAGAAGTGAGGTCTCTGACGCCCTGCTACCCAATGACCTTATAGGTTATGGGACACCTTTACCTTTACTTATCTATATATACACAGATGGGAGTTGAGGCAATGGCAGGTCTGTACTTGAAGTTGACCTGGGAGATCGTAAAATTCCCCACCCTTAATGCATCAGATGCCACTGAGATTCAAACCCATGACTTCATGAACCCAAAGGATTGAAGTCAAGCAGTCGTAACCACACGGCTACAGCATCCATCAGACAGTAAGTAAAGATTGGGGTAATCTGAGCCCAATACTCAATGCTAAACCATTTATAGTTTTATCTTCGAAAAATCAGGAATAGAAAAAGTGTTATAAATACAGTTTAGTTTTTATGTTACTGAAATCTAAAATTTACAGCTGTAATCTCTAATTTCCCGGTTGCTGTTAGTTACAACAAGGAATGAATAAATGATTGTTTTAAATCCTGTTGTTTGGATTTGCAAAACAATCCACAGCATTTTTCAGTTTAAAGTATAGCCTATTCCTCAAAGGGTCAATGTCTTTGTGGTCAGCAGGATTTTAAGCATCATGATTAATTCATTGATTAACTCGTTCCCCTAAGAGGAGGAGGTAAAGGAGTCCCATAACCTATAAGGTAGTAGGGGAGCGAGGCGTCAGAGACCTCACTTCTCTAGGGCCAGCATATTGAGGGCGGCGCCCATCTCCTCTCCCTCGCTGCTTTACCTTCCCTGACCCTAAAGAGGGCAGGTACCCATTTACAGCTGGGTGAACTGGGGGAACTGTACTGAAGCCAAGGCGCGCAAACGGTCACCCATCCAACTTGGTAACCACGCTCGACGCTGCTTAACTTGGCTGGGGGAAAGCGAGTGCTCCGACCACTGAGCTATCCCGTCCCCTAAGAAAGGTATGAAATACCATAAAACATCAGCATACATACTGTTACCGGAAGCTACCTGTAAAATTTCAGGTATCAAAAGCATTCACACAATGTACTTCTCAGAACGCATTTCTGACGATTGTAGCCCTTTAAACCTAAGCAACTGTCTAAGCACACACACACACACACACACAACACACACACACACACACACACAACACACACACAAACACACAAACACACACACACTATCAAACAAAACCCCATCACTATCCCATCACTATCTTACTTACAATTCAAGAATACTGGAATGTTCTCATCCCTAAAAGCTCTTCGTGCCAGAAATACCCGTAGAAAGCAATATATCACACTATTTATTTCACAGCTATCCAATAATTCCGTCTGAAGATTCCCAAAGCATCTGCATCGCTTGATAGTTAGGTACCCTGTGGAGAAGTATAGGAAGGAAGACGTGCTATCTGTGATTGTCTTCCGCGCCAAAGGCATTCCTGGCTTAGCTCTTGGAATCATTGGTGTATGCATATCTGGGGGTAAAGAGATTTTGGTGGAATGAGAGCTTGTGTGTGTGTGTGTGTCTGTCTGTCTGTGTGTGTGTGTGTGTGTGTCTGTCTCTGTGTGTCTGTGTGTGAGAGAGAAAGAGAGGGGGGTTGCCTGTGTGTGTGTGTGTGTTTGAAAGAGAGAGAGAGAGAGAGAGAGAGAGAGAGAGAGAGAGAGAGAGAGAGAGAGAGAGAGAGAGAGAGAGAGAGAGAGAAAAATACATATGCAGACCAAAATATTTTGCTCAAAAATTTAAAATTGTGGGTGGTACTGCACTTGCAGCCATACACTCTCCCAAGGGAGAGCAACCCAAATTTTACACAGAGAAATCTGCCATGACTAAAGGTAGTATACATAGCAATGCAAATACAATACATTACAATACAATACAATATAGCCATTAACATTTCTGACATCTGTCATTAACTGTCAATTTTTACTCACTGCTTCCAGCTGCTTGTTACCCCTCACAAACAGGTACAACTTTTTTTGGCTAGGTTGCCAGAGAATTAGGATTAATGAACTCAAATC
>CM054135.1:27232711-27235211 GCA_028751875.1 Rapana venosa
GAGAAAAAAATCCACCAAAAATGTATAAAACAAAAGAAAACCCAAACACAAGGGGCTTCTGATTCTAATTATCATAAATTGACATAATCTAAACTGGCGCGCCTAGATAATCGTGAATGGCGATTTTTGATCGCTACATTAGTGGTCAAAGCACTCACTTTCCCCCAGCCAATGTTAGGCAGTATCCAGAGTGGTTACCAATTGGATGGGTGACCGTTTGTGCGTCTTGGCTTCTGTACAGTCCCCCAGTTCACCTAGCTGTAAATGGGTACCTGCCTCTTTAGGGCCAGGGAAGGCAAAGCAGCGAGGGAGAGGAGATGGGCGCTGCCCTCAATATCCTGGCCCCTGGAGAAGTTGAGGTCTCTGATGCCTCACTCCCCTACAACCATATAGGTTATGGGACACCTTTACCTTTACTTTTACCTTTTATATCCTTTTCAGGTCTGTTGCTGTTTATTCTCCTTTCTGTTATTTTTCTTTATTCTCTTTTCCTCAGCTGCAGCCCCAAGGCTCACCAACCTTGAGATTTTGCATATGTGACCATCTTTGCCCACCATTAAGGTAGCCACCCTCTGACTACAGAGATATATCCTATCCTGAATGTGAGGTTGGAAGACAACGTACCTGTCTAGACATCAAGAAGTAGCGGGTTGAATTCCTGTTTTTGAACCCAAACTTCTCCCTCAACCACTGGACCATGATTAGTGGTCTGGGTGCTAGTCTCTTGGATGAAGAGAGAGAGAGAGAGAGAGGGAGACCTTAACACACACTGGAACTCTCTATGAAGCTTTTTCTTCTAATTTAAGATCCCTATTTCGCCATCAACATAAGGTCACGCTGACCTATTTTTTCCCCACAGACTGACGTAAATAGGTCATATCTAATGTATTCCTCAAATAAATCAAGTGCAAGTGCTAACGTCAAGTAAACGAGGCTCTTAGTGGCTTAGAACAGCCCTCATCAGCAGTGGTAATAAATTACTCCTCCAGCCTGCTGTCGTTGTTGAATTAATGAGGGCTGTATTTGCTCTGGTGCAGTGATAAGTGTATGGGGTTTTTTGAACAGTTTCCTTGCTACCTTGTGTACTGTATGGCATCAACGCTGACAAACGGTACCCGACTATCACTGTTCACTGTTCACTGGTCCCGTAACCCGCCAGGATCGTAGGGGCGCTGCATGGTGGACGAACGGTGGACCAGCTGGCTCCACTCCACACAGAATGTCACATATCTTGTTGGACGTTCCCCAGTTGCGGGGGGGGGGGGGGGGGGGGGGGGTTATCACATAAAATAATGCACCTTATCTCACTCATCAAACCTGGAAAGTTTTAACTTTGAGACCATCAGTACGCACTGGATGAGAAATTTTGCATGCGTTGATGTCTTCAGCTATTTTGCTCTATAGATAGCTATACTCCAGCTTCAGGTGCTGTTGTTCCTGCTTTAGTGGAGGGTATTTTTTTTGTTATACTAAGAGTGTGTTCTGGATAAAAACCTGAACATGATATTTTAGAGCATAACAGCATTTTGATATAGGACTTGCCGCTTTTGCTCACATCAGAAACTAAGAAAGATTTTGGACTGAGCACAAAATATCTTATCACCAATCTTACTTTATTGGTCAGTCTTTTAGCCTGAGGAAGGTTTTAAATAAATCGGAAAATTTGCTCTGCCAAACACTTGGATGCTGGACTTTTACTTGTCTGCTTTTTTACTACCTCTTTTAATGAGAAATCTTGCCTGTCTGTGTGTCTTTTTCTCCGCAGTTTTCTTTCTTTTTCTTCATTCATTCTGCTTTCAGTGTTAAACATGATCTATTCAATACACACACAACAAATCAAGCACACAACAAAAGAGCAAGGCAAAAAGCATTGAGCTACAGCTTAATAATATAAGCCTCACCCCATGATGAGGTAGCATTTTATGCTAATGCTGACAAGTGACATACATAGATGCACATAAACAAAATTACAGTTTCATACATACAAATACATACCTCATGCATACATATATATTGCATATATACATAAATACAAATTACATGTTCATACATACAAATACCACTACATGAAAAGGTGAAGAAATATAGTAGTCTTACTTGCATACTTTTCTGTTTGTTTGTCTGTTTTCTGTTCTACATATTTTTTAAACTTCTGAACTGCTTGCGTTGTGAACGTCTGTAACCATTTTCTGAATAAACACTAGGACACATGACTCAATATTATGAGATTACCTTGTTGTCCTGTATAATACATGTATGTGTGTGTGTGTGTGTGTGCGCGTGCGTGCGCGAGCGTCCGTGTGGGGGTGTGTGCATGTCTATATCTGTGCGTCCAGTCTGCATCTGTATGCCTGAATCAGTATCTGTGTCTATGTCTGTGTCTGCGTGTTTGTGCCTGTCTGTGTATCTGTGTTATGCGACACCAGCTTAGTTAAATAAGAATTGCATGAAACAAGCCATACTTTATGTAGCAAAAAAGTCAGTCTGCTAGGAAAACACA
>CM054135.1:27245211-27247711 GCA_028751875.1 Rapana venosa
TCCTCGGCTAGAGCTCCCAGCTTCATTTATAGTAAGATTTAGCGTATCTGACTGCTTTGAAGAAAATATTGATAAAGCAAACAGTCAATATATAAACAAATAACAATACATGAATGAATAAATAAATAAATAAGCCAATAAGATCTTCGTTAGCATGAAAGAGTAAGAAAGCTTTACAAAAAATTAAAGAATGATGGTAGATTTGCCAGATTCCGTCAGAACCATTTTCTGAATGGTCACTTGCCTTCAAGATCTTATAAAATGAAGACATGTAGGCTACTTTGTTGGCCACAACAAGTAAGGATATGGATACGACCTAGAGAAACCACCCACACACAACACACACACACAAACACACCACACACACACACACGCACACACACACACACACACACACCCCACACACACACACCACACACGAAAATGGCAACAGATAAGAATGTCAAACAATTATTCATTCTTAATTGATGAGGAAACAGTGGGGGGGGGGGGGGGGGGACCAAGTGCAGGTAACCACTTACTACTTCTCCATCATTTTGAAAATGATTTTTTTTTTATTTAAATTCTTTTTTTTTTTAAAGGAAAACGCTCATTCTTTGGTATGAAAAATGATGAATTTCTTTTTCCTTTCTTTTCTTTTCGGGGGGTGGGGATGTTTCCCTTTTTTGTGTGCGTTTTCTTTTTTCTTCTTTGTTTTTTTTGGTATTGTGAGGGTATCTTATTCGGATATGTTCCTTTCATTTTTTTGTTAATGTTGTCATTGTTGTTGTTGTTGTTGTTGAGGTTTGGTATGGTATGGGTGGGGGTTTTTAAGGGGGTCGTTTTGGTTTGGTTTGTTTTGTCTTGGGGGGGAGGGGGGGTTAGGTTGTGGTGGGGAGGAGAGGTTCTTTGTTGTTGATGTTCGGTTTTGTTATTGTTTTTGCTTTTTTGTTTGTTGTCATTGTTGTTATTGTTTTGTTGTTGTTTGGTGTGGGTTTTTTGCTTTGTTTTGATTTTTCTTCTTTTTTTTGGGGGGGGGGAGAGGGCTCATTTTATCTTTTTTTCTGAACCTGACAAGAAGACAAAATTGTCCAGCGATCATTTACTTCTTAGTGATAAAGTTCCAGTTTTTGTCTTTGTTTTTTTCTGACACCATCCATAGAGGCCTGTGGCTGGCTCCTCTCCAGAGCAGTCCTGCTATGAGCTTAACTGGGAAGAATGGGGCCACACAGCCGTGTGTCACACTCTCTGTGATAGCCCCGGGCCAATGTTACTTATCAGTGTAGACCAGCGCCAAAACCTACGTTACAATTATTTTATTTAATTATTCAGCGCACGTAAAAGAACCCACGGCAACAAAAGAGTTGTCCCTGGCAAAAATACTGTAGGGGAAAAAAAGCTACTCTAATCAGGAAGCAAATTGATACAGTTGTAGACAGAAAAAATTTTTTTTAAAATATGGGTGGCGCTGCTCTTGTGGCGACGCGCTCTCCCCGCAGAGAGCATCCCGAATTTCTCGCAGAGAAATCTACCGTGACTTAAAAGTGATATACAATATGATACAATACAAATGATTACAATGCAATACAGTACAATACAATGCTAATACTCTTTGAGGCATTATGTTGAAACTGTTTTAAGCGTTTAGCATAAAAACAACCTGCAGTCTCCTTGAAAAGAGCTTTCTTTAATCCTCTGAAGTTGGAGTATGGCTGCCTATGCGGTATCCTTAAAAAAAGAGATTCATGCGCGCAGATTTCTCTTACCCACAGTATGTAACTTGCGGGTCTAAGTGAGTTCCTGAGTGTGCTTGTGTGTTCCAATCTGAACAGCGGCGTCTGGTGAATTAAGGGTGAGGATTTTTACAATCTCCCATGTCCACTTCAAGCGGGTAAACCTGCCAGTGCCTTGACTCCCTTCCTGCGTATATATATCCGCATGCAGAAGATGAAAATATGCACGTTAAAGATCCCGCAAATCATGTCAGCGTTTGGGCGGGTTACGTTCACACACCACATACCAGATGCATCCTTAAATGAAGGTGAGAGCTGCTCTGAAGCGGAATGTGTGCAACTGGCAGAATTGCAAGCATAGGAATAGAACAGGCATTTACGCATCTTGTCCGAAATGGGAAAGGCAGAGAAGAAAGAAGACATGGGGAGTGAGGGTGGGTTGTTGTTTTTTTATTATTCTTTTTTTTTCCTTCCTCGGCTTGAGCTCCGAGGTTCATCAATGGTGAGGGTTTTTTGCATATGCAACCGGGTTTTTTTGTTAGGTTTTTTTTTTGCTCACTATAAAGATAGCCATATTCCGCCTTCAAGAATGATGTTTAGAAACGTCGCCAATGCGCATTATGCATGTGTTATATAGTTACATATGTATATAGTTTTCATTTATAGATAGATAGATAGATAGATAGATAGATAGATAGATAGATAGATAGATAGATAGATAGATAGATAGATAGATAGATGGATGGATGGATGGATGGATGGATGGATGGATGGATGGATGGATGGAT
>CM054135.1:27260211-27262711 GCA_028751875.1 Rapana venosa
CGATAACAACCATGCAGGTCTGTCTGTCTGTCTGTCTGTCTGTAGGTAGGTAGGTAGGTACGTACGTACTTAAGTAAGGAAGGAAGGAAAAAAGGAAGGAAGGAAGGAAGGTGGCCAGGATGGTCAAGACGTTTGCCTGCCAACTAGTAAACCGTGAGGTTCTGGGTTCGATTCCCAGCCTCGCCCTTTCTTCCCAGTTTGACTAAAAAAATCGAACTGAATGTCAAAGTCCTTCGGATGAGACTTTAAACCGAGGCCCCCGTGTGCGAACGCATGCAGAACATCTTGCGCACACGTTAAATCTGTTCCGCTTTTCGAAAGAGTAGGCTATTGTGTGCCGGTGGGAACAGATGACAAAATTTACAAAACGGCATACACACAGCGACTGGATGTAAAAAAAAAAAAGCACCTGAGTATTAAAAAAAAAATCATGTCATCTGAGCGCTTTGATTTGTTGCTTTACAAGATTCAGCGCTATATAAATTCCATACATAATTATTATCATTATTTTTTTTTTAATTCCCTTGAACGGGTGTTTTGGTGAGGGCTCAAAGCCCACAATGGTCTAACCACCTTACTCCCCCCCCCCCCCCCTCCCATCCCTATTTATCTATTTCGGAGAGGGGGTGGTGGTAACCTTTTGGTTAGAGCGTTGCGCTCGTGATCTGACGGCCTGAGTTCGAGCCGCCACTAACGCAGAGTATGGCTGTCTATAATTATGGCGAGGTGTCGGGATAGCCTGGTGGTTAGAGTGATGCGCTCGTGATCTGCTGACCCGGGTTCGAATCTCGTTCAAGAGGATTTTTTTTCCCTCTGGAGTTAACATCACTGCCGACTCCACTCCCTCCAAAAGTCCTTCGGATGAGAGTATAAACCGAGGTCCCGTGTGCGAACGCGCACAGAACATCTTGCGCACACGTTCAAACCCGTTCAACTTTTCGGAAGAGTAGGCTATTGTGTGCCGGTGGGAACGGATGACAAAATTTATACAACCGCATACACACGAGGACTGGATGTAAAAAATAAAAAGAAACATGAGTGCTTATTCCGTTATTCTGGAAATAAAGAATAAATAAATAAGTAATCAATCAATCAATAATAAATAACATACACACATCAATCTTGCTGTAAGTCCAGCGTGGAATGAGTGCATATTCTGGGTGAAGCCCAGAGTGTTCAGCTGAGCAACACACAACAACAACAACAATATGGACAATAACACTGAAGGGGACCTCTGAAACCTAGGTCTGTACCAAGTGGAAAATTTTCATCATCATCAGTCCCGTGACCTTGGCGGTCGTGGAGGAGACACGAAAGACGATGCCGTGGTAAGCCTCCTCCATCCATCTCGGTCCTCGGCTCTGCGCAGTAGTGCCGAGTGAATTCATCCTGGTCCATTCTCTAATGTTGTCCATCCATGACTTGTTCTGTCTTCCCCTCTTTCTGCCACCTTCGAGTGTTCACTGCAGTACGTTTTTTGGCAAGATTGGAAATTTTAGGTAACTGCTTTAATTTTAAAACTTCCACTTGATGTTTTTCAAATCCCTGTAGCTGATAGTTCATGTGGCACTCTATTCCTCAACCAACCGTATAATATATATGTATATATATATATTTTATATATATATATATATATATATATATATATATATATATATATATATATATATATTATATGTATATATGTATGTATGTATGTGATAGATAGATAGATAATAGATAGATAGATAGATAGATAGATAGATAGATAGATGTGTGTGTGTGTGTGTGTGTGAGTGTGTGTGTATAGATATCATGAATACATTTAGATATATATATGTATACATGTATACTTGGATAAAAGATCGCTTCAATTTTTATGCCTCAAATGCTGTGTTTTTAATCCAGACACTATTTTGATGTAGCATAACATTGTTCTGCTGTACACAATTAGAGATTGATTGTTTGATAGATAGATAGATAGATAGATAGATAGATAGATAGATAGATAGATAGATAGATAGATAGATAGATAGATAGATAGGTAGGTAGGTAGGTAGGTAGGTAGGTAGGTAGGTAGGTAGGTAGGTAGGTAGGTAGGTTGGTTGGTTGGTTGGTTGGTTTGTTGGTTGGTTGAAAGATTGATTGATTGATTGATTGATTGATTGATTGATTGATTGATTGATTGATTGATTGATTGATTGTCTTTGTTTCCAAGGATAACATGTATCAACATACTTTCTTCATCTGAAGAGACAATGACAATGACAATGACAAATTCTTTTATTTCGAGGATAATGAATAAGCCCTCATGTGCTTTTTTACATCCAGTCCCCGCCCGTAGGGATACATCTTAATAATAACCCAATACTTATACTCTCACACAGTAGAAACAAAAGGAAATAACCCTTTCCAAAAACAAAAACAAAACAAGAGAGAGAGAGAGAGAGAGAAAGAGAGAGAGAGAGACAATGACAATGACAATGACAATGACAAATTCTTTTATTTCGAAGATAATGAA
>CM054135.1:27267711-27280211 GCA_028751875.1 Rapana venosa
GGTGTTGTGTATGACAGTGACTGTGTCTTCAGTGCCTTGTGTCTGCCTGATAGTGGTGTAGAACTGTCGAGTGCAGTATGTGCAGATACACATGAAATAGACATGCCAACTGTACACACATACCATAGCAGCAAGAAAACATCAGTTGTGTTGCCATCATCAGTTGATATGGAATCCCCAGGTATGTCTGACTGTGGTGCTGATGTGTGTGTTGTGCAGCCTGGTGTGGACTATCAACTGAGGATTGATAATATTGTTGGTGGATTTGACACGTGGATTGTCGCACCATACCTTGCTACTCTGACTGACAGATCTGTCCAGAAAAGACTGAGAGACAGCCACAGAAATAAACACTTCAGAAAAACTGTCCTCCATCATTCAGATGGTAAAGATTTTGTGACATGCGACTCTGATGACATTGTGATCCAATAGGCATGCAAATCAGACACTGATGCAGAGTGTGTGTACTGGTTTGTCAAACAGCACAGTTAAAAGAGGAAGTGTCAGGCTCACCAGTTTGCACAAAGGGAAGCGAATCCAGGACACACTACACAGGGAAACCTTAGCACAGCCTCAGGGGATTTAGCCACTCTTCTTGATCTCCTGCAGTTTTACCTTGGCTGACAGTGTGTGTGGCAGAGACATAGCACAAGAAAGGCTCTGTAACAAATCTGGACAGTAGAGAGTTTCTGACTGGCTGTACATTATGAAGATCAATGCCCTGGTTTCCATGTCATGTAATTGCCTCCTGCCACGCTTCCCTGTTGTATGAGCTTTTCAGCTTAACGGCAATAAAACTTCATTATCGTTATTGTTATCTCTTTGTCTCTCTGTCTCACTCTGTCCCTCTCTCTCAATCTCTCTCTCTCTCTCTCTCTCTCTCTCTCTCTCTCTCTCTCTCTCTCTCTCTATATATATATATATATATATATATATATATATATATATATATATATATCTCTCTCTCTCTCTCTCTCTCACTCTCCTTCTCTCACTATTTATGTATCTCTCTGTTACTCTCTGTCTCTTTCTCTATCTGTCTCTCTCTGTCTCTGTCTCTATATGTCTGTCTCTCTCTCTCTCCCCATCATCCTCTCTTTCTCTCTCTCTCTCTCTCCTCCTCCTCCTTCTCCTCTTTCTCCTCCTCTCCTCCTCTTGTTCCCCAACACACCCTGCACACATTTACATCACACCACACCACACCACAACCATAACAACCTCCACCACCTACCTTGCTACCCAGTATGCAGAGAACAATGTCAGAACAGGAAACCAAGATGATGGCTAATGGCTCAGATGAAATGCTGCTGCAAGCAGGTTCATTGTCCAGGAAATGGCCACCGTTGTTATCTATCCCTGTGGCTTATAACCTTGATTAGTAACGTTGCTTTCGAGCTTACCAAACACACGGTTTAGGCTCACAACCACGTCAGCCCTGACAAATTGATGAGTGTGATTAGTGGAGTTTTATGGTCATAGTTTTATGACACACTCCTCTCAGTCTGGTATGAAATACAGTCACTAACTGTTGCATACAGGACCAGCCGCCATGGCGCAGTGGTTAGCGCCTTGGATTTCGGACTGGAAGGTTGGGGGGGTTCGAATCCCATAAGAGTCATAGGGATTTTTCAGACACCCGCCGGCTCCTACCTAGAGTGAATGTGTTGTGGGCTCAGTGGGAAGACTGGGACTACACAGTCGTGCTTCATCCACTTTACGGATGCGAATTTGAGTGTGTTGCTCAAATTACCTGACCAACACTGCAGGTATCTGTATCTCTCGGCCCGGTTGATGCCGGGATATATTATGATAGTAAGCGTAGGGTACAACCCTGTCAAGTAGTCTCAAAGCATATACACTTCCACATCATTATGTCATCCTCATTGCCATTGATCATCATGCAATAAAAAAAAAAAAATGCCTCTGATTCGGTGGTCCCAGTTGCTTTGGTCTCATGGTGACCTCAGATTCAGTTTCCCCTTACACTTCTGTGCCTGTGGTGAGTTTGTGTCGAAGCCCTTGGGATTGGAGGTTCATGGGGACGGTCGTTGGAGGAACGTTGTGGTGGTTGCCACCTCGGGTGGACAACTCACTCAGTCTGGCTCCGCGACTGAGCTTATACTGTCGTTATTAGGGGGCTTAGTAGGTGGTGTCCTGCGTATGTTAGCTCAGGACAGACACCACTGAGTACCACAAAGTGACCCAGCAGTAGTGCAGGGCCCCTCTGGCTGGTGGCCTTACGGCGGCCTGATATTGATAGACTCCCTGTGAACTTCCGACCCTAGGGATGAGACAACGAATCTGGGTATGGCTGTGGTGGGGAGATTGGGATGAGCGGCGTGGGAACAGTAGAACGGGGACATCACAGAAGATAAGGCAGCAAAAAAAAAACCAAAAATCTTTTGCATGCAGGATTCGACAGACAATCTGAACCTGGTCTTTGCTATATATTTATACATATTTTTTTAGAAATGTCATCATTGTTGTTAATATTGGGGTTTTTTCAGGTTTAAACATTTTTTTAATCATAACGTCAATACAAGGGACAGGATAGCTTAGTGGAAAGAGGGTTGAGCTCGGGATCTCACGGCGCATATTCGACATTTTAACGTCCCAGTATTCTCTTTTTCTATATTTAAATTGTTTTATTTAGAGGATGTTGAATAAGCATTCATGTGCTTTCTCTACATCCTGTCTTCATGTACTTGCACAAATTGCCTGGAGTTAGCATCAGTATTGAATCCACTCCCACCAAAGTCCTTTTGATGTGACAATTAACAGAGATCCAATGTAGGAACATACAGTCTTGTGCACATGTTCAAACAAGTTCTTCTGCCATTTGGAAAAACAGGCAATTTGTGCAACATTTACAAAACTGAAAGTACACGAAGACAGGGTGTATAGAGAGAGCACATGAATGCAGTCTCTCCGTGTTTCATGCGATATCTCTGCAAGGTTTTGGTACAAGAGTTTGATGCCCAGGGGGTGAAGAATAATGGTACGCATTATTGACCAATCAGATGATTAGGCATTGTTGTCTTCGGGGAGGGTACTTCCTGTGACAGGGGAGGCCACTGAGGAACAGGACTGCTAGATGGTAATCAGCCATCGCTCCATTTCTTTACCTCTGTTTCAATGAGTCACATAAACAATAGCAAACTCAACATGAGGGGGGGGGGGGGGTGGAGTTTGGGTAAAGCAAAATATTGTCAAATGTATCAATATGGCTGCAAGAACATTTACGGACAAAAGTTGGCGAGAATTATGTTTGAAAATGTGAAGGGAGAAGGGGGGGGGGGGATTTGAGGAGGGGTGGATTGGGTGGGGAGAGGGGAGTTAAAAAGGTAAAACTAATTTTTTAAATTTTATTTGATGGGGGGGGGGAGGGTTGGGGGTTTCGTTGTGTGCATTTTCTCTTGTCTTTGTTCCCCTTTCAATCATGTTACGAAAAAGAAAATTTAAAACCCCAAAATTTTGTATGTTTCTATTTTTTTTCCCCTTAAATTCGGTGTAGCTTTGGGTTTTTGGGAAAAAATTTCACCTAGGTGTGCATGTTTAAATTTTTAAATTTTTATGTTTGTTTTTCTTTTTTTTCGAGGAAAACCAAAAAAAAACCTGAAATTTTTTAAAAAAATTTAAATTTTAGAAAAATTATCTTTTGCTCTTAATTGACAGAAAACAGGAAGGGAAGAAAAAAAGCCAGCCCCGATTTACCGTTTATTGATATTTATTTGATGTTATGAAGGGTTTAGTGGGTTTTGCCCGGCCCTTTTTGTATAGATGGCCAAAAAACCAAAACCCAACACACACAACACAGAGTTTAGTCCTCTCCCCTTCTCTCCTTTTTCTCTCTCTCTCTCTTCTTTTCTTCCCCAAAACCCCACACCAAACACCACACAACACCAACACTCAAAACCAATACACACAAAATTACGCAGAGGAGACATTGGGCCCCTGTAGATCACCCCTCAACACAACCCCCCAGTCTCACCCACACACACACACGCACGCACGCGCACGGAAAATTTTTCATGATAACCCCACTCCCCCAACAAATCACTCCCCACACAAACACCACAACCCCCACACAACCCCCAACCCCAACCCTACAACCCAAAATTTGCCCTGGGGACAACACACCCCAACCAAAAACCACCAAAACACACTCCCCCTTCTCTTCTCACCTTTTCCCCTTCTCCCCTCTCTCTTCTCCTCTCCCCTTTTTCTTTCTCACCCCACACACAAAAAAACAAAAAGAGAGGGGGGAACCTTGCGGTTTTAGACTTCTCTTCTCTCTGTTCTTTCTCTGTCTCTCTCTTCTCTCTCTCTCTCTCTCTTTTCTTTTCTGCAACAAAGAAAGAAAGGTTTTGGCGGGGGACAAAAAACAAGTTTACATGTATGCTTTTCGCCTCAGGGTTCAGTCATACAGTATTTTTTTTAGGTGGCCCTTTGGGTTTGGGGGGGGGAAATGAATACAAACATGCTGACGTCAGCAAAGGCGTCATCCGGGGACAATGGGATTAGAAAAAAGTTAGGAAGCTACCCCCCAAAACCAACCCCACACACCAAAAACTAGTGGCTTTCTACTATATACAAAAAACACAACAAAAACAACAAAAAGCAGCGCGCGGCGTTCGTGAACAATGAACGCCGAAAACAGCAAAGCAGGTTTAATTTTGTGTGCGTGCAAATTGAGCACAAAACACACACCCTTCCCCACAACACTCGCCCCAAACACACATCACCACACACAACAACCCCCACACATACCAAAACACACACTCACACACCCCACAACAACACCCACCAACAAAACACACAAAACAAAACCAAAAAAAACAATTACAGCAAAGGGAGGTAATTTTTGTGTTTCACGTGGATTTTAAGGGACACCCACATAACACACCAACACACCACACACACACACAACCCCACACACACACCCCAAAAAACCCCCATCGTCAATTATGAAAAAGGGGCCACACATATCTATTTTCTCTTTTTTGCCCGTGTTGACGGGGGGTAAAGTTTTCTTTTTTGTGTGTGTGTGTGTGTGTGTGGAAAATTTCGGATTTTTGGGGGGAAATTTTCGATGTTATTTATGACTTGCACCTTTTCATTCAGAGGGGAAATAGACCCCCCTTTTGTTTTGATCTTAACCCGGGGGGGGTAAGGGGGGGGAAAGGGGGTGGGGGGGGGGGAAAAAGGGTTGGGGGGGGGTTTGGGAGGGGTGGGGTTTCCCTTTGTCTCTGTCTTTTTGGGTCCGTCTCTTTGGGTTTTTGTTTGGGTTGGGGTTGGGGTTTTGGTTTTTGTTTTTGGGTTTGGGGGTTTTTTTTTTGTTTTTTGTTGGGGTTTTTTTGGGGTGTTTGTTTGTTTTTTGGGGGGGCGTTGTTTAGGGTTCCTTTCTATTTATTTCTCTTTGTGTCAGTTTCTCTCTAGTCTTTGTCTTATTTGCTTCTCTCTGAAAGTTAAAAAAGAAAGAAAGATTTTAATAAGCACATGAGAGCTTGTACGTTACCTTCGAAATAAACAAACGCACGCACGCGCGCATGCACACACACACACATACACACACGCGCGCGCGCGCACACGCACGCACACACACACGCACGCACAAACCATTACAAACTGTTGAAAATCTTTAACCAAAAGTTTTTAAATGAAACAATTCATACATACCATAGTTTTTAACCATTTTAGACAGTACGATCATCATCTTATATATTGAGAAACTCATAATTTCATGATACGTTTGTCATTCACCTTCCTTTACCTTCACCTATCCCGTAGTCCCTGGAACGTGGGGGGCACCACTGAAGATTTTGCAACCAGCTTCCTCCACTCCCCGTGGTCCTCTGCTTTCTGTAGCAATTCGTTCCACTCAAGGCCAGTCCACTCTCTGATGTTGTCTTCCCATCGTTTTCTCTGTCTGCCTCTTCGTCTGCCTCCTTGTACTATTCCCTGTAGGACAGTCTTGTCCATTATACATGTTCAAATAATGGTTTATACTCGTACAAGTCTATGTCCAATTGTATGCAGTTTCTTGTGATATTTCCATTCTTCAGATTTAAATTTGATGTTCATTTGTGTGTAAGGGCAGTAGGGTCTGGTGCATGAGTTTCTGTATTGCCCTAAAAAGTAGTAAATGTGTCATTTTGCCAGCGTTGTTATGAAATCAAATAGTTTGTAAGTTGTTATGTTTCTATCTACTCCCAAAATTGCAGAAACAAAAACGTTAGATCTTAATATTGCACATATTTGTTTTGTTTCGTTTTAATTTGTATTTTGTTAGTTTGGAGTTTGAGGAGGGGTGGGAGACATTGCGTTTTTCGAAGGCTGGTATCATTATCATTTCTTACTTCATTTCAGGAACTATGACTAACAGCTATCAATCAAATTTAATTAGTTGAATCAAGTATAATTATATAGACGAGGGGGGCGGGGAAGTGAATTACAACGAGATTGTCTTATCTTTTTGACAGCTTCATCAGGACATGCAACAAAATGATGATGTAAACTTAAGTAGTTTTAACGCTTGAAGCTAAATCTAAACTAGAAGCAAAACCAGTTAGAATTTCCAAAAGAGGGTGTGAGTCATTTCGACAGCAGATTGAAAATAAAAGAAAAACAAAACAAAAGAGCTCATTTTTCGAAGGAAAACAGTAATACACTTTAAAATGGATAGTTTCACAAATACTACAACATAGGAATATCAGCGTTTCAATCAGATAATTTCCTGAAATTGCCCTCTCTCTCTCTCTCTCTCTCTCTCTCTCTCTCTCTCTGTGACAGGGGGAGATGCATACATGTATACATATGAATGCAAATTTTCGGCCGATTCATTACAGTTTTTGTTTTTGTGAAATTATTGTTCTTTTTCATTGTCACACACACACACACACACACACACCTCACTCCCTTTTGATGTATTATGATCTAAGACCGATGTACTTTAAACTATGTCAGAGCTCCTCTCTCTCAAAAGTCATGTGTGTGTATGTGTGTCTCTGTGTGTGTTTGTGTGTCTGTGTGTGTGTGTGTGTGTGTCTGTCTGCGTGTATGGTTTTCGGCGGAGCTTTTTTCCTGGTGTGCACGCTTGTTCACTTATATGACAATAATTACATCCACAACGAGCTGTCATATTGCGTCCACCATGACAGTCACATTTTTCTCTTCATCTAATTTAGCTGAATCGACCTCTTCCAAATCGTGGAAATTCTTCTTCGTCGTCGTCTAACGCTCAGACAGTAACTACCGTTGTCTGTCGTATGAGCGAAAATGCGTCGCGCTGCCGTTAACCGCCTGACAAGTCAGGCCCAGCGCATCCTACTTCGGTGTGGGATACAATTGTTATCTTTTAAGTCTTTCTGAGGGGGAAAAAAGGCATGAGAATAGATTGAGAAGGCAGAAAATTGACAAGAAGGGGGTGACAGAAAGAAAAGAAACAAGGCAGAAACAAAGAGAGGGATAGAGAAGAGGGAATTCCCAGCACAGAATTTTCCAGAAGGTGGGGATGCTGTTTATATTGACAGTCCCCCGGCATCCCCACGGGGAGAGGGGGGACAATTATTCGGGAACGTATGATCTTTTTGAAAATAAGCAAACCTTTTTCCTAACACTCCATAAGAAGATACTTCGACGAACACTCCGACAGCAATTATTGTTGCCTGTCATATGAGCGAAAATGCGTTGCGCCGGCGTTAAGCTCCTGACAAGTCAGGCCCAGCGCATCCGACTTCAGCTTGGGAGACAATTGTTATCTTTCAAGTCTTTATGGAATGAAAGGCAGGAGAATGAACCAAGAAGCAAAAAATAAACAAGAAGGGGGTGACAGGAAGAAAAGGAACAAGGCAGAAACAGGGAGCGGGATAGAAAAGAGTGAAGTCCTAGCACCACATTTCCAGAAGGTGGGGATGCCATTTATATTGATAGCACCCCCCCCCCCCCCCTCCCCGCGAAATCCCCACGGGGGTAGTAGAAGATACTACTTGACCCGGAAGCTAAAGGTGGAATGTAGCCTGTATAGTACGAACCGTAAGTAGCGTATGAGCCTTGTCTTTATTGTAAAGGTAAAAGGTAAAGATGTCCCATGACCTATGTGGTCGTAGGGGAGTGAGGTATCAGAGACCTCAGCTTCTCCCGGGGCCAGCATATTAAGGGCGGCGCCCATCTCCTCTCCCTCACTGCTTTACCTTCCCTGACCCTAAAGAGGATGACTGGTACCCATTTCCAGCTGCGTGAACTGGGGTATATACTGAAGCCAAGGCGCGCAAACGGTCACACGTCCACTTGGTAACCACGCTCAATGCTGCTTAACACTGGCTTGGGGAAAGCAAGTGCTCTGATCACTGTACAATGTCACAAATCTGGACATTACATGTTGAAAAAGAACAGGGCTTTTTTTGCACAGTTGTGTTTAAATCATAACATTTTATACACAGGTTCAATAACTTGAAGTATGTAGCCTGTGATTTGTATTTAATGTGTGTATATTCGTAAACTTGATGGAATATGCATTGTGCTGTGGATACTTATAGAACTCTCTCTCTTCTTCTTCTTCTTCTTCTTCTTCTTCTTCCTCTCGTCCTTTTCTTTCCTAGTTTTCGTGCAGTTTACTCTCTCTGATGATTCTTAGTACACTGACCTTCATATCTTCCTATGTTTGATGATGATGCCCATATCTTCTTCTTCGCTCATATTTAGTTTTCTTAGCATGCCTCACATTCCATTGAGTGGCTGGTCTTGTTCTGTGCTTTGAATTGAAAATCTGATTACTGTGAGAATGTTAACTACGGCCAATATTTCAGCATCCATTTTAGGATTGTTCCCGTCCAAAATGTCACGCCATTTTTCCATAAACTCCCGCCATTGCACGAATTCGTTAAAAATGTTTCCATCTGGCTGAGCACGATAATTATAAGCTTTAAGCTTGGTGTTGTTCAAGACGATGTATTGTGTCATATCATTTTGTTACGTGCTTCTCGGAAATAAACATGTTTACACCAATAAAGCAAGCTGTAAGCAGCGTGTGTGATGCATTGTGTCGTATAATTTTGTTACGTGCTTTTCGGAAGTAAACATGTTTACACCAATAAAGCGAGCCGTAAACAGCGTGTTGACCTTATCTGAGTAAGCCACCTGTGCGACTGAATCAAGGGTAGATAATTATTTTCAGAGGAAAAAAATATATATATATATATTTATTCGCAGTGGTAGATGGAGATTTCAAAGGGCCACAGCCAAACTTACCATCAGTATTTGAATGAAGCACTAAAAATGGCTATCAAGATGGAGTGGTGGACCAGTGGTAACACTCCCAAATAGAAAAAAGCTAGAGGTTCTGGGTTCAAATCCTGTCTGCACAGTAAATGCTCCTCTACCCGATTCCAGTATTCACAATGTTGTAACTGGGTTACCAACACTTCTTCGCGGAAGGCTTAGACAGCAACTATTGTTGCCTGTCATATAAGCCAAACTGCGTTGCGCTGCCGTTAAACGCCTGGCAAGTCAGGCCCTGCATATCCCACTTCGGCGTGATGGTTTGCCAAAAAAAAACCAGTTATAAAAGGTTTGTAAAGTTTTGCTGTGATTTTACTTTCGACCATAATATTGTAAAATAATGCCGTCAGTGTGTTTATAGTAATGAAAAATGACAAACACAAAACTGTGTCTTCGTTTTGGGAGGGAGGGGGCAGTGCGTGCAGGTGGGCTTTTGTGTGTCTGTGCGTGTGTGTTTGTGTTTGTGGGCACTTGTATGCACCTGTGGGAGGTGGGGGGGGGGGTGTATGTGTGTGCGTGTTCTTCTCCATCATGGTTTTGTTTTTTTGTGATTATAAAACTCGTGACCCTATACTTAGTGCAAAAATTCCATTACCTTATACTGCAAACTCCTCTTTCACCACACCAACCCCCTCCCCCCCCCCCCCCCCCCCCCCACCCCCCCCCCCCCCCCCCCCCCCATCCACCTTTCATTCCTAAACCCTGGCTAACCCACATGAATTATAAGTTTCTAAATTTGGCAAGCAGACAGTGGAAGAAACATGCAGGCAAATCTAAATAAAGGCCTGTAAACTCATGGCGGTGAGATGAAGCCATTATTTATCAGAAAACTTTCGTCACCCATCAACAATAATCGCTGGACCGGAACCGTGGCAACGCCATCTTACACCGGAAGTCTGCCGGGCGGGAGAAAACTGCCGGGAGAGTGGTATGACGTCTCACACACGTGATGAGAGCAGAAGAAGGAAGGGAGATTATCGTTTATCAGGATCACCGGGGTCGGGGGAGGCCCCAGACTTCGCTCCCCTAGTTGTATAGTATGACTGAGTTCCAGCGTGCTGGGGGTTCTATTTTTAGACCATCGGGAGATATGGAGTGTCCCTGTCTGTCAGGTCTCTGTTATTTACTGTCCAGTTATGAATCCGTAAGCAGTCTTGTAGATATCTCTCTTGGTGGGCTTGACTGGTTTTTTCCTTGATTTTTCTTCTTTTTTTTTCAGGTTGGTGGTGGTGGAGTTTTTGTCTGTTTAGTTGGGGTGCAAAGACAAATGTGCGGCGGAAATCGATAAGCACAGATTAAGATGATATGTTGAACATACAAACAGGAACACACAGACAAATCTGATGAGAACAGTTCCCCAGGGTAAAGTTGAGGGCAGAAGGAAAAGAGACAAGACTCCAAACATTGCCAACATCACTGAGAGCAGTTGTCTGGGAGGGCTACAGGAGATCATAGAACTCGGCTGAAACTGAGAGATGTGGCGAGCCCTGGCGGCACTGCGTGGAACTCCTAGGACGACAGCTGTGATGGAAACAGTCGAGTTGAGTTGAGTTGTAAAGGGGAGGGAAGGGGTAGAGAGTGTCACCATATTTTTCAGATACCTTTCTTGCATTGGTCTCTGGAGGTTTGTGCTGAATGCAACTCGGTTTTTTTTTATGTTTGGGTTTTATTGCTATCATTTGTATCGTTATCCTAAGCCAGTATAACTTAACAGAAACAATATAAATCATAGTGGGTGATAAAAAGAGGAAATTTTTGCATAAACTTCTCGTAGATTGATTTTCTTATCATAAATAGGTCAATGAGGTAATGGCTGGTCTGCACAAACAGTTGCAGTGAAGGACTGGACCACACTTTGGTTTAAGCGTATTTATTTCTGAGAAAAGCTTACGATTGATGCAACCTTCTTCTTCTTCATCGAACACTTTATACAGCAACTATTGTTGTCTGTCATATGAGCAAAAATGCATCGCGTTGCTGTTAAGCGCCTGACAAGTCGGTCCAGCACATCCGACTTCGGTGTGGAAGAGAATTATCTTTTTAAGTCTTTCTGGCAAAAAAAAGGCATGAGAATGGACCCAGAAGGCGGAAAACGAACAAGAAGGGAAGGCAGAAACAAAGATAGGGAAAGAAAAGGGGGAATTCCTAGCGCAGAATTTCCAGAAGGTGCGGATGTTATTTACACTGACAGGCCCCCGGCAACTCCCACAGCAGAGATTAACGCGACCGGCTTCATAAACCTGAACAATAACTTACATAGATTTTATGCCATGCTCGGTCACAAGGGTGCATTTTTGCAAACAGAAGCCATGGAGAACTATGTGATACTGTCCATAGATGAAAAAAACTTGAATAAGGACGTTGGAAAATTGTCAACAGTTGATGTCAGAATATACCAATTTGAAGCTTAAAACGAACAGACAATAGACAAAGAAATAACATTATGATAGCGAACATGTGGGGGGGGGGGGGCAGACAGACAAACAGACAGACAGATGGACAGACAAACATCTTTTCTTCTTTTCTTTATTTCCTTCTTTAATATTGTCTTCTATTATATCGAGGATAATGGAATAAGCACTTGTGCTTTTTTACATCTAGTCCCCATGTGTATGCGGTTTTGTAATTTCTGTAATCTGTTCCTACCGGCACACAATGGCCTACTCTTACGGAAAGCGGAACAGGATTTAACGTGTGCGCAAGATTTTCTGCGTGCGTTCGCACACGGGGCCTCGGTTTATAGTCTCATCCGAAGGCATTTTGGGGAGAGTAGAGTCTGCACTGATGTCAACTCCAGGGGAAAATATCCCCTTGAACGGGAATCGAACTCGTCTCGTCAGATTGCGAGCGCAATGTTATAACCACTAGGCTATCCCGTCCCCCATCCAGACAGGTAGGTAAGTAGTAGGTGGACAGGTAGATAGTTAAACGTGAAGGTGGCTAGGTCAATATATAGACTTACAGACAGACAGACAGATAGACAGATAGACAAACAGACAGGCAGACAGACAGATAGACAAACAAATAGATAGATAGATAGATAGATAGATAGATAGATAGATAGATAGATAGATAGATAGATAGATAGATAGATAGATAGATAGATGATAGATAGGCACACACACAGTCACACAGTCACACATACATACATACATACATACATACATACATACATACATACATACATACATACATACATACATATATACATACATACATAC
>CM054135.1:27290211-27295211 GCA_028751875.1 Rapana venosa
CCAGTCCCCGTGTGTATGCGGTTTTGTAAATTTTGTCATTTGTTCACACCGGCACACAATGGCCTACTCTTTCGAAAAGCGGAACAGGATTTGACGTGTGCGCGAGGTGTTTTGCATGCGTTCGCACACGGGGCCTCGGTTTATAGTCTCATCCGAAGGAAAAATGCTATATTTGTACACAAACTGGGTAGCCTGAAGATAAGCCTGCATGAAACACACACACACACACACACACACCACACACACACACACACACACACACAAAACACAGAGCAAAGCCAACTTTTAGTCTCATAATGAATACCCCCCCCCCCCCCCCCCCCCCCCCCCCCCCCAAAAAAAAGAAGTCTAGTCTAGCCACAGCTCAGTCCTTACTCTCTGCTCCATAACTCTTTTTGTGGCAGCGGAGGGAAGCAGCGTCTGAGCTCGGTTCCAGAATAGACCAGTGGCCATTCGGCCAAAACAGCAACAGTCGGCCCTCAAAGAGCATAGGCCTCTATAATAACTTCTGGCACGTGTCAGTACCGTCAGGACTGCCAGCTGCTTATCTCCGAGGGCAAGCACCACTGGAGTGTTTTCGCCCAAGAAACGTGTTGCATTGTCATTTATTTTGTTGCGTGCGGCTCACTATCCCTTTCCGATTTTTCTTTGTTTTGGGGGTTGGTTTTTTTTTTTGGTTATTGCTAGGCTAGAGGTCCGAGGTTCACCAACGGTGGTTTTGTTTTGTTTTGTTTGTTGGGGGGGGGGGGTTGGGGGTGGTTGTTTTATTGTTTTTTTGCGTAGGTGACCGTTTTATCCAACATTAAGGTAGCCAATTTCCGACTTCGGAGATGATGCCTAAACACGATTCCAGTGTGCATGCGATTTTGCGATTGTGGTTTTTTTTTTATATTTTTGTCATCCGTTTTGTATTGCCGGCACATATTGACATTCTTTTCTGAAAGGTGGGACGAGTTTTCAATGCGTGCACGAGATGTTCTGGACCTCAGTTTATTATAGTCTTATCCCAAAGTCTTTCGGGGGAATGGAGTTGGTACTGATGTTGACTCCAGGGGGGAAAAAATCCCCTAGAACGGGCGTCTCGATGGCAGCTTAGACCTAGGATCGATCCCGGATTGTCAGATTGTGACTGCAATGCTATACCCACCCGGCCATGCCCCCTTATATTGTTCTTAATTTTCCTTTGCTTACCTAGAAGTTCGAGTCTAGTCTTAAGATGAGAAAGGGGGGAAAGAAACATTGAGATTCCAAACATTGAGATTCAAGCAAACCACTGTTGTCCGTCGCTCTTTCTCTGACTGTGGTCCATTCATCTGGAATGACCTCCCTCTGTCCCTTCGCCAAAACTTTCAAATCCAGCCTCAAAACACATGTATTTCCTTACTAAAATCTTTCCTCTCATTATCTATCCATACTCTTCAGCGGCCACCCCCATCTCCATCACTCTGTATACGTATGCTGTGCGCGCGTGGGCCTGTGTGTGTGTGTGTGTGATATTGATATTATCGTGTTATTGTATTCATGAATAATTGCATAAGTGTAAATGATTTGAATGTAAGCGCTTTGATTTGTTCCTTTACAAGATTCAGCGCGATATTAAGTCCATACATTATTATCATCATCATCATCTTCATCATCATCATCATAATTATTATTATTATTATTATTATCAAGAAACACATGAAGTAAACTTTTTTTGGCAGAGTTGTGAAAAGGTATGTTTGCCTCCTATAAAGGAATATACATTCTTGTGTAAATGGTCACTCCTAACTTGCCATAAGTTGTGGTCCTGGACGTGTTTTAGCCAGTGTCCAACTCATCACCTTCAAACATGAGCCTACATAAAAATTAAGCAGGAGCATTCCTTTGTTAAGTCTTTGAGGACCCTTTTAACATGATTCAATTGAAAATAGATATATATCTCGGAAGAAAATGAACAATACTTTTCCGTTATTGAATAACTGTAACATGACTTTTCGTGTTTTTGTCGTTATCAATTATGCTATAATAGTGCTAGGTCAGAACGAGTTTTAGTGAATATTTATAAAGGGTATGAAATTTCACACACCAAAAAACCCATCAAAAGTAGGTTTTACAACTAGTGCTCCGATTTGAGCTAAGTTATATTTTCCTGTTTATCTGCCTGTCATAAAATCAAGACAGTTAAAGTTATGTTTCAGTTAGCAAGACTTACAATACAAAAAAGATATTGTACACTTATGTACAAAATATAGCGCTATAAAATATTCCTATTACTACTACTACTACTACTTCTACTACTACTACTACTACTACTACTACTACTACTACTACTACTACTACTTCTACTACTACTACTTCAGATTTCTGACTACAAGCAATACCTAAAGAAAATATAATACCTTGGCACACTCTCTGTCTATCAACAAATCAAAATACTTCAGCGCTGTGTGTATGTCCATTAGCAATACTCATAATAAAAATAAAAAAATAAGAAGAAGAAGAAGAAGAAAGATTGGCACTCCCTCACCAAGAACAAACCTGACCAACAGCTACACACACACACACACACACACACACACACACACACACACACACACACACACAAAAATTCCAAACTCAATACTTCCACGCTTGGCGGTCACGTCACGTCCATTAGCAAAGTAGAGACATATTTTGGACAAGCCCTGGGCATACTGAAAGACGTGGTAAGAACTCAAAGACTCCTCGGCCTCCTACTTACTACTACCCATCTTGTACAGCATCACACATCACGCCTCTATTGTCTAGCAGAAGCAGGGCAGTGAGGGATTTATTAGCACTCTGCCCTCAGCAGGTCTGCCTGCCTGTCAGTCTGGAACGCAGCAGCTTTACCAGAATAGTCGGCGGCTGTCAGGAAGAAAAAAAAAATGACCGCTAGTCTATTTGTGGGGGGGGGGGGGGGGGGAGGCTACTTTAGAGAGAATGGTCCTAAGGGAGCGAAAGGTCAAGATAGTGGGCGGAGAAAGTCGTCGTGTGTTGCTGTGGTGGTGGTGGTGGTGGGCGGGGGAGGGGGGGGGGGGGGGGAGGGGATGGCTTGTAGTCGGTTGCCAAGAAGAATTGGGATATGCTTTTTTTTTTGCTTTTTTTTCGGGGGGGGGGGGGGGGGGGGGGGTGATGACGATGGTTAGTCGTTTCTCTGTGTAAAATTCGAGTCACTTTTCCCGTTGAAAAAAAAAGCCCTGCATGCACTGTTACCGAAGATTAGCGTTGGTTTGGGGGGTTGTTTGTTTGTTTTTTTGTTAATTTCATATCGAGGATAATGGAATAAGCACTTTGTATGTGCTTTTTTTACATCCAGTCCCCGTGTGTATGCGGTTTTGTAAATTTTGTTATTTGTTCCCACTGGCACACAATGGCCTACTCTTAACGAAAAGCGGAACAGGATTTAACGTGTGCGCAAGCGTTTGTTTGTGGTTGGTTGGTTGTCTGCTTGCTTTTGGGGTTTTTTGTTTGTTTTTCCTATTGTATGTGATACTAGATTTTACTCTTTTGTTTTGTTTTGTCTTGTCTTGTTCCTCGGCTAGGCCTCCGAGGTTATCTAAAGGTCAGGTTTTGTGAATACAACCGTTTTTTGCCCATCATTAATGTTGCCGCATTCCGACTTCGGGTATGATATCTCAACATTTGAACTATTTCTTTTTTTGTCATCTGTTCCTAAGGGCTTGAAATTGTCTTCTCTTCCGAAAGGCAAAATGGGTTTTTAACGTGTACGCAATATGTTCTGCGTGCGTTCGTACACTAGGCTTCGGTTTATAGTCTCATCTTGAAGGACTTTCGCGGAGAGTGGATTCAGCTCTGATGTTAACTCCAGGGGGAAAAATTCCCTTGAATGGGTGTCTTGAAGGTAGCTCAAACCTGGGCTCGATCACCTTCTTCACCTTCACCTATCCAATAGTCTTGTACACCGTTGGGGCACCACTGAAGATTTTGCAACCAGCTTCCTCCATTCCTCGCGGTCCTCAGCTTTCCGCAGCAAGTCGTTCCACTCGAGGCCAATCCACTCTCTGATGTTGTCAGCCCATCGTTTTCTCTGTCTCCTTCCACGCGTCCCTCCTTGTAGGACAGTCTTGGCCAGTCCAGATGTTTGTGTGACGTGCCCGTACCTCTTCAGTTTGCGTCATTTCAATGAAGTCTTCATATGGCCCGATAACATTTTCAATTCTGGTTTTCACTTCCTCATTAGTAATGTGATCTCTGTGTGAGATACCAAGACGTTCGCTCGATCACGGACCGTCAAATCGCGAGTGCAACGCTCTAATCACTATTTATTTATTTATTTATTCTTTTATATCGAGGATAATGGAATAAGCACTCATGTGCTTTTTTACATCTAGTCCCCGTGTGTATGCGGTTTTGTAAAGTTTGTCATCTGTTTCCACCGGCACACAATGGCCTACTCTTTCGAAAAGTGGAACAGGATTTAACGTGTGCGCAAGATGTTCTGCATGCGTTGGCACACGGGGCCTCGTTTATAGTCTCATCCGATACGGAATCGTGATGGACTTGGCAGGATGCTTGTGCCTGATGTTATAATTATCGGCCTAAGTCTCAACAATCGATGTTTGATGGCAATGAACAGGCTAAATGCTACACAGAACTCTTCACCCTAAGGCTACACACCACCTTTAATTTTTGTCCATTTTTCCTTATGTTTTCCTATAATTACTCTTGCACTAATACCGCACGTACTAAGGCATCCACAGAAATAAATCAACTTTTTTGTGTGTGAAAGACTAGCCCCTGAATTTAAACTCATGCGATTTTGCAAAAGTTTGGTCAAATTTGATTTTTTTTTAAAATTTTTAGCTAACACTGTACCCCCTCAGTCCTTAGTCATCTGCCAACTTCCTGACCGCAATATGCATGCGCAGGATCAACACTGTAGGAACACAAGCAATCCTCATTTGATGATTATTTCCAACTGTCTTGTAACTGCCTGGTATTGCTCTATATCCTCAATCCCAAAACTAAGAACACAG
>CM054135.1:27300211-27307711 GCA_028751875.1 Rapana venosa
TTCATCTCTGTCTCATTATAGTATATAATTATTTGATAACAACAAATTAGAGGAGGGTGGGGAGATATGAATTGCTTAAATCGTAAATAGTTCACGTTCTATATGGAGATGAAGAAAAAAAAACACCCCTCTAGATCATAGCCAGTATGTAGGGGCCTATTCACTGCTTTATTTGTAATGCCAGATTTATTTATGTGCTTCTAGCATCATGTTAATTTGCCTTCGTGCGCGCGCTCGTGCTTGCGTGCGTGGGAGGATGTGTGTGTGTGTGTGTGTGTGTGTGTGTGTGTGTGTGTTGTGTTGTGTGTGTGTGCACCCGTGTGCATGTATCCACACACAAGAGAGAGAGAGAGAGAAAGAGCGAGAGAGAGAGAGAGATGGAGAAGTGTGTGTGTGTGGATGGGAGAGATGAGAGAGAGAGAGAGAGAGAGAGTATGTGTGTGTGTGTGTGTGTATGTATGTATGTGTTTGTGTGCGCGCGCGCGTGTGTGTGTATGTGTGCGTGCAGGCGTACGCGCGAGGAAAACTGACATGTATGCCCTGATATGATGTTGTGTACATGTGTATATATATTTTTTTTCAAACCAAAGGAAGGGCCAACGACGCCCATAAAGAAACGGAAGCGGAAATTATGCCCCTTTTCTTCCAGGAAGACTCTCCATTTTGAGAGGAAATCTTCACATTTTTATATATATATATATTATATATATTATATATTATATATATATATTATATATATATATATATATATATTATATAACTCTGGTTTGTTGAAGTGTATCATTCATCCCCGAAGTCGGAATGCGACTACCTTAATGG
The DNA here is from genome assembly GCA_028751875.1 of Rapana venosa. NCBI lineage: Eukaryota > Metazoa > Mollusca > Gastropoda > Neogastropoda > Muricidae > Rapana > Rapana venosa. The sequence continues at coordinate 27,301,031 of CM054135.1, forward strand.
TGGGTAAAAATCGGTTACTTACAAAAACATCCTTTTCTGTTTTATGTTATCTTGACAATGATTAGAAAAAAAATGTAACCGCCATACTTTTGGTTCACTTTCCACGGTTTTCCGAAGTCTTCATATTCTGTTGGTAATAAGGAAAGGGTAGTGTTTAAATGGTTATGAACTGTGAACGCATCTAAATGGCTATGCAGTGTGCATTTGTCGAACAAAGTTCAAGGATAATATATCAATGTGTTGGGGTAGGGAGGTCAAATTATGAATTCCAAAAAAAGCAAAACTTGTGGAACACAATTTTTTTTTTAATCGATCAGTGGCGTTAGAAAATCAAGGGAAGTAATTGAGAGAAATTATGGGTATTGTTTTCTTGGGGATGGGGTGGGATGGGGTGTAGCTTTTTGTTTTGTTTTTGTGGGGTGGGTGGGTTTGGTTTGGTTTGCGGTTTGGTTTTGTGCTGTTGTTTTCTTTAATTTTTTGATGGGTGTTTTTTTAGGGGTGTGATTGGTTTTTGTTTTGTTTGTGTTTTTAGGGGGTTTGTTGGGGGGTTTTGAAAGGGTGGCGGTGCTGTAGTTTTGAAAACTATTTCACCTAATTCTTGTTTAGGAAAATACTACTCTGCTTTTATGTTAAACTGAAAAAAAGAATATAGCCTCCCACTCTTAGTTACGAAAAGGAAATCACTCTACGTTTAGGAAAAAATGCCCAGATGCCATATACATATGGGAAAATCATGTTACCCTTTTCCTGTTAAAATGTAACTGTGTTCTTTTTCGTATTTCTGTTTGTAACATGATTTCACACTAGTCTTGTTCAGAAAATGGATTATTGTAATCAAAGGCCTCTTTAAGGATAAAATATGATACCCTTATTTCGATTGAGGACAATAACTTCAGCATTTTAAAGAAAAATAAAATGCCCTTATTTAGATTGAGGATAATAAATTCAGCATTTCAAAGAAAAATATAATGCCCCTATTTTGATTGAGGATAATAACTTCAGCATTTTAAAGAATGCCCCTATTTTGATTGAGGATAATAAACTTAGCCTGTTCTTGTGTTAACAATATTTTAGATAATGTTCTTTTGACGCTGATAACAAAATATTCCATTTCTGTTATGAAAAATTTCAGGACTCCTGAAATTAAATAACCGTTCTTCTGTGAGAAGAAAGTCATGTAATCCTAATCCTGTTTATAACTTTTTTCATCGTTTTCCTATCATGGACATTTGTTTTTCCTTCTAGCCTTGTTTCAAAAATTGATATCGCTTTTTCCTGTTTGAAAAAAAATTAAAATTAAACAAAAAATATATATACCACCCTTTTCCTATTTGTGTTCATCTTTTTTTCTGATGTAAAACTATTTCACTTTTTTTTCTGTTCTTCTGCTCTACCCTAAGTCTTCGAGGAGTCATTAGTGACAGTGCACTGAACTTTTCAGGCCTTTTCTCTTGGGCAAGTTGAATCTGACTAAGCCCATTCCTCTCCAAGTACAGGATGCATGCTGGGTATGTCATTGTTTCCTTAACCCATCGAACGTTGACTTGAAATAATATCACACGGCTCATGTCTGGAAACCTGCAGTGACATAAAATTGAAAACAAAATTATTCCAACCTTTTTTCTTATTCAGGAACATGTCCCCAGAAATATCACAGAAGGAGAAATAAGCATGAAAGAAAGATTGACAAAAAGTCCTTTAGAAAAGGTCAAAGACTTTAAATATCTCGGCTCGGTCAAACCAAATAATGGATCAAAATTATACCAAAGACATAAAAACAAGAACATGTATGGCTGTCAGTGCAATGATCCAATTAAACAACATGTGGAAAGATAACAGCATCCCTTACCAGCTGAAAATGAAAATAATGAAATACTTTAAAAGGCCCGTCATGCTATATCATGGCTGTGAATCCTGAACACAAATAAAAGATGATCAAAAATGAACCATACACAGCTAAGATATGGTTCTGTTGTAGTTGTTGTTGTTTGGAGTGTGTTTTTTTAAGGCTGCTCGGGGTCAGTGAAATAAATAAAAGAACAAATGACAGCATGCGACACGAACTTGGAACAAAAAGAAAACTTCAAACGTTAATAAATGGAGATAAAAAATTAAGATACCCAAGCTGTGCGCTTCGAAACCAAGATATGGACCTCACGAAGATTGTCTTTCAAGGCAAGACCGAAGCATAAAAAAGAGCATACCACCAGCTTCTCTCATTGGCAACATCACCGAATCCTGTGGCATGAGAATCCATGAAGTCAGCAGGACCAGCAAAGAGGGGAGCAAATGGAGAAGGAAGGAGGATCATGTGGGTGTCATTGGGTGCAGCGGCTGACGCTGTACCTGGTGACGCCGACAGGTGAGACAATTTAGGAAAGTGATGTATATTTGTATACCTTTTTTAAATGACATTAGGCCTGCATCAACATATTCCTCTCCAGGAAAGCCATTTCAGCATTCGTGGTTTGGAAAACCTTATCACCACTCAGCCTACCTCTTTAAGCAAAATCATAAATTACGACCATATTGCTGTCTAAAAATTAATAAATAATTAATCATCTGATTTTTTAGTAAATAATATATATATATATATATATAAATCAATGTATTCGTGGTTAAAGAAATCATAATTATTTCCACATACAATTAAATCACTATATCATAGTTCTTTATCCATACTTTGGAAAATACCACTACGTACCTTTTTAAATAATATATATCATTAGATCCTTCTCGTGGATTCAACAATTAATTTCAGATCATCCTACACTAAATAAATACTGTACAGTCCTGCTTGATGGTTGTTTCGGCCCTTGAAAGTTTTGTTTGTGACTCTGAAACCAGAACAATATAATAATAATAATAATAATAATAATAATAATAATAATAATAATAATAATAATAATAATAATAATAATAATAATAATAATAATAATGTATGCACTTTATATAGCGCTGAATCTTGTAAAGCAACAAATCAAAGCGCTCAGATGACATGGTTTTTTTTATGGAGGATAATGGAATAAGCACACAAGTGTGGGGGATTTTCCATCTAGTCCCCGTATGTATGCGGTTTTGTAAATTTTGTCATCTGTTCCCTATGAGCCTATTTGTGTAATACAACAGAAATCAAAATCTTTACTGGGTAAAATTCTGTATTACTTTTTGGTTGTAGCATAATAATAGCTAGGTAGGTGGGTGTAAAGGTAAAGGTGGTTAAGGTGTTCCCATAACCTATGCAGTCATTGGGGAGCGAGAAATCCGAGACCTCAGCTTCTCCAGGAGCCAGCACATTGAGGGCGGCGCCCACTTCCTCTCCCTCGCTGCTTTACCTTCCCTGTCTCTAAAGAGGGCAGGTACCCATTTACGACTGGGCGAACTGGGGGACTGTACTGAAGCCAAGGCGCGCAAACGGTTACGTGGAAACCACGCTCAAAGAAGCTTAACCTTAGCTTGGGAAGAGGGAGCATTCTGACCACCCTGCTGTCCCGTCCACAAAGTTGGACCATGAACTTAATCGCCGATGCCTGGTACCTTTGAAGATTCTTTCAACTGCAGGAACGTCACAGGGTGTATGATATAGAAACCGAAGTGACTTTTTTGTGCTGTTTCGTTGAAAGATATATATAATACTTACTTAAAAGGGATATTGCCAGTGTTGTTTTCAGTTTAATTAATGTGCACAAAATGTTCATCAGTGAATCCAATAAAGGAACTTATGTGACATCGGATGTTCCACTAATTGTGTGGGTTTGTTTTGTTTTCCTTCGTGAATCTCTCTCTCTCTCTCTCTCTCTCTCTCTCTCTCTCTCTCTCTTCTCTCTCTCTCTCTCTCTCTCTCTCTCTCTCTCTCTCTCTCTCTCTCTCTCTCTCTCTCCACACACACACACACACACACACACACACACACACACACACACACACACACACACACACACTTTTTAAATGGAATGTAATATGAGACATAATCAGCACAGACATGAAATAAAGTACCCAAGCATGAATTCCCTCAACTCACATCATGTGTGCGCGCACGCGCGTGTATGTGTATGTGAACTTATGTGACATAGGATGTTCCACAAATGTGTGGGTTTGTTGGGTTTTTTCCTTCGTGAATCTCTCTCTCTCTCTCTCTCTCTCTCTCTCTCTCTCTCTCTCTCTCTCTCTCTCTCTCTCTCTCTCTCTCTCTCTCTCTCTCTCTCTCTCTCTCTCTCTCTCTCACGTGTGTGTGTGTTTGTGTAGGCCTGCGTGTGTGCGTGCGTGCGTGCATGTGTGTGTGCGTGCGTGCGTGCGTGCGTGTGTGTGTGTGTGTGTGCGTGCGTGCGTGGGTGTGTTGTGTGTGTGTGTGTGTGTGTTTTGTGTGTGTGTTGTGCGTGTGTGTGTGAAACAGCATTTCTACCAAAAGCCTTATTCTTTTTTTCCCCTCGTTTCCACTGCACAGCAGGTGATTTCTTCGGCATGTGGGGGTTCTGTTGAGGGTTTTTGTGGGGGGTTTTGGTTTGGGGTTTGTATTTTTCTTGTTGGTTGGCTTTGTTAGGGGATGGGGTCAATTTGCGCTCGCGCGCGCGCGCGTGTGTATATGTGTGTAAGTGTGTTTATTTATTTATTATTTTATTTCGAGGATAACGGAATACGCGCTCGCGTGCTTTGTTACATTCAGTCCCCGTGTGTATGCAGTTGTGTCCATTTTGTCATGCATTCCCACCGGCACACAATGGGCTACTCTTCCGAAAAGCGGAACGGGTTTTAACGTGTGCGTAAGATGTTCTGCGTGCGTTCGCACGCGGGACCTTGGTTTATAGTTTCATTCGAAGGACTTTGGGGGGGGAGGGAGGGAAGGAGTAGAGTCGACACTGATGTTAACTCCAAAGGAAAAATCCTCTTGAACGGGAATCGAACCCGGGTCAGCGTGTCAGCGTGTGTGTGTGTGTGTGGTGTGTGTGTGTGTGTGTGTGTGTGTGTGTGTGTGTGTGTGTGCTGTGTGCGTGCGTGTGTGTGTATGTGTGTGTGTGTGTGCGCGTGCGTCGTGCGTGTGTGCATATATATGTGCGTGTTGCGTGCGTGTGTGTGTGTGTATATGTGTGTGTGCGTGCGTGTGTGTGCATTATATATATATATATATGTGTGTGTGTGTGTGTGTGCGTGCGTGCGTGCGTGTGTGTGTGTGTGTGTGCGTGCGTGCGTGTGTATATATGTGTGTGTGCTTGCGTGTGTGTGTGCATATATACACACACACACACACATATATTTCTACTGTACAGCAGGTGCTTTCTTCTTCAGGGCAAAAGACTTACTTCTTGCATGTCACCAAAAAAAACATGTTTATTTCTCAACATTTTCTTTAAAAGTTTTTTGTTTCTTCTTTTCTTTTGGTTCCTCGATCGGCCAGAGCTCCGAGGTTCACCAATGGTGAGGTTTTTTACGTGTGTGCGGCCGTTTTTACCCAGCATTAAGGTAGCCACGTTCCGACTTCAGAGGATGGTGTCTAAACATGACGCTTGAGTGCATACTTTTAATGTTGCTGTTGTTGTTGTTTGGTTTGTTGTTGTTGTTGTTTTATATTGTCATCTGTTTCTACAGGCACAAAATGGCTTACTCTTCTGAAAGGCGGGACGGGTTTTTGACGTGTAGGCAAGAGGTTCTGCATGCGTGCGTTGGCACACGGGGCCTCGGTTTATGAGTCTCATCTGAAGGACTTTTGGGGGGGGAGTTGATTCAAATACTGACATGAACTCCAATTTTGCGGGGGAGTGGAGTCAGTACTGATGTTAACTCCAATTTGGGGATGGGGGGGGGGGAGTGGAGTCAATACTGATGTTAACTCCAATTTGGGGGGGGGGGGGGGGACGTGGAGTCAATACTGATGTTAACTCCAATTTGGGGGTGGGGGACGTGGAGTCAATACTGATGTTAACTCCAATATGGGGGGGGGGGAGTGGAGTCAGTACTGATGTTAACTCCAATATGGGGGTGGGGGAGTGGAGTCAGTACTGATGTTAACTCCAATTTGGGGGTGGGGGAGTGGAGTCAATACTGATGTTAACTCCAATTTGAGGGTGGGGGGGATTGGAGTCAATACTGATGTTAACTCCAATTTGGGGGTGGGGGAAGTGGAGTCATACTGATGTTAACTCCAATTTGGGGGTGGGGGGAGTGGAGTCAATACTGATGTTAACTCCAATTTGGGGGGAAGGAGTCAGTCTGATGTTAACTCCAATTTGGGGGGGAGGGGGGGTGGAGTCAGTACTGATGTTAACTCCAATTTGGGGGGGAGGGGGGGTGGAGTCAGTACTGATGTTAACTCCAATTTGGGGGTGGGGGACGTGGAGTCAATACTGATGTTAACTCCAATTTGGGGGGAAGGAGTCAGTACTGATGTTAACTCCAATTTGGGGGGGAGGGGGGGTGGAGTCAATACTGATGTTAACTCCAATTTGGGGGTGGGGGGAGTGGAGTCAATACTGATGTTAACTCCAATTTGAGGGTGGGGGATTGGAGTCAATATGATGTTAACTCCAATTTGGGGGTGGGGGAAGTGGAGTCAATACTGATGTTAACTCCAATTTGGGGGTGGGGGGATTGGAGTCAATACTGATGTTAACTCCAATTTGGGGGGTGGGGGGACGTGGGGGGAGTCAATACTGATGTTAACTCCAATTTGGGGGTGGGGGGATTGGA
>CM054135.1:27312711-27345211 GCA_028751875.1 Rapana venosa
ACAGTGTCATCAACACTGCTATTAGTTATGCACACAATGATGGCTTTTCTCCTTGTTAACAGTGTCACCAATACTGCTATTTGTTATGAACACAATGATGGCTTTTTCTCCTTGTTAACAGTGTCACAACACTGCTATTAGTTATGCACACAATGATGGCTTTTTCTCCTTGTTAACAGTGTCACTAACACTGCTATTTGTTATGCACCCAATGATGGCTTTTTCTCCTTGTTAACAGTGTCACCAATACTGCTATTTGTTATACATACAATGATGGCTTTTTCTTCTAGTTAACAGTGTCACTAACACTGCTATTAGTTATGCACACAATGATGACTTTTTCTCATTGTTAGTAGTGTCACTAACACTGCTATTTGTTATGCACCCAATGATGGCTTTTTCTCCTTGTTAACATTGTCACCAATACTGCTATTTGTTATGCATGCAATGATGGCTTTTTCTCCTTAACAGTGTCGCCAATACTGCTTATTGTTATGCACCCAATGATGGCTTTTCTCCTTGTTAACAGTGTCATTAATACTGCTATTTGTTATGCATGCAATGATGGCTTTTCTTCTTGTTAATAGTGTCGCCAACACTGCTATTAATTATGCACACAATGATGGCTTTTTCTCCTTGTTAACAGTGTCACTAACTAATGACCAGAAGCTGGAAACAGTTCAAAGCTTCAAGTACCTGGGAGCCATTGTATCCGACCAGGGATCCAAGCCAGAAGTAGTATGCAGGACTGCACAGACAATAACAGCTTTGTCAAAACTAAACACCATCTGGAGAGACAAGAATATCTCACTTATCTCCAAGATCAGACTAATGCGCTCCTTGTCATATCCATATTTCTGTATGCCTGTGAATCATGGACCCTGACTGCAGATTTGGAGAGAAGAGTACAGGCAGTGGAGATGAGATGCTTTCGGAGACTCCTTGGCATCTCCTACAAAGACCACATAAGCAACGAAAGCGTGCATAACAGAATCCAGCAAACCATTGGACCCTATGAGAACCTTCTAACGATCGTGAAAAAGCGTAAACTTAAGTGGTATGGGCATGTCACAAGATCCCAAGGAATTACAAAGACAGTTTTGCAAGGCACTGTCCAAGGAGGAAGAAGAAGAGGCAGACCAAGGAAGAGCTGGGAGGATAACATCAGTGAATGGACAGGCCTAGAACTCAACAAAACCCTGAGAAAGGCAGAACAGAGAGAGGAATGGAGGGAACTGGTTGCTGAGTCTTTGAGGGTGCCCCCACGGTCGTCAGACTACGGGACAGATAGATAGATAGAGATAGAATAACAGTGTCGCCAACACTGCTATTAGTTATACACACAATGATGGCTTTTCTCCTTGTTAACAGTGTCACTAACATTATTAGTTATGCACACAATGATGGCTTTTCTTCTTGTTAACAGTGTCACTAACACTGCTATTTGTTATGCACACAATGATGGCTTTTCTTCTTGTTAACAGTGTCACTAACACTGCTGTTTGTTATGCACGCAATGATCGCTTTTTCTCCTCGTTAACAGTGTCGCCAACACTGCTATCAGTTATGCACACAATGATGGCTTTTCTCCTTGTTAACAGTGTCACTAACACTATTAGTTATGCACACAATGATGGCTTTTCTTCTTGTTAACAGTGTCACTAACACTGCTATTTGTTATGCACACAATGATGGCTTTTCTCCTTGTTAATCATGTGAACAGTGTCGCTAACACTTGTATTTGTTAGATTTGTTTGGGAGGGGGGTTAGGGGTTGCTTTTGTTTTTGGTTGGGGTTTGTTGTGTTGTGTTGTTTTTTTGGGGGGACGGGGGTGGTGGTGGTTGTTCTGTTGGTGTTTAGGTTTGTTTGGGGGGACGGGGGTGGTGGTGGTTGTTCTGTTGGTGTTTAGGTTTGTTTGGGGGAACGGGGGTGGTGGTGGGGGGGGGGGGTTGCTTTTGGGGTTTCTTTTGGTGGTTGTTTTGGCTTTTTGTTTTGTTGTTCTTGGAGGGGAGGGGGGTGGTTGGATGGAGAGTTGGGGGGGGGTTGTTGGGGGTTTGGGGGGGGGGATGTTTGGGGGGGGTTTTGTTTGGTTGTTTTTTTTTTGATTGTTGTTTGTTGTTGCTTTTTTTTTTTTTTTTGGGGGGGGGGGGGGGGGTGTCCTCGGCTAGACCTCTGGTTCACCAATGGTGAGATTTTACTCATGCAACCAGGGGATTTTTTAGCCCACAACGAAGGTAGCTGCATTCCGACTTCGGGGATATATTATACTGGGTACGTTCGTGGGGGGGGTTTGTAAACCATCCTACGCTGACATGAATTACGGGATCTTTAATTAACGTGCATATTTGATCATCTGTATAATTATGTGCATAAATTATATACACGGAGGGAATTAAGGCGCTTGCAGGTTTGCGCTTGGAAGTTGGTTTGCGAGATCGTAAAAATCCCCACCTTTAATCCACCAGACGCCGCTGGGATTCAAACCCACGACTTCGTGGACCCGTGAGATTGGAGTCGAACGGTCTTAACCACTCGGCTATAGCGTCCGTCACTTGTTAGCTTTAACTGCAGCTTGTGCAGACGGGAATACCAGTGGATTTTATCATTTTACTCTCTTTTTTTTAATTCTTTTATATCGAGGATAATGGAAATAAGCATATTGCGGTTTTGTCAATTTTGTCATCTGTTCCCACCGACACACAATGGCCTACTCTTACGAAAAGCGGAGTAGGCTTTAACGTGAGCATATGTGCTTTTTTACACCCAGTCTAGTCCCCGACTGTATGCGGTTTTTGTCAATGTTGTCATCTGTTCCCACCGGCACACAATGGCCTACTCTTACGAAAAGCAGAATAGGATTTAACGTGTGCGCAAGACGTTCTGTGTGCGTTCGCACTCGGGGCGCCTCGGTTTTTAGTCTCATCCGAAGGACTTTTGGGGAGTGGCGTCTGCACTGATGTTAACTCCAGTGGAAAATATCCCCCTTGAACGGGAATAGAACCCGGGTCGTCAGATTGCGAGTGCAATGTTCTAACCACTAGGCTATCCCGTCCCCTGTGTGTGTGTGGGGGGGGGGGGGGGGGGGGGGGGTAGGGAAAAGGGATGATGACAGTTTCGATTCTATCCCAGTGGTGTGATGTGAGGATAGGTGGTCTAGACTGGCACCTGCCTTGAAAGTGAGAAGTCCGAGTTCGAACTTTTCCCCTATCCACTAGACTGTGAGTGGTGGTCTGGGTCTCGGATAAGACGACGAACAGAGGTCCTGCACTTCAGCGCATGTAAAAGAACCCACGGCATTGTCCCTGGCAAAATTATGTAGAAAAAATATTCTGATAGGGACACAAAAATATAATACACATGCAGACAGAGAAAGAAAAAAAATGGGTGGCGCTGCACTTGTGGCGACATGGCTCTCCCCAGGGAGAGCAGCCCGAATTTCACGCAGAGAAATCTGCCGTGACTTAATTTATGTTTGATATTTTGTACGTGCTCACACATGGTTAATGCATGCGTTTGATGTTTTGTCTGTTTTTACTCATGGTTTATGTATGTATGTGATCTTTTGTATGTTTTTCACTCATGGCTAATGTATGTGTTTGACATTTTGTATGTTTTTACACATCATGCGCTTAAGGTTTTGTATGTTTTTACTCATGGTTAATGTATGTGTTTGATGCTTTGTATGCATTTGCATATGGTTATTTTATGCGTTTGCATGTATTTGCATATAGTTATTTTATACGTTTGGTGTTTTGTATGCATTTGCACATAGTCATTTCATGTATGTGATGTTCTGTATGTTTGAACATCGTCATGGTTAAAATGAATGTGTTTGATGTTTAGTTCACACTTGCACATAGTAATGTATATACATATTTTGTTCACACTTGCATAGTTAATGCATGTACTTGATGTTTTGTGCGCATGTGCACATAGTTAATGCGTGTACTTTGTTTTGTGCGCACTTGCACATAGTAAATGCGTGTACTTAATGTTTTGTGCGCACTTGCACATATTTAATGCGTGTACTTATTGTTTTGTGCGCACTTGCACATAGTTAATGCGTGTACTTGATGTTTTGTGCGCACTTGCACATAGTTAATGCGTGTACGTAATGTGTTGTGCGCACTTGCACATAGTTAATGCGTGTACTTGTTGTTTTGATAGCACTTGCACATAGTTAATGCGTGTACTTGATGTTTTGATAGCACTTGCACATAGTTAATGCGTGTACTTGAGGTTTTTTGCGCACTTGCACATAGTTATTGCGTGTACTTATTGTTTTGTAAGCACTTGCACATAGTTAATGCGTGTACTTATTGTTTTGTAAGCACTTGCACATAGTTAATGCGTGTACTTTTTGTTTTGTAAGCACTTGCACATAGTTAATGCGTGTACTTATTGTTTTGTAAGCACTTGCACATAGTTAATGCGTGTACTTGATGTTTTGTAAGCACTTGCACATAGTTAATGCGTGTACTTGATGTTTTCAGCGCATTTGCACATAGTTAATGCGTGTACTTTATGTTTAGTGCGCATTTGCACATACTTAATGCGTGTACTTCATGTTTAGTGCGCATTTGCATATACTTAATGCGTGTACTTCATGTTTTGTGCGCATTTGCACATACTTAATGCGTGTACTTATTGTTTTGTAAGCACTTGCACATAGTTAATGCGTATACTTATTGTTTTGTATCCATCCACACATAGTTAATGTATGCATTTGATATGCGTGCGTGCGTGCGTGCGTGCGTGCGTGCGTGTGTGTGTGTGTGCATTTGCATATATGGAAGCATGGTTTATATACTAATCCCATCTGAAAGTTCTGCAGGGAAATTAAGTTAGTTCGTACCAATATTTACTCCAGGGGGAAAATTTTACTTGAACAGACACTTCAGCCGAGAAATGAACCTACCTCCTCCCTCTATTTCCATCACATCACAAATTCAACCACTATACTGTTGTTCCCCCCCCCCCACCCCCCCCAATCCCCCCCCCCCAACCCCCACCTACCCACTCACCAACCCACCCTCCGCTGTCTTAAGTCTGACATCATACTGGCATCTGTTGAAGGTTTTCCCCCCCCCCCCCCCCCCCAAAGTTGCTACATTTGAATGATAGCTGCCGGTTGAGGTTGGTTTTGGGTTTTTTTCCTAGTTTGTTTTATAGTATTAGAACAGTAATCACAATGATAAGTCTTGTTAGTTAAAATGACAAAGACTGGGGAAGAGAAGGGGACTGGGCCGTCATGGGGGGAAAAAAATCTAATAACTGAGAGCAAGATTTTTTTCTTTTTTTTTGGGGGGGGGCTCCTCGGCTACAGCCTCGAGGTTTACACAATTTATAGTGGGATTTTTGCGAATGTGATCGTCCCCTCCCCACCCTCCACCCCCACAACCCATTAAGTTGTGTGTGTGTGTGTGTGTGTGTGTGTGTGTGTGTGTGTGTGTGTGTGTGTGTGTGTGTGTGTGTGTGTGTGTGTGCGTGTGTGTGTGTGTGTGTGTTGTGCATTTGCATATGGAAGCATGGTTTATATAATAATCCTACAGCCTCGAGGTTTACATAGTTATGGTGGGATATTTGCGAATGTGATCGTCCCCTCCCCCCCCCCCCCCCCAATACCCATTAGGGTGTGGGTGTGTGTGTGTGTGTGTGTGTGTGTGTGTGTGTGTATTCGTGTTTGTGTGTATGTTCGTGTGTGTGATTCAGATTCAGATTCAGATTCAGAATATTTTATTGCCATTTAAGTCATGTAGACTTATTTGACACAACAAAAACATCAACTATAATTATCTATTTTGGCTAAAAGTGATGTACACTAAAAAACATGTTGTATTCTACTTCTCTTTCTCTCTTTTTTCAAAACACTCATACACATATCTGACGACATCCGCTTGATATACATCAACTGTGACTATGTCACCCAATTCATGTACACAGTTTTTGCGTTCTTTGTCTCTCGTTTTGATTTTTAATAACAAATTATTTCTGAGTTCATCATATAAAATGCATTCATCAAGTAAATGAAATTCACCTTCAATTCCGTTACAGTGTCCACATTTTCTGTCCTCTCTGGATATATTTTGGTGTCTCCCTTTCTCTATCATTAAATTGTGACAGCTTGTGCGAAATTTACAATATGTCTTCTTATGAGTTTTGTTTTCATAGTTTACTAAGTATGGTTCCAATCTGTATTCTTTGGTAGCAAAATCATAAAATTTTAGTTTTGCAAACTCTTTCTTTTGGTAGATCCAAAATGTTTTATACATGTCCTCAAGTTTTCTTCTAACAGCATAACTCAACCGATGAACATTAAGAGTGCTTTGGTTCTTCCAGACATGTTTGAATCCAATTGTGTACAGAATATTTTTCACTGTGTTTATCCATTTATCGTATGTATTCTTCTGATACAAATAATCGTATACTATTCTAATATAAGAGTCTGGCCTTGATTCTGTCAAACGAATCCAAAAGGATACCATCCGGCATATGATCCCAAGGGCCAGTGGAAATCTCCCCAATTCACCCAAAGTGGGCAGCACCAATGCCTTCCCATGAACTCCCATCATTTGTCCACAAAATTCCACATGAAAACTCCCATACAAAAACCGATTGGACAAGCATGCCTTGAACAGTCTATCAACATGAAACTCTGTATCCCCATTAAAACAAAAAGGAAACCAAACCTCTGCTCCATAGGTTAAAACAGGGGCCATCAGTGAGTCGAACAAACGCACTATTACAGTAGTCTTTAAATTTTGTCCATGAATTGCCCTTTTAAAGGCGTATATTGCTTTGTTGCTTTGTTTCACCAAATGTTCTTGTGTCGCCTGAAACTTCCCGTTCCGACGAAAAACGACACCCAGATATCCATAAGTTTCCACTGTTTCAATCACACGCTCTCCACACCCAAAATGAACTGGAATCCTGTGTGTGTGTGTGTGTGTGTGTGTGCGTGCGTGCGTGCGTGCGTGCGTGCGTGCGTGCGTGCGTGCGTGCGTGCGTGCGTGCGTGCGTGCGTGCGTGCGTGCGTGCGTGCGTGTGCATGCATTTCCATATAGAAGCATGGTTTATGTAATAATCCCATCTGAAAGATCTGCAGGGATCTGCATGAAGGTAGCCGCATTCCGACTTTGGGGATAGAAAAAGTTATTACTTTGCGGTTGGTTTGGGTTCAGATTTTTTGTTTTGGTTTGCGTGTGTTTTTTTTGTATGGACATGAACATAAAGCATCACAATGTTTTAATGAAAACCAAACAGGCTGGAGAAGTCTCTTAAAACTAATTTCTAAATATCTCTAAATAGACCCCCCTTCCCCGCCCCCCCCCCCGCCCCCGCCCCCCCTCACTTATCCTCTGCTAGAGCTCTGAGGTTTATGCATGCGCCCACTTTTGCCACCAGTAAGGTAGCTGCATTCCAACTTCAGGAACAATAAATAGATAAATGAATCTGTAGAGAAAAAAAATGTATATGACACTTTGAAAAAAAAAACCTTGTTGATATTGGAAAGAAAAATGTGAAGTTTATTGGTGGCAATGAAATAGTTTTGAACATAACCTGATAAGGCAATGACCACATAGTAATACACACATAATTATCATAAGCACTCTAGTATCACTTTTCCAACTGAAAATTATAAAATACTGATAAGTTATGATTTCCACAAAACAAGTTTACTGTCATCTTTTTTTTTTTCTTCTTTTAAATCAACAAACACCATACACACTTGTTGGTATGTATATATACATACACACATTACAGCTCGACAACAGAATTCAAAAGAAATGCTAAACCTTCACCAAGCAACCAACAGCAACAACAACAACAACAACACACACACACACACACCACACGCATACGCACACACACGCACGCACACACACACACACACACACACACACACACGCACAATCCAGTGTAACATCTTGGAGCAACTTTTTTGACAAAATGCAAACAACAACCAAATATTGTTCAGTTCCAAACAAAATATTTCTTAGTGAATGAAAATGAAGAGAATGTATAATCGTAAATCGTCTAGAAATAATTCGGAATTAATTGCGTAATCAAAGCGTTACATCACAACTCATCTCAAGTCTTTCTCCCATAAAAAAACCTGTTTAACTTAAATATCAGAACCCCAGTACCACCATTCTTTGTTTCATATACTGATAACCCCAACAGATGTAAAAGGTAAAGGTAAAGGAGTCCCATAACCTATAAGGTCGTAGGGGAGCAAGGCGTCAGAGACCTCACTTCTCTAGGGCCAGCATATTGAGGGCGGCGCCCATCTCCTCTCCCTCGCTGCTTTACCTTCCCTGACCCTAAAGAGGGCAGGTACCCATTTACAGCTGGGTGAACTGGGGGAGCTGTACTGAAGCCAAGGCGCGCAAACGGTCACCCATCCAACTGGTAACCACGCTCAACGCTGCTTAACTTGGCTGGGGTAAAGCGAGTGCTCCGACCACTGAGCTATCCCGCCCCCCAACAAATGTAGGCTACTGTAAAAACTGTTAAGCAAATACCCTCTCTAACCAAATTCCCTTTGGAAAAGAAATAAACCACCAAGTATACAAATCACCTGCACATGTTGAAATATAGCTCTGCACTTCAGTAAACACTCGTAAAACCTGACATGACTCCCGAAATAAAACGACAAGTTTTATAAGATACACATGTATAACAATTCACACATTCTATTAGCTAATTAATATGAAGCAGCATTTCTCACAAGCACATCTGATAACAACAACAACAATAATGGAACATTTGCACAGCACATATTTCCATACTTTCAGCTCAAAATGCAGTTCAAGTTAGATCACATGATTCCAACACTCTTTCCCTTTTTCAAATATCCTATTGCCAATACATGAGCAAGCACACACTCACATACACACATGCGTGTGCACACACACATATGCGAAACACACAAACACGCATGCATGTACACACACACACACACAAACACACACATACGCACACACACACATGCGAAAACACATGCGAACACACACACACACACAAACACACACACATGCAAAAACACATGCGAACACACACACACACACGCACACTTTCATCATACCTGACAGCAAACTACAGTGGCATTACACAGTGTCCGGTCCCTTCTCTTAATGAGCTACAATAATTAATATGTGATATTGATAATAAATATACTCACTCAAGCTGTTTGATATACAAAAGACCAACAACAACAAAACAAAGCTACTCACATAACATGTAACAAGAAAATACTGAACTGTTAACATGGATGAGAACTGAACTGTTTCATGGAGTGCTATAAGTATCTAATTCATCAGATACATACTAAAATTCTAATTTGTGACTGGTGATACTGTCTATACAGAACATCACCAGATTTTCAAACTAAACCACGACAATCTTTCTTTCTTTTTAAAGATAAAAACCCAGAAAACCTTACAATATTTTCCTCAGGCCACCCTGAGCATCAAGATTTAAAAGGACACGCACATCACAGTCAGTTTGACTAGATCAGATTGATACTGATACATCAACTTACTACATGATAAAGAAGAGCTGCGTGAATACTTGCATACTATCTGCGATGAAGAAGACCACAACAATGTACAATCTAAGGCTGGAGTGTAGTAGAACTTGGCTAATTCAAACACCACTGTCCTGCTGGATGAAAGAGAGGTCTCATGACAAAAGCCAATGATGCAGCATTGTCGATTTTTCAAGCACACAAAATAATTATATCTACTTCAATGGCGGAAGAACAATCAAGTAACTATCTTCTACTGTTTTAGCTTTATCTGCCTAAACCCTAGTTGTGCTGTCGAGAAAAAATCAGACTGAATATCAAAAGTCCTTCAGATGAGACTGAGGTCCTGTGTGTGAATGCATGCAGAACATCTTACACACATGCTTAGACTATGCTTCAAAGCTTCAATTTCTTTTTTTTTTCCTTTCTTTTTTTTTTTGGTTCCTCAGCTAGAGCTCCCAAGGTTCACCCTTGGTGAGATTTTTTGCATATTTTTTCCCCACTATTTAGGTAGCCGCATTCCGACTTTGGGGATGATGTCTAAACATAACACATGTGTGCATGGTGGTTGTTTTTTTGAGGGGGGTGTAATTTTGTCCTCTGTTCCTTCTGATACAGAATGGCCCACTCTTCCGAAAGGCGGAATGGGTTTTTAACATGTGTGTAAGATGTTCTGCATGCATTCACACACAGGACCTCAGTTTATAGTCTCATCCGAAGGACTTTTGACATTCAGTCTGATTTTCTAGACAGACTGTGAAGAAAGGGCAGAACTGAAAATCTAAGCTAGAAAACTTCAATTTCTAAATCAGGCTGAATACTAATTTATTCACTGGCAATAGTGAATTTTTTTTTTCAATTATTTTATGAAAATGATTTACTGAAAAAAAAGATGAATGAATGTTATCTATACACCATCGCATTTTGTTTCCGCTTCTTAAATTTGCTTGGCACCATTTTCTGGGGAACATCTACAATACTGTAACATGGAATTTTCAAATTCCAGGTTTTACTTGTCTTCAAATTGGTCTACACTGCTAAAATGGAATGTTTTTTGTTGTATGAGCAGCTTTGGTGAAGTGGTTAGTTTAGTGTACCATCAGCTAAGAACATAGGGTTCTATCCTCAATAGCTCGTTTATTCGCAGGGGGGGGGAGGGGGGGTATTATCTGGCTCCACCCAGTTCTCACCTTGTACTGAGCATGCAATGGGATAAATGCAAAGACTGGACCATACACAGAGGAGCACTATTCACTTTAACTTACTAAATTTGAATGCTAATTTTTCTTCTTTTTTTTCTTTTTCTACAACCTAAAAGAGATTCATCACTTGTGAAATTTTTGTACATGCAAGCCTTTTTAAACCCACATTTAAGGAAGCCACATTCAGTCTTAGGCAATACTGTTGCTAGAATAACCTGACCGATGTTCAATGTATTTAGGTAAATAAATTTTTAAAATTTTAAAGGTCAAGGTGTTCCCATAACCTATGTGGTCATTGGGCCAATGGGAAGCAAGGTGTGAGAGACTTCAGCTTCTCAAGAAGCCAGCATTTTGAGGGTGGCACCAATCTCCTCTCCCTCACTGCTATTAAGTTACCTTCTCTGTCCTAGAAGAGGGTAGGTAGCCATTTACAACTGTGTGAACTGAGGGACTGAAGTAAAGCTAAGAAGCATGAATGATCACCCATCCAAGAGACAACCACATGTGTGCTTGGCAGTCCATAAACTGGAAATCTCCACGGCGGGGACATAAACACAAATCACAACAACAGCATGTGTTTCTTTTCTCTTGGTCCTGCTACACACACACACACACACACAGTTACTACAAATGGACAGACTGAGAACAACAGCCCCATCACACAGTCTCAGATGTGACGGGCTGGACTGATCATTGACATGACAGTTTTCGATCCCCAGTCCAAAGTTCATGCTCTCTCCCCACTTGGTCATCTTTGTTTTCTGTTTCTCCTCCACTTCTGTGCCTGCGGTACTGCTGTGGCTTTATCACCATGTCAAGGGGTGGCTTTAGTTAGGGCATGCATATATCTACTGGGGATTGATTGATGACAAGGAAGGTGGCAGGATGGCTAAGACGTTTACCTGCCAACAAGTAAACCATGAGGTTCTAGGTTCGATCCCAGCCTCACCCTTTCTTCCCAGTTTGACCCAAAAAAAATCGAACTGAATGTTAAAGTCCTTCGGATGAGACTATAAACCGAGGCCCCGTGTGCAAACCACCAAGAACATCTTGCGCACACATTAAATCCTGTTTCGCTTTTCGTAAGAGCAGGCCATTGTGTGCCGGTGGGAACAGATGACAGAATTTACAAAACCGCATACACACGGGGACTGGATGTAAAAAAGCACGAGTGCTTATTCCATTATCCTCAATATAAAAGAATAAATAAATAAATTAAATAAATAAATGATTATTGGTGGGGAGACTAGATGACGGTCATCCCACTGAAATGAGCAACTTAAGTCAGTCTCCGAGTCTGGCTCATCACATTTAGCTATTAATTAATAAACATTGACCTAGCTGTGCACTTAAGTTAGCCCTAAGCCTTTAATAAAAACTGACACGGTAGCACACTTTAGTTGGCGTCAAGAAACTACATCTCGCTGCCTCTGAAAATTTACGTCCCGATGCCTTACTATTTTTTTAAACAAATTACAGCGTTTTGAACTGGTAAACCTCAGCAACTTCTTTTTTTATCCTAGTAACTTTTTTTTTTTTAAGCATACTATTGAGTGTAAAATAAAAGGTGAAACCAACAGTATTATTTTTGTAAAAAGAAAAAAAAGTAATGCACATTAGTACTGCTGCTAAACAAAAACAAAAAAACAAAAGAAAAACAAACAAAAAGTTATTGTATCCACGTTGAAAGAAAAAAAACTACAATGATTGAAAGTCAGAGAATGTTGACGGCCAAAGACAGAATTTGGGATATGTTGCTCTCGTTTCAGCTGCTCAGCTGGCTACGAATGATTATAAGGAAAGCAAGAGCATCAGCAAGAGAAAAACATTTTTAAACCAGTTGTTTAAGAACTGAAACAAGTCACACACCCAAAATATTTAGCTAACAACAGGAGCAAAAATATACATCTATACCTCAGTTTCACACGGTACAACATATGACACCAAGAGATTGTCTATCACTCCACAAACTGACTTCTATACACTGGCATTTCTTAACCCAAAAAATAGCAGTAATTCATTAAATCCTTAATTAACATTCACTCATCATCAAACCCAAACTGAGCTGGAACAAACTCGTCAGGTTTATGGTTACCAGAGGGGAGGGGGGGGGGGGGGGGGGGGGGGGGGGGGGGGGGGGGGGGGGGGGTGTTGTTTTTCGACTAAAGACAATGTAGTGGCACTTGCAAAGCCAGTTTCAAGGCGGTGAATTGATAAACATGATGCCCTTTGTACGTACACTGCAGCATTATGACAATTTCAGCCTTCCATCAACTACTAACAGCACAGCACACCTGTGAATCAATGTTTTTACCTCTCTATATATAATAATCATATAGCCACACAACCCTCACAATGCACTCACAGTACACCACTTCATGTCATAACATAAACAAATAAATGCCCACATATACATCTACAGAGAATATCAATTTTGCAATTTCATGTTCAACAGATTCCCCCCACCCCCACCCCAAATACCATAAATAAAATAAATGCCCATGTGCATCTAATGAGAGAATATTGATTTCATAATTTTAGGTTCAAGTAATTTTTAAACAAATCAAATTTCTCTAGATCAACTTGACATTAGTCTACTTTGCTCATGACGTGCTCGGTCACCTATTTTAAACTGCTGCATCTGACAAGTCACTGTAAATTGCAGTCTACAAGTGAGTGTGTATAATACAACTTTTAACAAACTTTTTCCTTCTGGTAATTTTAACCTACTGTCAGTTACATCTCAAGAGTCTGCACTTGATATAAACAATTGATTTTTCAGGAAACAAAAACAAAACAAAAAAACAAAAAAAAACCCATATCATACACAAATCCATATGGAGCAGTCTTTGCATTTGCAGCCAGCTGAAAACAAAAATCAGAGAGTAAAACCAATGTGTCATTTCAAATGGGGCTTTTCTGTAAGCTTTACTGATTGTCTGTTAACCCTTTTACTGCTGACATGTTTTACTACGGTGTATGCTGGCAAGTGCAGAGTGAGTGCTGCATGTTGTACACATGAATCAATACAGCATTTCTGGGAGAATGGATATGTCGTGATGCATGCTGTGCATTTATTAACAACACAGTCAAGAGATTGAGAGCAAAACACATGAATCACTATAACAAACGCTTCTGCTTCATATCAAGTGTTCGATCTGAATGTTAGGGAGAGGGCCGATGTCAGGTGAAACACCATTTTGCTGCATGGCTTTAGCCTACGTGGCTGAACACACCGATGTCTGCGTGAGTCCCTGCAGAGAATAACCTCAACACAGCCCGTCTGACAGCTGGATCTGCCTCGAAGGCAGCAATCTTTAAAGTTGAAGATGATTTCTGTGGTGGCACAATCAGATATAACTGAAGGTCCCTAAAAGGTAACACCTTTGTTCTGCTTCTAACTTTCCCTATGGAGGACCTAAACTGAAGTGGAGTACCAGTCAAAATGACTGTCAAAATTTTATGCTTTTCAGGGACAACACAAACTGAAAATATATACCGACGGGCAAAATTGGCTTGAAAGGACTTTTCTGCTTTCACTTCTTGATTCTAGCACAGTAGCAGGCAACACAGCCTCTGAGAAGGAGCTGACAGCTATTGGCAGTGACTTCAGGACTCTACAAGCACCATTGTCCTGTAGATTGAAAGGAAAGAATGAAATAACCTACAATGACCTGTCACTAATATGTAAGAGTGGTGATACATTAGCTCCCATCTCTGCCACAACCTCTGAGCTATGAAGCATGATCAGAACAGTAGGGAATGTGGCCTCTGTAAAGAGGCTGTATAAATGCAACAATTCCGGACACCAGGAAGGCAAAGTGTATGTGGGGAGAAGTCACAACTACCACCCAAGGAAACTGTGTCTTGCAGTTCTCTGGTGCATCCCATTTTGGTAATGTAGCTCTTACTCTCCTCCTCACTTTCAGAAGGGGGTAATATTAGGACCGCTTCATCACAAATACATATAAATATGCACATTTTAAAAATTGTTACATCAAGATATGTTTCATTTCTTGTCTTTTAAAAAAAAAACCATTGCAACTTCACAAGTAACAAAATCTAAAAACGACAAGCAACAAAAATAGTTTACATTCATCCCAAGACAAAAAGCAGACAAGGGCAACAATTTTAAGTCAATAAATAAATGAAAGATGTTTGCATTACCCGTCAGCTAGCAAAAAAGACACAATATTTGAGGAACTTTGGGAGCTACATTTGTTTTACACTACCCACAATTAAGGGTGCTTGCTGTAGCACTGAGTTTGGACTCAGTGGCAAGATTACTAAAACTACCACATAGTTGAGATGGGAGTATCACCTACAAAAATCTGCATGTTAAATAAATTACCTGACCAGCACTTTGTGTGTCTGTATCTATCTATCTCTTGACACCAAAGTCACTATGATAATAAGCACACAGAGTACAATTCTGCCACATGATTTCAAATCTAGCTGACTCCTATCAACCACATTCTCCTTGATCATCATCATGCAATGAAGAAAATAGTTCAGATTTTGTGACTCTATCAACCCTGGTCTTATACACTTTACTTCAGTTTTACTTTTAGTTTCTTCTGTACCCCAATGCTTGCACACGGAAAGTTCTAAACCAAAAAAATTTGCAGATGATCCTCAACGGCCATCTGAGGACATGGTAGTGAGTGAACACTCATGGACAGATGTCTCACTCAGTCTGATACCCAACGAAACTATCATTATTTCTTTATTATCAGAAGGGAGCTCAGTAGATGATGTCTCGTGAACACAGCATATAATATCATATATTTATATAAGGTCAGGCGGCGCTTACCACCACCCACACAACTCAGCAAATCTGCAAGGCCTCTTCTGGTGGGTTGGCCTCATGCCGTATCACATACACACACACCTACAGTTTACTACTGCCAGCTGGTTGGTTCTCTGAGGATGCAACAGAATGGTTCGAACTACTTCTACGTGCGTGTGGCTGTGTGTGGTAAGACTGGTACAATGTTCTACAATCAGTGTGAGATTAGTTAGTAGCACTTGGAACATCCTAAAGGACGAGGATTTCATTATCATTTCATGTTGTTTGCTGCTTCACCAACCGTGAAGGCCATATATCAAAGCTGTCAACTCAGAAAATAAGAAAGCAAAAACAAAAACAAAAAACCAGCTTAGAAACCCCCCAAAAAACCAACCCAAAAACAAAAAACCCAGTTTAGAATCCAAAAAGTATAAAGGTTAAACTCCAAAAGTAAAGATATGCAAATGGGAACCATCCTAACACTGCAGTGACAGAAGGAAATCCCCAATTCTCTATATCCCTTTTGTTTTTAGGTTTACAACTTTTTTCTTTCTTTTTTTTACAAAAAACATAGCCGCAAATTACCTACACAGACAAAGAGAATATTTAAAAGCAAACCGACATCTACAATAATCAATATTCAGCTTTTCATTCAAGAATCTCAATACAGCATCTAAACCAAGTTAACTGAATATTTACTACCATACAAATTCTTAATAAAATATATATATATATATATATTGAAACCAACATACCAAGCTTTAGTCCTCTTTTTTTCCTTTTCTTTCATTGTGAATTATTTGTTTACTAAATTATTTGGAAAGTGACTACACAAGATCAAAATACCAGGACAATATATAGCAAATATATGGGGGGGGGGGGGGGGGGGGGGGGGGGTACAAATCTGTCTTTTAAGACATTAACAGAAAAAGAGGATGGGGGGGGAGGGGGGGAGGGGTGCACTGTGTAAAGAATAGATATTAATGTCCTTGTTTCTGACTCCTAACTTCGTCTAAGCCAAGATCATGATCAGATCAGTGACAACTGTTACTAAATTATTGAATAGTGTTGCACTCAAATCAGCACAATATTTCTAAATTCATAAGATTAAAAAATGTGAACACACACACACGCACACATGCACGCATACTGGCACACATGCCCACGTAAGCACATGCACGGCCACACCACACACACACACACCACACACACACACACACATACATACACACACACACACTTTGCTTAGCACAGTGTACCTATTTAAAAACAAACAAGCAAGCAAAACCATCTTTGTAAGTTTTGAAAGCAATTGAAAAAAAATTCCAAAAATGATGAAACAGCAAGAAGCAATCACAAGTAAAAAGACTCTACTTCACTGAACTCCATGATAAAAAAAAAAAAGGCGCATTAATCACTAACATCTAAAATAATCTTAAAAGCTCACATCAGTACATTATATTTAGTTTTTGGTTTTTTTTAATCTTCTACTCTTACAGCTAAGCAATAAAACAAAACAAAAAGTCTAAAGATTACTATCTCACCTGGAATTTTTTTTGGTTAAATTAAACAAGCTCTACTTATAAATATTTTCAAGGTTCATAATATTGCATACACAGCTGTCATGGCATGATAAAGCCTGTTCAATCAAAATCACTTTCACATATCATACATCGCTTGATGACTAATCTAATGTAGGTCATTAACGACTCACAATCACAATTTGTAATCAACCATCTACTTCAAAGCAGCAAGGAATTGACAATTGCACTGTATATAATATTATATATATATTATATATATATATACACACACAGACCATTCAGCTGACAAGATTGGTTATAATATATAATGGAAACAGTCACCACAGCACACACATTACTCTTGTGTCAAACATCTGATGGTGGGACAAGGGGGGGGAAGAAGGCGGGAATGATGGGGGGGGGGGGGGGGGGGGGGGCTTTGGATACTAACAACACCTCTGAAGAGACAGGAAAAGATGTAGTAATCACTGTGATGAGATGAACTTGAGCAGAGTGGACATGGTGGAGTGGGGGGTGGGCAGCTGCGTCACCATGATTCAATTCACTAAAACTAATCTGTTTTTACATTTTGATTCTGTCGGTCATTCTCAAACTCTACAAAGTCATCTAGGAGACTGGGCCAGGCCTCATTGTCATCGTAGGAGCTCAGGTCTTCGCCCACCTGCTCCGTGAAATTGAGGAACATGTCCCACGTGTCTTTTGGAATGCCGCGTAAGCTCATGTGCTTCTCCAGAAACTCCAGCCAACGATCTAACACAGACGGGGGGTTCTGGGAAAACACCAAGCGCCAGAGAATGACCGCCATCTCTAGAGGCAGCGTGCGCTGGCCCGAGTCCGAGTCCAAACCGAACTTGTAAGTCCAGCGGTAGAAATCTTTGAACTGCAGCCGGGATTGTACTTCTGCTTTCAGTTCCACAAACCTGGACTGGAGGCCTTTGATGGAGTCCACAAGCATGGATTTGCATCCTGAAATAAACTCCTCTCGGCTGAAGCGACACATCTTGGACGCCTGGCACTTCCAGGCAATGACCAGAACGATGAACTCGTCCGGCTGGACGCCCAGGTCGGCACAGAACCGCTCGATGCCATCCTCCAGCATGGCATCCTCCTCGTCATCCCGGTAGCTGTCAAAGAGAGCGGCCATCTTGCTCTCCGACACTTCCCTGCCTGTCAATGCACTGTTGACGCTGCCCATGGTGGAGGTCAGGCGCCGACTCTCTCCGTTCGTCTGCCGTTTAATGGGGGGCAGTTTGGAGTAAGGTGTGAACATCTTTTTCTCAGTGGGCGTTCCTCCAGACCCCAGCAGGTTGTCTGTAGGGCCTGGGGAGGACTGGGACACAAGAGGCTGCAGCTGGAGTTTGGTCGCCTCCCTGGAGTCCTGAGCTAGCGAGGTGTAGGGGCGAGCCACCGGGCGGGTGTGCAGCGGGTGACTGGCTGTGGGGTGCGAGCTACCGGGCGGCACCGGCTTCTCACAGCATGAAAGGCACTTCCCCATGGACACCACCACCCTCAGGCCACTGGCATCCTGCGTTCTGCCTGCACAGTCAGCCACACAACCGTGAGACAGGTTCACAGCTCCGGAGTGGAGTCCACCTGAGGTTTTAAAGAAAAGGTCTTTAGAACTGGTTAGAAAACTATGAAAACACTTTTTTCCGATTAGTACCATTTCAAGTACCCCCCCTCCCCCCACTCCCCACCCCCACAAAATAGTAATTTCTAATCAGCCATTAAACTCTTAGTGCTCTATATGTGCAGTCTACAGTTGGTGGTATATAACATATTGTCACAAATCTCCAAGAGCAGTATCCTCAGAGGACTTTAGCAATAGCGTGGTATCTATTGATCAGCTATGAAAATCTAAGTAATACACAAATGTTCACCTGGCAATTTCAATGACTGACAGAAAAATAGTCTCCTGTACAATCTACCATTGCTCACAAGTCACCAGTAACTAACTGTAACTAGTCTAAAAAGCCCATACCTCTTCAACTTCAAGCCAGACTGAATTAAGGAAAGAAACAGCAAGTTAAAATTTCTGACTAAAATATCTACTTCTTCCTGCAGAATCTGTGGTCATTATAAACACAACACCACCTATCAACCCACATACAACAATCTTGTAGAGCTATAAAGTTTGATTCTCAAAACAGCAAAACTGCATGGATTGCCAACAACATGATGAACATCTCAACGCAATTTTTTTTTAATAATAAGATAACTACTGATTCAGTTTGAAACACACACACACACACACACACACACACACACACACACACACACACAACACCTATACAAACAATCCAAACTCAAGCATACAAACTTCACTTTTGAGCTTCATTCGTTCACTTGATCAAAGTGGCTCGTAAGACTAAAACATGGGAGTTTGCATGCTATCAGATTCTGCAGCTACCACAACAACAACAACAACAACAACAACAACAACAACCACTACACTTCCTCAGACATTTCAAAAACTCTGCAAATACCAATACCAGAGTGCATGCCTGCAAAAGGCTGCAGAAAGTTGTTGTTTTTTTTAAAGTAATAATAATAAAATGTTTAAAAAAAATGAGAAACAAGAAAAGATGCTAACAAATAAACATGACAGAAAATAAACTTGTAATATAAATCAATGCTGTACGCAAACAGAAATCCTACACCAGAAAGAATCGTAAATTCTCTACCTAGCTTGAAAAGCAGCTAACCCCACACAACCCCTATTCAATAGCAATGCTCCTGTTATTAGGTCACACTATATACTGCCTCCTCACTTTCATCTATAGATCTCTACTCTGATAGTCTGAGTCAACCATTTAAACAATGTACACACACACGCAAGCAAGCATGCACACACACACATGCACACACACAATGTGACACATACATACACACACACACAGCTGGTCTAAAATCACTCAATCATGTGAATAGATGTTAAACTGAAGATATATCACACACGCGCGCGCACACACACACACACTTGTAACTAACTTCAGCTGTTTTATGTGCTTGCTTTGTTTTTATCATTTACGCTTAAGTTACACACACACACACACACACACACACAAACACACAAACACACACACGCACACATGTACACACACAGACACCTTAATAAAAACTTGAAAGAGGAAAAAAAATTCCTGTTTGGTTACTTTAATTTCTCATTTCCTGTCATTTACAGCCCTACCGGCCATAAAAGCCATATCAGGGCTCTCACCTCATACAGTTTCAGTGGCTCCAATATTAACATTCACTTCAAGTTCAAAACCAACATCGGGGGGACAGGGTAGCCTGGTGGTTAGAGTGTCGCGCTTGTGATCTGACGGCCTGGGATTGAGCCACCACCGAGGCACCTGATTGAGGGGATTTTTCCCCTGGAGTTGACATCACTGCCATCTCCACTACCCCTAAGTCCTTCAGATGAGCAAAAGTGACCATAACACTGACAGACACTATAGGCAGTATAGCCAAGCGGTTAAGACAATTTGATTTCAATCCCCTGGGTCCATGAAATCATGGGTTTGGTATCCAGCAAAATTCAAATCCATGGCTTCATGGACCCATGGGATTGAAATCAAATGGTCTTAACCACTCAGCTATTGCATCACAGCCATTTTTCATGTACTTAGTAAAGGAATGAACCTGAACAACGGTTCCACACACACACCGACACACACACACACTCACACAGACACACACACACACACGCGAACACACACACACACACGCGCGCACACATGCTCACACACACACACGTGCACATACACACGCACACACACACGCACACACACACATACACGTGCGTACATGTGCATACAAATTTTTGGTATTTTGCCCCCCCCACGTTTGCTTAGCTTCTACAGCTCCAAGGTTCCCCAATGGTAAGATTTTACATATATACATATATTATATATATATGCAACAATTTCTGCCCACCATTATTTATTTATACCACTTTAAGTCACGAGATTTCTCTGCGTGAAATTCGGGCTGCTCTCCCCGGGTAGCCACATTCCGACCTCAGGGACGCAAGGCACTTGAAAACAGCCATACACACAAACTTGATATCCAGTTTGTACAGGATCTGCAGCATGGGTCAAATCAAGACTAAAAGTGCATATTCTGGGTGACCCCCAGAGTGCTTAATTAAGCTGGACAGGTGATGCTTACAGACCTGTGCATGTCAGTCTGGGGGCTTTTTGTTGCTGCTCTCATAAATAAACTAAAAAAGGTAGCCAGTTTTATACATACATGTGCATGAATGCATGCGTATAATTGTATATGTGTGTGTGTGTGTGGTGGTGGGGGATGGGGAGGGGGGGGGTGAGAACCAACAAGGTTACCTTTCTATGCGCAGCTCTCAAAAGACCCATGTTCCTGTTGTCCCTGTCTACTGTGCTAGTAAAGAGAAGTAGTACTACTACTAGTACTGACTGTCTACTGCAACCCCCACCACCACCCCCCAATTCAAGGCATTGTATAGGGCCATCTATGGTGCTGAGTTACTCGAACTATGATTTTATCTTGAACAGTGACCTGCACAAGATCAGCTATCTGTGTTCTGTTAGATACTTAGCAAATTTCACCGACATCAATCTTTGAGCACAGAATCGAAAATGATAAATGAATCATATGAGAGGCAAGGGCATTACAACTTACAAACACAGCACACAAGTACCTGTAGAACAATTTTCTCCCTAAGCAAAGAAACCCATTTCATGCCATTTCTACTGTATTCATTACAAGAGTTTTGTTTTTTGTTTTTTTTAATTCTAGTATTTTTTATTCCTTGTGAGAATACAAGTATTATATCATCTGATGTGTCAAACTCTAAATGTTTTATCTGGTTCCTTGGCTTCAGTTCCACAGTTCACCAATGGTCAGATTTTTGCATAAATAATATATGCAACCATTTTGGTTCATCAAGGTAGACCTGCATTCCAACTTTAAGGACGATGTGTATCACTAACACATCACATTTTGATTTTCATTACAATCTGAACTCATCTGAATGAGATCTGTTCTGGTTTCCAGTCCACAGACTCTTTTTTCTTTTGTTCCTGGGCAAGAGCTCTGAGGTTCATCAATGGCGAGATTTAATTTCAATGCGACCCGTTTGCCCACCATGGAATCTGGCAGCCGCATTCTGACTTGGGGGAATGATGTGAAAGTTTACAGTCTGGACATTTTGCTTTTCATTACAATACTTAGCTCAGCTTCCCACACCTTGTTCCCACTTCTTCTAATGTTGGTATGGTCATAGTGGGACTAACTATTTGCTAAATGGTTTTACATGATACATGCCCAAGGAGAGCACACAGGTCTCCTCTCTCTCTCTCCACTAAATAAAACTAAGGGCTCCATATTACCTAATATCTAGACAAGAAAAAAAGAAAAGTAGTAATAATTATACAGATGACAATAAAACTAAAAGTAAATAGCACCTAGCACTGAAACTGAAAGCCACAGACTACCTTCTTGAAAAAAATCTGTGATATATGGAGCCTACAACCAGCCCAGTGCCTTTCATCTCTCTGTTCACACATTATGAGCCTTGTTCTGTTGCAGAACTCTGCAGTTGTACAGCCCTGGATATAGAGTGGTGCTTTGTCCGAAGCCTACACACTGCCACACTTTACAGTAAACACTTTACAGGTCAACCCAGCCTGACCCTCCACATACCCATATCCTATCTGCAGTCTTATCAAAGAACAGCATTCCTGGACTGGCACAAGTGGTAGCTACCATGGGTAACATAAAATTGTACTCCATGTTGTATCAGGCAGCAGGAGTAGTCTAGGGGAAGAAGTTTCTCAAGATGAACTCGACTGAAATCATGATTAGTACAGAAGACTATACGCAGGGCAGATCTAGATCATAGTAGATGCTACGTCTCAGCTAAAATAAATGATGGACAGCTGATATTATAGTATAACAAGCAATACTACACCATACAAGGCAACATGTTTTGCTTTTCTCCTTTCAGCTGAATTTGACCAATTCAGTATCTGCAGCATTTCCTCCATTCCAGTCATTTGGCAAAAATCAATAGAACCCCCAATAAGCTGCTTGATGTTGCACTACTCAGCAGAGTCGATTGTCAAAGTCTGGAAGTGGTACAGATCAGGCACGGGACTTACATGTGTATACTCTATGACACTGACAGCAAGCAAAACACCTTGCAGAACTTTGTATTATGCAGCCTTATACTAGTTATAGCATATCAGGCACTAACTTGATAGTTGAAACTAATGATAGATCCTGATGTTCCTCACGATAAAACCAAGGAATCTATTTGCCCTTTAAATCTTTTTTGTGCAGTTTCCACTTCAAATCTTAGCAGACAGAGAGACAAAGTATAAGTAAACTTTGTAAAGAGCCTGACAGTGACATACTATCCTTTTCCACTTTGCAGTTCACACAGATGGTTTAAACATGTTCATTTGATCCGTCAGTGTCAACAGGATGATCTACCACACAAAATATTTTAATAAATTAATGATGAGTAGAATAAAGGTCACTGCATTAGTGCATGCCCAGTGACTTCAATCCCATTCAAGGAACATGCATGCATGCACTCAACATGACCATAAGCTTCAAAATGAATGTTCATAGACTGGCAGTGGAAGATGTGTTGTCCATTTGAGATTGAGCAGGACACATCTTTTCCAAATGGTCTGTTGAACCTGATGCCTCAAGCCACTTAAAGTTAAGCTTTTAAAATACACAGGGTGACAGACAATCCGTTGGGATCCGTCTCTTCCTGACCGTCCCAGCTGTGTGATTCAGGAGGCTAATCTAGTAATCTCAAATCTGTCCGCTCCCTAATTTCTAGCTGGTCAGCAGTTCTAATCATGTCAAAAGCCAAGGCTGGACATAAAATTTTAACATCTCCCACACCCACTCCTTTTTTTACCTGAAACTGTTTACTGCAATATTCTCTTTTGCATATCTTTTTAGTTCAGGGCCTTCCAGATGAGAAAGCATTTTAGTTATTTTACTTTTTGCAAAATCTCAGCTAATTAAATAAAGGCACATTAAGTGACAGTCTGACACAATTCTTTGTTTAGTAAGATAGTGACAGAGTGATACTAATATTCACTGATTAATGAAACAAAACAATAGCTGGTACAAATCACAAGACTACTGGATAATAAAGCTTTCCTGATTCCTTATAGAATTTTACTGCATGAATCCTATACTATAGTATAGACCTATCTATAGTGGGCACACAACTGTCTCTAAACATAACTCAAGGAAGTAATTTGTCATTATATTGGACATAGGTACATACACATGCTAGGCAATGGTGGTCACCTTTGGAGCATTATATTCATAAACATCTTTGGGCTATGATGACCCAAGCAATGAATGATTCATCATGCCACCACATAAATTAATAATATTCTCACTGCCCACAACCAGCTTGCCCTATGGTGAAGTTATGAGCATGGCTTTAACATATTCTTTACTGCAAATGCAATGGCTTTCCTGACACAATTCTGTATTATGGTCGGAAGGTTCCACAAACGTGATGGCTGTCCTGAACAACGGACACAACATTCGGATACCTTGGACGTTGTTACTACCCGGCCACAAAACCGGGTCAGTCTTTTTTTCTTTCTTTCACATGCCACTGTGGTATTTGCAAGCCTTGTCAAATAAATAAAATTGTGTCCCTGTCAAATTCATCATTTTTAGAACATGTTCACTGATATAATTACATCACCTGATCCTGCGTTTGGTAAGGACTCAGCAAACTGAGGCCAATGACCGACCAACCAAGTCGGTAGGCTATCTGAGTGCAAGACCGAAAGATGAAATTTTCATCAACTAGCAAGCCGACAGCAGAACAATAAAAGTCCAAACCTTACCCTTTGTGGGAGCTACAAGTCGATCCTGAGACTGCAGTATGCATCACTACAGGCTCAGCAGGATTCCCATCTTTGTTCGCCAGTCAACGATGTTGAGAACAAGGCAGTGCTTCGGTGCTGACAGACAAAAATTGACACCAAGAAGAAATCACCATTCGGGTTTCGCAGTGGCTTCCTGTTTGTGCGTGACGTCATGTAATGAGCAGAGCTAAATCACAAGAAGAGCCGCGTAACCCGGCATTGAAATTGCAGGACAAAGATAGAAATTTTTGCGGCCATTGTAAATAAAGGTTGTATCTATTTTGCATGCTTTACACAGAAATGTTATATTTATTCATTTAGCTGTTAACGTGGCTCGGTTGTCTGTCAGTAGTTATTCTCTGTGCATATCATTGTTGTGGATGAAGTGCCGGTGAGCAACGTAAAACCTTCCCCTGTAAAACATGGGCATGGCTCGGTTTAGCCTAGTTTTGTTTGCTTTTGTTGTTTTTTAATCCAGTACAGTGACCATCCTGAGTGAAGTACTGAATCGATTCTCATTTTATGTTGTTGCTCGGTTGCTTTTTATTTGTTTGTTGTTTTTTTTAATTACCTATTCGGCAAACTTGAAGGCATTTCCTGTGCCAGCGGTGGAATTAAGATAAGATTTTATGTTACCTAGGTAGCCTACATCTCTCGCTTTTTTTTTAAACGTCGTTTGTGTTACTAAAAAGTGAGCCTCTTTGTCATCTTGATTGCGTTAGGCCATAATGTTCCTTGATGTGTTTGTCTAGGTGTCTTTGTGGGTCTCAGAGAAAGGGGGAGAGATTCGGTATGATTAAAAGACTTTGGTATTCTCAGGAACTATCTCACGTAGTTTGGCAATTGTGAATATTTTATAGCTATTGAACACAGTGTTGCCTTTCCATGTTTCAGTTACAACGAAATTCAACAGTAGAGAACTACAAAAGAGACTGAATAAATAATGGGAGATAAACTCTTTCAAGAATAACGACATATTACCTCTCTTTGACCAAATTTGTGTTAATCATGATATGTTTAAACTTAATACTGGTTCAGTTTTTCTTAGTTTTCAATTTCTAATATTGACATTACTGACATATTCTGGCCCAAGCCAAAAGCTTTGTCATATATTGATGTCAGCTAAGTGCCAAGGCCTAAATGAAATGTAAAATGTGTTGAGATTGCCTTCAGCCATGACAAGCTCTTAACAACCTGTACTCTCCATTAAGGAGAAAAATTCTCTGAAGTCGGAGCTTGGCTGCCTATATGGCGAGGTACTTGAAAAGAGTCCTACACGCAAACTTCTCATCAGGTGTACTTCATATTTCACAGTGATTCCCAGGTGGGACAAGCAAGTCAAGAGTGGCAAATTTTGGGTGACCCCTAGGGCGTTAAAGCTGGAGAACGCACAACTGACATATTCAGGATCAGTGTCAATATGTCCCACTGTTAATCAGTTTTGAATATAGCTTATTACAGATTTTTTTCTTCTTTGAAATTGCAGTACAGTAAGCAGAAATTCCCACGTAGAATAAACTTTAAAGATCTTTAGCAAATAAATATAGGATACTGAATCAGAAATAAGAATTTTGATCCACTTCTTAAGGTGATAACATGATGGCTGTTTGTATATAATATGCTTATAGGATTTGGGGGGTACTGACTCACCCATGCCCTGCACTGCATCCTTCACATGAAACTGCTGAACCCAAGGTTCTCTGTGGAAACCAGCATGCATAACATGTTGAGCACATATTGGGGGGTTTGTTTATTGTTGTTTTGTTTTTTGTTTTGTTTTGTTTGTTTGATTGGGGCGTTTCGGGGGTCGGGTTGTTTGTTTTTTTTCTTTTTCGTTTCTCAGCTAGAGCTCCAAGGGACACCAATGGTGAGATTTTATTTATTATTATCATTTTTGTTGTTGTTGTTCTTTTATTTCGGGGATAATGGAATAAGCACTCGTGCGCTTTTCTTTTTTTTTTTTTTTTTACATCCAGTCCTCCTGTGCATGCAGGTTTGTCAATCTTTTCATCCGTTTCCACTGGCACACAGTGGCCTACTCTTCCGAAAAGTGGAACGGGTTTTAACGTGAGCGCTAGATTTCTGCGTGCGCTCGCTCTCGGGACCTCATCCGAACGACTTTTAGGGGGACCGGAGTCGGCTCTGATGTTAATTCCGGAGGAACAATCCTCTCGAACGAGATTCGAGCCCGGGGGTTAGCAGATCACGAGCGGAAAGCACATCACTCTAACTACCAGGCTATCCCGTCCCCAGATTCAGATTTTGCTCATGCGGTCGTTTTTACCCACCATTAGGGTAGCTGCATTCCGACTTCGGGGATGGTGTCTAAACATGATATCTGTGTGCCTGTAGTTTTTTATTGGCTTTTTTTGTCATCTGTTCCTACCGGCACATAGACAGTCTACTCTTCCAAAAGGCGGAATGGGTTTTCTTCGTCGTCGTCGCTGAACGCTCAGACAGCAACTAATGTCTGTCATAGGCCTATGAGCAAAAATGCGTTGCGCTGCCGTTAAGCGCCTGACAAGTTAAGCCCAGCACATCCGACTTCGGCAAGGGAGAGAAATGTTATCGTTTAAGGCTTTCTGGAAAAAAGGCTGGAGAATGGATGGACCAAGAAGGCAGAAAATAGACGAGAAGGTGGTGATATAATGGGTTTTTAACATGTGTGCAAGATGTTCTGCTTGCATTTTCACGCAGGAGCCATAGTTCATAGTCTCATCCGAAGGCTTTGTAAGGGGAAAAAAGTCAGTACTGATGTTAACTCCAGGGTAAAATTTCCTAAAACGGGTGCCTCTGTCCTGGTTTGATCCCGGGTCATCAGATCACGAGCACAGCGCTTTAACCACTAGGCAATCCCTCCACCCCCCCCCCCCCCCCCCCCCCCCCCCCCAACTGCCCATCTCCACCCTCACGAATAACAAACAACAACAACAAAACGAATGGGGGGAAAAGATAAGTAGAGTTTTGTGAAGAATCATGAAGCAACACATAGGCCCAGTTCATCAGTAGCCTACCTCGCCCTACAGACGTAGGGCCTACGTTAGGGTGACATACACTCTGTTCGATGTGGGATCTGTTTCGTCCTGACTGTCTTGTCCTTACGGCTCGGGAGGCTTGGTCTGTTGCCCACTTAGCCTTTGTCAGGTTCGATTTGACCACAATATTCTGCATGAAAGTATCAGAGTAGGCAGTGCTCGGGCCATTCCTTAGGGATCAGGGGTAAAAGAGACTATGGTATTATAGAGATAGAAGAGACTAGTGGATCGGTGGTTTAAAGGTAACGCGCCTGCCTAGAAAGCGAAAAGTCCGGGTCGGAAGTGTGCGGTGGCTCGATTCCCGTTTGGGCCCAAAACTTTTCCCCCATCCATTAGACCATAAGTGGTGGCCTGGGTGCTAGACTTTCGGATGATACGATAAACCGAGGTCCCTTGTGTTACACAAAATTATGTAGCGCACATAAAAGAACCCACGGCAACAAGAGAGTTGTCCCAGGTAAAAATTGTGTAGAAAAAAACAAACCATTCTGATAGGGAGACAAAATAATACAATTGAAGATAGGAAGAAAAAAAAGGGGGGTGGCGCTTCTCTTGTGGCGACGCGCTATGCCCGGGGGGGAGAGCAGCCTGAATTTCACGCAGAAAAATATGCCGTGACTTAAAGTGGTAGAAAATAAATTGTAAAGAAATAAAATAAATAAATAAATAAATAGGAGAAGATTATAACCTGCTGTTTTGTGGGGTATCCACTGCCAGTATAATTATTCACCAAAAGGGACTGGACAGCTCAGTGGTCAGAGCACTCGCTTTCCCCAAGCTAAGGCGAAGCAAACGTTGAGCTCGGTTTTACCCAAGTGGAAGGGTAGCCTAGGGCCTAGTGGTTTGTGCGCCTTTTTCTTCAGTACAGTCCCCCAGTTCACCCAGCTGTAAATGGGTACCTGCCCTCTTTAAGTGTGTCAGGGAAGGTAAAGCAGCGAGTGTTTCGTCAATCATTCTCTCTTTGTTTTTGTGTCTATGGTCCGATTCTGACTTGTGGTGTTGTTGTTGTTTTTCCTTTCTATCCCTATCGCAGTTTTAAAAGTTTGCCTTTTTTCCTTAGGGTTTTGTTGTTGGTTTCTTGTTTGGGGTGTTTTTTTGTGTGTTTGTGTTGGGTTTGGTGGGTTTTTTTTTTTGGGGGGGGGTCTTTTTTGTTCCTTCCTTCTTTTTCTTCTTCTTTTTTTCTTCATTTTTGTTTGTTTGTGGGTTTTTCTTTGTTTTTCCTTTCATTTCTTCTTCTTTTTTGCAGCTGGTTTTCTTCTTTTTTTTTCATTGCTTCCATTCCGTTTATCTTTTTTTTCTTCCTGCGTGCCTTTCTTTCGTTCTTTCTGTATTTGTTTCTTTATGTGTAGCTGTTATTTCTTTTAAACTCTTTCTTTTCGTCTTTCTGTTCTTTCTTTTCCCTGTTCTAAAATCCTTCTGTTCAATTAATTCTATATTTCTCCCTGTGTTTTCTTCCCGCCCCCCCCCCCCCCCCCCCCCCCAAACCTATTTTATTCCCCCCCCCCCCCCCCCCCTCCATCCCCTAAATCAATATGCTTTGGGTGGGTGGCTAGTTGATCGGTAGATTTTTCTTCTTGTCTTTCTCTCTTTCTGATTATGGGGTTTTTTTTTCCTCAATCTTCCTTCTTTCCAGCTGTTTTTTCGTTTCCATTTTTTCTTTTGCTTCCATTTTGGTGACCTTTTTCTGTAATCTGTGCTTTATCTTTTCTTTTTTTTCTTTATACATTTCTTCTTATTGGTTTTCTGTTGTTTGTTTTCTTGCTTCTTTGTTTGCTTTGTGTGGTTTTGTGTGGGCTTTATTTCTTTTTCTTTTAGCTCTTTTCTTCATTAGTTTTCGTTCTTTTTCCCTCGTTTCTCCGCTTTCCCTTTAATTTGATACTCACTTCTCAGTCCCACATCATGCTGTTCACCTAAGAACAAAAACAGAACAAAACAAACAAAGACTTTGAAATAAATTGAAAGTATTTACCTTGTTTCTCCCTTCTTGAAAATGGCTCCGGGATGGGGGAGGGAGGGGGGGGGGGGGGGGAGGGTGTGTGATCGCTAATGGCACATCGCTTCTCGCTTTTTTGGCATACAGAGTTAGGTCAAGTCAGGTCAGATCCATTGCTGCTGTGGTCGGTAGGAGCTCCACGCAATGCCACCAAGGTTCGCCATCTTTTTTTTCTGTCTCTGCTGAGTTCTACCATCTCCTGTAGCCCTCCTCCCAGACCACTGACCTCAGTGATGTTGGCAACGTAGGATGTTGGTGGTCTGCCTCGTTTCCTTCTGCCCTTAAACTTCATCTTGAAGAACCGGCGAGTAGCAGGCAGGCCTATCCACCGCTTGGATCTCCTCTCTCCTCTTCGTTTCTGTATTGGGTGGGATAAGTAGTGCCTGGACTTCTCTCCTGTGCCTGTTACTCTGCAGGAGGTCTGCCCGCTGGCCTCAGCCGACATATTCCGACTTCAGAGTAGCTCATTTTTGGGGGGTGCAGGATGCATGCTGGGCAGAACATCTTGCGCACACGTTAAACCCTGTTCCGCTTTTCGTAAGAGTAGGCCATTGTGTGCCGGTGGGAACAGATGACAGAATTCACAAATCCGCATACACACGGGGACGGGATGTAAAAAAAGCACATAAGAGCTTATTACATTATCCTCCATATAAAAGAATAAAATTAATAGATAAATAAAAAAAATATTTATGTTTCTGTAACCATACTGGACGCTGATATGAATTATGGGATCTTATGTGCGTGTTTGATAGTCTGTATGTGTATATAATAAACGAAGGGAGTTAATGCACTGGCAGGTTTAAAGTTGCCCTGGAAGACATTTTAAACAAAAAATAATAAATCCATACCTTTGATTCACCAGACGCCACTACAAAGATTCAAGATTGTATTTCAAGAAAGAAAAAACCAACAAACGAACCAAGGTTTACATGGAATTTAACAAAACACAACTAGCAAATGTGGGCATGCGAAAATAGTCACAACACAAACTACTACATTTCCACAAGGAAGAGCCCCAAATTATGGATCTATAGAAAATATATATATATAAAAAACGGAAAGGAAAGAACACTCACCGCGATTTGAACCCGGGACTTCATTGTCCCTCGGGATTGAAGTCTGGCGGTCTTAACCACTCGGCTATAGCATCTTTCGGCTACTGGAATACTTTGGCATTCCACTGTTCCACACACAGGAGACATTGCCTCACTCGAGTGGCAGGAGAGGCTTTCCACAACAACTAGCAGTCAGTTCTGTGATCTGGGGGATAATATTCCCCACGACAAAAAGCACGAAGTCTCGAGTTCGATCCCCATCTGATCCCCCCCCCCTCCCCCCCACCCACCACCACCACCACACTCTCCCCCCCCCCCCCCCCCACCCCCACCCCACCCCTCATCCGCTAGACCTTGATTTGTGTGGTCTGGGTGTTTTTCCAATAGAACAAGATCCTGTGTGTCCAAGTATTTAACGCGAGTAAAAGAGTGTCCAAGTATTTAACGAGGGTAAAAGAGTGTCCAAGTATTTAACGAGGGTAAAAGAGTATCCAAGTATTTAACGGGAGTAAAAGAGTGTCCAAGTATTTAACGCGAGTAAAAGAGTGTCCAAGTATTTAACGCGAGTAAAAGAGTGTTCAAGTATATAAACGTAACTAAGTGCAGATAAAAGAAAAACCCGTTTGGCCCCCGAAAGTATTTGACGCGAGTAAAAGAGTGTCCAAGTATTTGATGCCAGTAAAAGAGTGTCCAAGTATTTGACGCGAGTAAAAGAGTGTCCAAGTATTTGACGCGAGTAAAAGAGTGTCCAAGTATTTAACGCAAGTAAAAGAACCAATAGCAACAAGAGAATTGTCCCGGGCAGAATAATGTGTGTGTGTGTGGTGTGTGGGGGGGGGGGGGGGGGGGGGGGGGGAGGGGGGGCAGAGCCATTTAAACAAGAAACGTAACTAAGTGCAGATAAAAGAAAAACCCGTTTAGCCCCCGAAAGTTGTCCCCCATCCAATAAACCATGAGTGGTGGTCTGGGCGCTAGTCTTTCGGATGAGAGGATACACCAAGGTCCCGTGTGTTACACATAGTTATTCAGCGCACGTAAAAGAACCCACGGCAACAAGAGAGTTGTCCCTGGCAAAATTCTTAGAAAAAAGCCACTCTGATAGGGAAACAAATACAGTTGCAAACCAAAAAAAAAAAAAAAAAAAAAAAGGTGGCGCTGCTCTTGTGGCGACGCGCTCTCCCCGAGGAGAGCTGCCCGAATTTCACGCAGAGAAATCTCGTGACTTAAAGTGGTATAAATAGATAAATTAATTAAATAAATAAATAAACAAAAAGGGATAACGGGTGGCACTGCTCTTGTGGCGACATTTGCTACCCAAGGAGGGCAACCCAAATTAATTTTCCGGTCAAGAGATCTGCCAAGGCTGTGAATGAGTTTTCGTTTCAAGGGACACAATTCTGTTCAAAGAATTGATCGAAAAACGTTGATGAGTTGTCTCTCTTATATTATATT
>CM054135.1:27356084-27381084 GCA_028751875.1 Rapana venosa
TGTAACTCTGTGTGTCTGTGTTTGTGGGGCGCGCGCGTGCGTGCATGCGTGGGCTCGCGAGCATGTGTGAGTGTGTGTGTGTGTGTGTGTGTGTGTGTGAAATATAGTCGATGTTCTCACCCTCCTAAACCCATTCGTTCCCTTCACTCTTCTCTGTCTTCCTTTACAGCGTGGAATGTCAAGAGCCTGCTCGACTTTCTCCTGCGCTTGAAACGTTAGTATTGGATGCTTAGCTGCTGCTTTCAAATCGGAATGTGGTTGTGTGTGTGTGTGTGTGTGTGGGGTGTGTGTGTGTGTGTGTGTGGTGTGTGTGTGGGGTGTGTGTGTGTGTGTGTGGGGTGTGTCATCTTCACCATTCTGCTTTGAGAATAGGCTAGCTCATAATATTTTCTTCTTTCAGAATGCATTGCTGGGTGTGTTCGTGTTTCCGTAACCCACTAAGCTGCTGAAGTGAATTTCCGGATGTTTTACGTCAGGGGCGGAGGCACCGTGGTCGAGTGGTTTAGGCGGTCATCTCGTGATCCAGAGGTCGCGGGTTCGATCCCCGCTCGGCTCGGTGTTGTGTCCTTGGGAAAGACACTTTACTCCTATTTTCCTCACTCCACCCAGGTGTACAAGTGGGTACCAGCTCTGCTGGGGAAGTATCTGGCGACAGACTAGCGTCCTGTCACAGGGGTGGTGAAAAATCATCAGTTCGCTTAACGCTACAGAAACCGGGATAAGCTCCGGCTCTATGGGCCTTCTGGCTCGAAAGAACATACTTACGTCAGGGGGAGGACGGGATAGCTCAGTGGTCGGAGCACTCGCTTTCCCCCAGCCAAGTTAAGCAGCGTCGAGCGTGGTTACCACTTGGATTGGGGGGGACCGTTTGCGCACCTTTGGGGTTCATTCAGTTTTCCCCCAGTTCACCCAGCCGTAAATGGGTACCCGCCCCCCTTTTGGGAGGGAAAGGGAAAAACAGCGAGGGAGAAAGGGGATGGGCGCCGCCCCCCAAAAAAGCTGGCCCTAGAGAAGTGAGGTCTTGACGCCCGCTCCCCCCCACGACCTTATAGGTTATGGGACTCCTTTTTTCCTTTTTTTCCTTAAAGTTTCACACTTTGGTTTTTTTTTGCGCACGTGCGCACAGATAATCATGGAAAAGGGGCGCGTGCACACACACAACAAAACACACACACACAAAACACACACACCCCACACCCCCACCCCCCCTTTCGATTTCACAAGGGCAAGCGCAAGCGCGCGCACACACACACACACCCACACAAAAATATTTACCAAAACGGGGCCCCCACCAGGCCCGCACGCATACACCCACACCACACCACCCCCCACATGAAAACACACAAGCACACCAAAAAAAACACACGCAAACACACACACACACACCACACACCCAAAACACCACAAAAACCCCAAAAACACACACACACACACACAAAAAACCCCACACACACACACACACACAAAAAACAACACCCCACACCAAAAAAACACACACACAAAAAAACACACACACACACACAACCCCACAAACAAAAACCAAAACCCCCACACAAAACAAACCCAAGGTTTTTCCCTTTTGTTGGGGCCGGAAATTGAAAAAAAAAAAATCACCCTTCCCTTTCCCTTTAAATTTACCAGACACCGCAAAGGAGATTCGAACCCAAAAGACTTTATGGACCCATGGGATTGGGCTTTTAAAAAGACAAAGGCCTAGGCCCTAGTTTCGTAGCGTCTCTCCAATTAGGTATCCCCCAAACCCTTTTATTGAAAACTTCGCTCCTCCCCCCTCTTCCCCCCTCCCCCCCTCCCCTCCTCCCCATACTTTTCCCCCCCCTCCACTCCTTCCTTTTCCCCCCCCTACCTTTTCCTCTCCCCCTTCCCCCCTCCCCCCCCAAACCTTTTCCCCCCTTTCCAAATTTCTCCCCCCCCCCATACCCCTTTCCCCCCCCTTTTCCCCTCCTCCCCCCCCCATACCCTTTTCCTCCTTCCCCCTCCCCCTTTTCCCCCTACCTTCCCCCCCTTTTCCCCTCCTTCCCTCCCCCCCCCCCCCTCCCCCCCCTACCCCCCCCCCTTACCCCCCCCTTTTCCTCCCTCCCCCCCAATTTTAAACCCTTTTTTCCCCCCCCCCCTTTCCCCCCCCCCTTTCCCCCCCCCTTTTTTCCCCCCTCCCCCCCCCCCCCCAATTTCCCTTTCCCCCCCCTTTTCCTCCCCCCCCCCCATAAACCCTTTTTCCCCCTCCCCTCCTCCCCTTTCCCCCCCCCCCCCCCCATACCCCCCCCCCCCTCTCCCTTTTCCCCCCTTCCCCCCCCCCCACCTTTCCCTCTTCCCCCTTCTCCCACCCCCCCTTACCTTTCCCCCCCCCCCCTTCCCTTTCCCCCCCCACCTCCCCCCCCCC
Source organism: Rapana venosa (assembly GCA_028751875.1). Lineage (NCBI taxonomy): Eukaryota > Metazoa > Mollusca > Gastropoda > Neogastropoda > Muricidae > Rapana > Rapana venosa. The sequence goes on from CM054135.1 coordinate 27,358,483, forward strand.
CCCCCCCCCACCATACCCTTTTCCCCCTCTCCTCTCCTCCCACCCCCCTACCTTCCCCCCCTTTCCCCCCATCCCCCCCCCCTTTTCCCCTCCTCCCCCCCCCAATCCCTTTTCCCCTGCCTCCTTTCCCCCCCCATTACCCCCCCCCCCCCCCCAACCTTTCCCCCCACCCCTCCCCCAAACCCTTCCCATATAACCTTACCCCCCCACCCCCACCCCCCACCCACCCCCCACCACCACCCCCTCCCCCCCAAAACCCCCCACTACCACCCTATTCCACTAACCCCCCCCACCCTACAAAACACCCACCCCCACCACCACCACCACCCCCCCCCCCAACCCCCACTACCACCACTTTACCCTAAAACCCCCCCCAAACCCCACACCCCACACACACCCCCACCCCCACCCCCACCCCCCCCCCAAACCCCCACTACCCCACTATTTAAACCCCTACCCCCACAAAACCCCACAACAACACACACCCCACACCCCCACACCCCCCCCCAAACCCCCCACCACCACCCCACCCCCCCCACCACCCCCCCCAACCACCACCACCCCCAAAACCCCCAAAAATTTTCCCTGCCCCCCCCCCCCCTTCCCCAACCCCCCTCACCCACCACTACCACCAGCACTACCCACACACACACACACACACACAAAACACCATAATAAAAATAATAAAACGAAGGATTAGTTTTCACATACGTATTGAAATTTTTCGTCATGCCCTTTGGGTTGGGGACAGGAAAACTTTTTTATCTCATTTAATAATGATTAAAGTGTGTCCCTAGTTCACTGTCACCCGCCCATGGTCATCATCATGTTTAGTTTTTTTGTTTGTTGTTTTTTTTTTCCCCTCCGGTAAGTAAAAAAATCGATCGGGGGCCCTAGATTTTAACGGCCTGACTAAAAAGCGAAAAGTCCGGGTGGGAGTGTGCGGGGGTTTCGAATCCCTTTTGGGCCCGGGAAATTTTTTCCCCTCATCCATGAACCAGAGTGGGGGTGTGGGCCTAAGTTTTTGGGAGGAGATGATAAACCGAGGCCCCGTGGGTTAAAAACAAAATTATTCAGCCCCACGTAAAACCCCCCAGGGCCCAAAAAGAGAGTTGTCCCTGGCAAAATTTTAAAAAAAAAAGCCACTCTGATAAGGAAACAAAATTTAATCAGTTGCACCCCAAAAAAAAACAAAAAAAAAAAAGGGGGTTGTTTGCTCTTGTGGCGAGGGGCTTTTCCCCCCGGGGAGAGCCCCCCGAATTTCACGCAGAAAATCTCGTGACTTAAAGAGGTATATTTTTAAAAAAAAATAATAATAATAAAAATTTAAAAAAAAAAGTACAAAAAAAGCCGGGAGGGGGAAAAGGTGAAAAGATTTAAAATTAGGGTTCTATAATCGATGTTTTCATAAAACCATCACCCCAACATCTTCTATCAATGCCTTTGTCCCTTTAAATTGCACGTAGGGCAGAAACCCCAAAAGTTCTCCACCCCTTTGTCTGCCCCTGGGCCATTTCCGAATGGTTCCCCAGGTATTTTGGAAGGTCTTCACTTTTGGTTTCAAATGTCCAAACGCCAAGTGTTTTTGGGGTGTCCTCGTTTGCTTTTTCCCCCCTCGGGTGTCCAGGGGAGGGCTTTTGGGGCGATTTTTTAACGAAATGATTGTTTGGTTTTCAATCCCCCTTTGGCCCCCACCTAAAGGGATTTTTTTCTTTTTCTTCTACTTTTCGTCATCATCGTCGTCGAACACGTCAAAAAAGCAACTATTATTGTCCCGTCGTAAAGTGAAACGAAAATGCGCGCGCTTTCCGTTAATAAAGCGCCCCGAATGATTTTTAAATGTACAGATTTTTGGGGAAAAAAAAAAAAAAAAACCCTTAAAAAAAAAATTTCCTTTTTTAGGTTATGTTTGGGGCAGGGCTTGTAATACTTTATTTTCCCCCCACACTGACACATTTAGGAAAGAAACGAGATTTAAGTACTTGTAAAATATAGTTTGTAGTTTTTAGTTGTAAGTTTGTAGTAGAGTAGTAAATAGTAGTGTAGGGGTTTTTGTAGTTTTGTAGTATTTGTAGTAGTAAATTAATGGTATAGTTGTAGTTAAATCGTAATAAAAAAAAATAGTAGTAAGGGAGTAGTTGTAGTAAATTGTAGTATAAGTAGTGTAAATGTAGTAGTAGTAGTAGTTGTAGTAGTAAAGTTTGTAGTTAGTAGTAGTATTTGTAAAAAGTAGTAGTAGTAGTAGTAGTAAAATAGTTTGTTGTAGTAGTTGTAGTAGTAGTAGTAGTTAGTGTAGTTGTAGAAATATTTGTAGTAAGGGGATAGTAGTGTAGTGTATGGAAAAAAGCACGGACTCTGGTTTAAAACGAAAATATCAAAGCGCTTATTCATAACATTCACACCGTGCAACCCCTTCCCTTTAAAAATTAACAGATTTTTTGGGTTTACACACACAACAGACACAACACACCCCACAAAACACACGCCCCCACACAACACACCACACACACACGCACACAAAACACACCCCCACACACACACAACACAACACACACAACACACTGTGCTTAGGCCGGGTGATGGAGATGAAATGTGCAAATTTAAAGCAGTAAGGGGTTTAAAATATTAACCCGAGGGGAAAAATCATTGGGCAGAAAAAAGAGTGCGTCTCGAGTCCGGATTTGAAACTTTTCAAAAGTGGGCTTTCGGGGGAAGTGAGAAGGGGGGGGGAAAGGGAGGTCATTTTAGGCTTTATGGACCGACGAAAAAAGAGAAAGAGCCCGGGGAAAAAGCGGATTGTTTGGGGTCTGGGCGGTTTTAAAAATATTTAAAATTCTGCAGCAGAAGGGAGGGAAACGGTGAAGTCGTATAGGGGGAAATTTAAGACAGTTGCAATATCCTTTTAATTTTTTTATTTCAGAGAGCGTTTTTTTCGGGCCCCTTTACAAATCCAGGTGTGAGTGTGTATTGTGTGTGTGTGTGTTGTGTGGGGTGTGTGTGTGTGTGTGTGTGTGTGTGTGTGGGGTGTGTTGTGTGTGTGTGTGTGTGTGTGTGTGTATGTGTGTATGTTTTGTATATGTGTGGGGTTTTTTTGTGTGTATGTGTGTTTGTATGTGTGTGTGTGTGTTTGTGTGTGTGTATTGTATAGTGTGTGTGTTTGTGTGTGTGTGTGTGTGAGAGAGAGAGAGACAGACAGGAGACAGAGAGCGAGAGGGCAGCGTGGGTAGTGGTGGTGGCTGGTTGATTATCAATTTATCTATCTATTTATCTATCTATTTATCTTCTATCTATCTATCTATCTATCTGTTCCGTAGTCTGACGAGTGGGGGCACCCTCAAAGGACCTCACAACCAGTTCCTCATTCTCGCTCTGTTCTGCCTTTTCTCAGGGTTTTGTTGAGTTCTAGGCGCTGTCCATTCCGCTGATGTTATCCTCCCGCTCCTTCCTTGGGTCTTGCCTCTTCTTCTTCCTCTTGGACAGAGCCTTGTAAAACTGGTGGTGGTTGATACTGTCCCTAAGATAGAATAACTCTGGCCTTGCACCGCCATGGGAGGTTAACCAGGGGGACCTTTCACTATCAAACAGGGGGGGGGCTCTTCACTTTTTTTTTTTTTAAATTCAGTGCTAGGGGAAATTCCCTCTCTCTCTCTATTTTAAAATAATAAATAAAATCATCCCTTCTTTTCTTACTACTTTATTTGTTTCTTCTGTCATTTTTATAGTCTTTTTTCTGCTCCTTGGTCACCATTTCTGCCCTGTTCTATGCCGAAAGAATGTTAAAGAGATAACAAAATTATTCTCTCCACCGAGGCTGACGTCGAATGCGCTGTGAGCCTGACTTGTCAGGTGCTTAACGGCAAGCCAACGCATTTTTTTCGGTTTATGTGACAGAACAAAACATTAGTTGTTGTCGAGCGTTCGAAGAGGAAAAGAAGGAAGGATAATTCCGCTAGGACTGTCGTATAATACCCAAGAAACGTAAGGCACCCTTGGACCATGGGCAATGGGTTCATTAGTCTTATTTTTTTATTCTTTATATCGAGGATACTCATGGAAGAAGCACTCATGTTGCTTTTTTTTAACATCAGTCCCCGCGTGTATGCGGTTTGGTAAATGTTGTCATCTGTTCCCACCGGCACACAATGACCTCTCTTTCGAAAAGGGAACGGATTTAACGTGTGCGCACAAGATGTTTCTGCGTGCGTTCGTAACGGGGCTGGGTTTATAGTCTCCTCCGACAAGACGGGTTAATTATGTGACTGCTGTTGTAAGTCTTCGTTCAGTCTTCAGCAGATGACGTATGGGTTTATTTATATTTTTATTTTATATTTATTCATTTTGTTTTTTAATTTATTTATATCATTTGAGGTCACGGCTAGACGTCCTCTGCGAGAATTTCGGGCTGTTCTCCGGGGGAGAGCGCGGGCCATCACATAAGAGCAGCGCCCCCTATGTTTTTTGTTTTTGCTGTTTTTCTTTTCCTGTTCTACAACTGTGGTCTGTTTCCCTTATCAGAGTGGCTTTTTTTTTCTTCAGAATGTTGCAGCGACAATTTCTAAAACGTGCATAGTTTGACCTCTTGCACAACACACACACACCACAACACACAACACCACACACACACACACACACACACACACAACACACACACATATATATCTATATATATAGATTATATAATATATAATATAAAATATATATATATTATATATTTTTTAAAATATATATATATATATATATATATCTATATATATATATTATTATATATACTTATAATGGCCGAAATATATTGAGGACAATACAAGTGCAGGTAACCAGTTCCAACTTCATTCCCATCATCAACATGATTTTTGCTCAAGATTCGAAGAAAAAAAATTCACTACATATAAAACTTTGAAATTTCTTTTTGAATAATATATACATTACATATAAATACATACATACTACAAACATTTACATACATACATACATATAATAATCATAAAAACATCTAAGATAGATAGATAATCGATAGGATAGGATAGATAGATAGCTAGATAGATAGATCGATAGATAGCTAGATAGAAGATAGCTAGATAGATAGATAGATCGATAGATAGATTAGATAGATAGCTAGATAGGATAGGATAGATCGATAGATAGATAGCTAGATAGATTAGAAAGATTATAAAGGCACTGGCAGGCTCTTGCACTTGACGCAAACCTAGGTCACACAAACCCCATCCATAATTCACTGAACATTGCCAAGATTCCAACCAAGGAATATGGACCCCGGGCTTGAAGTCGAAACGGTCTACTTGAGATATAGTAGAGTTTATCAAACCACGGGGCTATAAGGCTGCTTCTGTCTGTGAGTAAAGGTAAAGGAGGTAAAGGAGTCCCATACCTATAAGGTCGTAGGGGTGCGAGCGTCACGAACCTCCCGTCTCAGGGCCAGCATATGAGGGCGGCGCCCATCTCCTCTCCCTCCGCTGCTTTTACCTTCCCGGACCCTAAGCAGGGCAGGTACCATTTACAGCTGGGTGAACTGGGGTCAGGTCAGAGAATCCCTCTGTACTGGTAAACATTGTAAAACCCAGTACCACCTGCCACCTGTGGGGAGGTAACCCACACCAAAAATCCGACCTGGAGAGGGATGGGCTCCGCAGGTTTGGATTGCCCAAGAGTAACCAAAGGACAAAGCTGCCAGCATCTCCATACCGGATCGGAGTGCCCGGGGTTCCCAAGGGACCGCCCTTCTGTTGCTCATCAGGACAGCTGTCGACACAAGTATGCTACTGAAGTAAAACGCAGCAAAATTCGGTGCCAGACACACACACCATCATTGGGCACATGGCATGTACGGACACTAATGAGTGCAGCAACGTGGCAGGAACTGGACAATGAGATGTCAGATATCATTGGCAATCCTTGGGCCTCTGCGAGTCGGGATGGAAAAACATGGGAGAACAAACGAACCCGGAAGCCCTCACATTATACCTACAGTGGGAAACAGGAAAAAACATGAACACGGCTGGGTTTTCTCGTTCACAAAGACACCGTGAACACCGTCAATGAGCTGTCAGCCTTTGTCCAGCAGATTATTACCCTCCGCCTGAGAGCAACCCCTTTAACATACTATATACGGCATTCGCCTACATCAGACTGCACAGATGAAGCCGTAGAAGAATTTTTAAGACCGCTACCAGAGGTTTTCTGATTCAAACACCCCAAGAAAAGACATCTCGTTGAGCAGGCGACTGGCGCCAAGGTAGGAGAAGATGCATGGAAATACTGGGAGGGCGTTTGAGGGCCACATTGTAATAACCTATCAAATGAAAAGAGGCTTGAGACTCTGGAGTTTGCCGAGTAACAAACCACTCCAGTAGCGAAAATACATAGGCCCACAACAAGAAATCCAGAAAAAGGACTAGGCATAGCCCCAATGGAGAACACACAACCAAATAGTTACATATGGTGAATAGACGGTTTCAGTCTAGCGTAAACATCGCACAGACCCGAAAGTTTTCCCGGGAGCACAAAAAAAAGAAATAGGGAGTGATCATATCTGTGCTGATGACTTTCCGAAATACGTCTAAGAAAATCCACAAGCGGAAACAACATTCAGGCTCAAATTTTTGACTGAGACGCTGAAGGACCCAGAGGTATTAAAGAAATTTTACACGCAAGGATAGGTGGAAAGTTTAGCAGCCCTCACTGTGTTCGATCAGACATAGACACAACTGACGTATAGTTTTCAATACAGCAGTGACTGAAAACCGCAAGCGCGCTTCTTGGCCAACACCCGACCAGTCAAAAAAACCTGGGGTTCACCCTAACAATCTACAAACTCTGCGCCAACGTAGAGAGAGAAGAAAAAAGAAAGAAAAATGAAACAAAAGGAAAGAGCAGAACAATATAGGGCAGTAACCAAAAAAGAATCAAGAAGTCCACGACGGAGGCAAAAGAGAAATGGATCGGTGAACAGTGCCAAGAATTGAAGAGAACATCAGAAAAACAATAGCAAGAAAGCAATCAGTGGTGAACCGACTGCCTGCACGAAACACAGGAGAAAAGGTATAACATTCCAGACCAAAAATGGGAAGTGTCTCACTGACGACCCAGGATATTCTGTATGAACGATGGACAATAATACTGCCTCCGACCTGTATTAACTACAGAACCGCAGTAGATCAGATGTCCTTAATGTACCGAAAGCAAAGACACGACAGTCACCCTATCCTTCGAGAAGACGTGGAACACAGCAGTCAGTCGCTGAAAAAGTGGGGGAAGTCAGCAGGGGCTGACAAACATTCAGCTGAGTTGGTCCAAGCTGGAGGGGAGGAAGCATGAATCAGCGCCCTACTAAGACATCTGCACCAAGATTTGTGGCGACAGGAAAAAATGGCCCAACCATGGACGCAGTCATCTATCACCTCCCCACGAAAGGAAATCTACAACTGCCATAATTTACCGAACAATCAGCACAAATGTCACCCAAGCAAGGTCATGTGCAGTAATATTGAATAGAATGAAGGCCACAAGCAGAGAGACCATCATTGTGAGGACAAAAAGCAGGTTTCAGCGCAGGGCGCAGCACAACGAACGAATATTCAACCTCAGAATACTAAGTGAGCGGTACCTTCAACATCAACAAGACCTCTACCAGTATTTATCCCGATTAAGAAGGATTTGACAGGGTGGGGCATGCAGCTTTGTGGGCAACCCATGAATTGTACCGCATCAATGCAAACCTGCTCAGAGTCATCAAACAGCTGTACTGCGAGGCCACAGTGCAGAGTGTACTACAACAACAAACATTGGAGAATGGTTTCGAACAACAGTTGGCGTAAGGCGGGCTGTTACTCTCACCCACTCTTTCAACTCTTCTTGAGAGAAATCCTGGTGATGCACTGGAACAACATGAAGGATTCAGTCAGATTGGTTGGCAGAACGATCAAAACCTCCGCTTCGCAGATGGACATTGATGGAATAGAGGATCAGACAAAGAAGTTTTGCCAGCTAACAGAACACTTGGATAAGGCCTCCAAAACATACGGCATGGAAATCAGTGCAGAGAAGAAGACAAACTGATGATAATTCAGCGAATACTGGTCTGTGATTCAACCGCATTACGCACTGATATCGGTTAATGACCAGAAGCTGGGAAAACAGGTCAAAGCTTCAAGTACCTGGGAGCCATTGTATCCGGACCAGGGATCCAGCCAGAGTAGTATGCAGGACTTGCACAGCCAATAACAGCTTTGTCAAAACTAAACACATCTGGAGCGATAGAATCTCTCACTTATCTCCAAGATTCAGACTAATTGCGCTCCTTGTCATATCCATATTTCTGTATGCCTGTGAATCATTTTTTTTTTTGGGGTGTGGAGGAGACCCTGCTGCAGATTTGGAGAGCAGAGTACAGGCAGGTGGAGATGAGTGGCTTTCGGAGACTCCTGTGGATCTCCTCCACAGACCACATAGCAACGAAAAGCGTGCGTACAGATCCAGCACAAACCATTGGACCTTGAGGAACCTTCTAAACGATCGTGAAAAAGCGTCAACTTAAGTGGTATGGCAGTCACAAAGATCCAAGGGAATTACAAAGACAGTTTTGCAGGCACTGTCCAACGGAGGAAGAAGACGAGGAGACCAAGGAAGTGCTGGGAGGAATACCTCAGTGAATGGACAGGCTAGACTCAAACAAATAACCCTGAGAAAAGGCAGGACAAGAGCGAAGAATGGAGGGAATGGTTGCTGGTCTTTGTTGAGGGTTGCCCCCGGTCGTCCATCCTACGGGACAGATAGTTAGAGAGATTTAGATAGAATGGGGGAACTGTATGAAGCCAAGGCGCGCAACGGTCACCCATCCAACTGGTAACCACGCTCGCGTGCTTAACTTGTAGGGGAAAGCGAGTGCTCGCCCTGGCTATTCCCGTCCCCCTGTCTGTAGTAGGCGATGAAAATCTGAATGACGAAACCGAGAAACCGAAAGTCTTTACACCGGGCAGTCTGGGCTATCTCTCTCTCTCTCTCTCTCTCTCTCTCTTCTCTCTCTCTCTTTCCTCTCTCTCTCTCTTCTCTCTCTCCTCTCTCTTCTTCTCTCTCTCGCATCTGTCCGCCGACTGTTCCTCCCTTCATTCCTACCTCTCTATGCGCTGTGTCTTTCACTAAGAAATACTCCTCTCTCTCTCTTGTCTCTCTTCATCTCTGTTGTCTGTCTGTCTTGTCTCTGTCTCTGTTCTCTCTCGCTCTTCTCTCTCTCTCTCTCTCTCTCTCACTCTTCTCTTTTCAGTGTTGGGGGCCCCCTGTGTCAGTTTGGTTTTTGATGCGTCATTGGTATTTGTTTTTTGCCAAACTGCAGGGTGGAAACACACAATAATTGATTAGACATCATTATTAGTCTAGAGAAATATTAATTAACTGCGTTGTTTGCTGATTTAGATGGTGTGTACTCCTTGAAGGATTGTGTTTGTATTGTAGTGGCTCGTCACGTATTCCAGGTCTTCATGTGAATATGCTGGGGGAAAGGATAGCTCGTGGTCAGAGTAACAAACGGGCTTCCCCTCCCCCTCCCCCACAGCTAAGGTTTACGCCGCATAAGTGCGGTTACAACTTGGCTGGGGTGCCCGTTTGCGCGTGCCTTGGCTTCAGTTACTGTCCCTAGTTCACCAAGTGTTAAAGGGTACTTGGCCCTCATTTAGGTCGGAGGAAGGGTTAACGCAGTGAGGGAGAGGAAGATGGGCCGCCGCCCTCAATGATGCTGTCCCCTTGCGAAGTTGAGGGTCTTGATGCCTCGTTCCTTACGACCACATCGGGTTATGGGACACTTTTACGTTACATGGATCGCAGTAATTTGTGCCCAGTCTTCTTGAATGTATTCCTTTTATTGTTCGGCTGATGCTTTGGTTTTATATTGTACCAGGGAGTATTGCAGTTGGTTTACAAAAAAAAAAAACCCAACCTAGATTAGCAGGCTTACACAATGATGTGAAAATATGTTTTTTGAGGTTAACACCCATATGACTTAAGACATGGGATTTTTTTGGTTTTTTTTATGTTGGTGTTGGGTTTTTTGGGGGGGTATGTGTGCATGCAAAAGGTGGATTTAGTGGAGGTAAGAAATGAAAAATGGAACTTGGTGGCAGTTGTACTATGAAGAGGTTAACCTTTGAAAAACAGTTATCTAGGATTTGGGTTACAATAAATACAAAACATAAAATAGAAAGAGTTTAACAGCAGGGCGTTGAAAGCTCATGCAGTGAAAGGAAGACGAGCATTGTTTCCATGGATGAAGCATTATCAAAAACTAAAAATGACATTGCTAATTTCTATTTTTTCTTTTATTCTTTAATATATCGAGGGATAATGGGAATAAGCACTCCTGCGCTTTTTTTGTCAATCTGTTCCCACCGGCACACAATGGCTACTCTTCCGAAGAAAGCGGAACAGGATTTAACGTGTGCGCAAGATGTTCTGCATGCGTTCGTCGAACACGGCGGCCTCGGTTATAGTTTCCTCGAAGGGACTTCGAATTCAGTTAATGATGTGGGAGGTGGGAGGGGTGGGGGGGGGGGGGGGGCGGGAGAGGCGTATCGAATTTTTTTCGTGAATATTAACATTAAAAATGCTAAATAACACATGCCGAATAAAAAAAAAAAATAAAACAAAAAACGGTAAATAACATTGCTGCCAGGTTCTTTTGTACAGGGTTCTGAGATGGCGGGCCTTCATAGTCTGAGCAATACTGAATGATAAGGACTTCCGTGTATGTAAACGTTTTCTGAACAAAAAACCACTTCTAGGTCAACCATATAAGTTTGTTTTATGTGGGAAATGGGACGCTACCATTATATATATATATATATATATATATTATATTTATATATATATATATTATATATATATATATATTAATCAGTCGCAGTCAGGTGCTATTGATACTACTGCTTTATCATCATCAATGCCTTGTGCCTTTTTGGCACGTAGGGCTAGCAACAAATGTTCTCCACTCCTGTTGTCTGGGCCTGCTTCGAATGTTCCCCAGGGTTATGTGGTAGGTCTTCAGCTCTGCTTCAACAGTCCGACGCCAAGTGTTCTTGGGTGTCCTCTTTGCGTTTTCCCTTGGTGGTCCAGTGGAGGGTGTTCTGGCGATGTTTTCCTGTTCCGGACGCATGTTATGCCTATCCACTCCATCGGCTATGAGATGATGGTGTCATACTACTGCTTTAGAACTTCTGAAAATGGAATGACTAGACTTCCCCAAGCAAACATAATTCTTTAATGGTCGGTAATTGGACGAATATGGTAAAAACGTTGGTTAACTTTACTTACACTGCTTTGTTTTACTCTTGGTTTTCGGTATGCCTTGGCTGCAATAAAGAAGAGTGTTGAGGAGTATTATTGATTATTTATTTATTCTTTTTATTTCGAGGGATTAATGGAATAAATACACTTGTGTTTTTTTTTTCATCCAGTCCCCGTGTGTATTACAGGTTTTGTAAAATTTTGTTCATCCGTTCCAGATCGCAAGTAGATTATCTAATTTTGATTTATTTTATACCACTTTAGTTCACAAGATTTCTCTGCGTGAAATTCGGGTTGTTCCTCCCCGGGGAGAGCGCGTCGCCACAAGAGCAGCGCCACCTTTTTTTTTTCGTGTGCCATATATATGTTTCCTATCAAGCGTGGCTTTTTTTCTAAGAATTTTGCCAGGGACAACCCTCTTGTTTGCCGTGGGTTTCTTTTACGTGCGATGAATACTTATGAGTAACACACGGGACTCGGTTTATCGTCCTTCATCGCACGACAAGCGCCAGACCACCCACTCATGGTCTGTGGATAGGGGGAAAAGGTTTCGGGCCAAAACACGGATTCGAACCACCGCACACTTCCGACCCGGACTTTTCGTTTTCTAGACAGGGTTTACCTCTAGACCCCCGAATTAGCCCCAATGCCGTTAGTTCATCCAGGCCCCCCCCCCCCCCCCCCCCCCACCCGTCCACCCCTCCCCCTCCCCCAAAACATAAACATGTCAGCGCATCCACTGTGCTCGGAAGAATTCAAAAAAGAAGAAAGAGGAAGGAAAAACAGATCAACAATACGAAGAACAAAGGGAGAGAAGGCCGAGAAGCAACAGGCAGAGAGAGAGAGAGAGAGAGAGAGCGTGAAGAAAGAGGAGAGAGAGAGGGACGGCGAGAGCGAGAGAGAAGAGGAGAGAGAGAGAGAGAGAGAGAGTCAGACCAGGGACAGACAGGAAGACAGAAGAGAGAGAGAGAGAGAGATGGAAGAGAGAGAGAGAGAGGAGAGTGATGAGAGAGAGAGAGAGGAGAGAGAGAAAATGACAATGACAATGGGACCAACGACAAATTCTTTTATTTTCGAGGATAATGAATAAGCGTCCATGTGCCTGTTTACATCAGTCCCCGCCCTTTGGGATATATAATATATGATACTAAAATACTATATAAAGCCCATACCAATACACTTACACAGTATAGGGGAAAAAAATCTCCCCCACAAGAGCCCACTAAAATCACCGAAGGATAGAAGAGGAGAGAGAGAGAGAGAGGAGAGAGAGGAGAGAGAGGGAGATGAGAGAGCGAGAGGAGAGCGAGAGAGAGAGCCGTGAGAGGAGAGAGAGTGAGAGAAGGAACAACAAGTAAGACAGAAAGCAAAAACAGAAAACACAGACAGAAACAACCGAAAAAATAGCAAAGCGACACGAGAGAGAGGAAACTTTGAAAAATAAACTTGAAAAACTTTGATTCACGTAGTGGTATAGTATAAGCAGTAGTTGCTTTTTTACGCCTCGCTCCCCTTCGACTTAAGGTTATGGAACTCTTTTTCGTTTGCTTTTTTTACATCAGCCTCTGGCAAAAACAAACAAACAACAAGGGGAAGACCACAATTCAAAACAAACAACTTCTGGAAATAAAATAATAATCACGCCCCCCCGCCCCCACCCGCACCCCCCCCCCCCCGCCCACGCCACCCCCCAAAGAAACAAAGGCAACAGAAAACAAACAAAACCTCCCAAAAAATAAACAACCAAAAACCAACAATAAAAGAAGAAATCCCTTACCTCCTCCCCCCCCCCAAAAAAAAAAAAAAAACAACCCCAAAACAACAAACCCCATCCCCCCAACAAAAAAAAAACAAAAAAAAAGCAAACAAACAAAATAACAATAAAAACCCCAACCCAAACCAAACCATGAAAAAAAAAAAGGCCCAAACAAACCAACCAAAGTAAACAAAAAATAAAACAAAAGAAAAACACCACCCTCCCCACCAAAAAAAACAAACACAAAAAACAACTAACAAACAAACAAAAAAAACAACACCCCCCCCCCCCCCCACACCCCACCCCCCACCAAGAAAAAAAATCAACTGACATGGAAAATTTTCAATGGCACACAGTATGAAAGATTAGGTATACAGTATGTCTATGTTACTTTCATGTACTCTCTTCACACACCACACACCACCACACCAAACACAGAGAGAGAGAGAGAGAGAGAGAGAGAGAGAGAGAGAGAGAGAGAGAGAGAGAGAGAGAGAGAGAGAGAGAGAGACGCTCCAGCACAGAGGAAAGAGAGAAATAAAGAGGAGGAAGGAAGTGTGCAGTCGACGTTCGTAACGATTGCGACATGCGACGAAGCTACTGAAAGGAAAAGAGGTGGGGAAAAGAGAAGAAGAAGAAGAAGAAGAAGAGAGAAGAAAGAAGAAGAAGAAGAAGAAGAAAGAAGAGAAGAAGAAGAAGAAGAAGAAGAAGAAGAAGAAGAAGAAGAAGAAGAGAGAAGAAGAGGAAGAAGAAGAAGAAGAAGAAGAAGAAGAAGAAGAAGAAGAAGAAGAAAAAGAAGAAGAGAGGAAGAGGAAGAAGAAGAAGAAGAAGAAAAAGAAAAAGAAGACTGACTGACTGACTGACTGACTGAGACAGACAGACAGGCAGGCAGGCAGGCAGACAGACAGACAGAGACAAAGCGAAAGACAGACAGAGGGAGACAGACAGAGGGAGAGAGACAGACAGAGGGAGAGAGACAGACAGAGGGAGACAGACAGAGGGAGAGAGACAGACCGAGGGAGAGAGACAGACAGAGGGAGACAGACAGAGGGAGACAGACAGAGGGAGAGAGACAGACAGAGGGAGAGAGACAGAAACAGACAGACAGACGGACGGACGGAGACGGAAGAGAGAGAGAGAGAGAGAGAGAGAGAGAGAGAGAGACAGACAGACAGACAGACAGACAGACAGACAGACAGACAGACAGACAGACAAAGAGATAGAGAGAGCACACGATTTTTTTTTTTTAAGGTTAAAATAAAAGATAAAGGTGACGAGGCGAAAAACACCAACCAACTGGTGGTAACCACGTCATCTAGGTCATCATAACCTGTTTACTTCTTTTTTTTTTAAAACATTTATTTTATTTTATTCTTTTATATCGAGGATAATGGAATAGGCACTTGTGTGCTTCTTTTCCCCCCCATCCAGTCCCCGTGTGTTTGCGGGTGGGTTTTTTTGTTGTAAATTCTGTCATCTGTTCCCACCGGCACACAATGGCCTACTCTTACGAAAAGCGGAACAGGATTTAACGTGTGCGCAAGATGTTCTGCGTGCGTTCGCGCACGGGGCCTCGGTTTAGTCTCATCCGAAGGACTTTGTGTGTGTGTGTGTGTGTGTGTGTGTGCGTGTGCGCGCGCACGCGCGCGTGGGCCTGTGTGTGAGTGTGCGTTCGCGCGCGCGCGCGCGCGCGTGTGTGTGTGTGTGTGTGTGTGTGTAGTGTTTACAGCAGGCATTGCGACATAACAAACAGGCCTCGATATCTAGGTATTGTGGTAGAAACCTAACATACGCCTATGATATCATTCTTCTAGGGAACACATCTTAAAACTATTTCGTCACAACAACAGCAACAAAAGGGGCTTTCCCTTTTGGAGGTTTGCCAAAACCTTCTAGAATGTTCTGCTCACCCTCCTCTCCCCCTTCCTCCCCACCAACCCCACCATCTCTACTATACCTCCTATCTAGGCCTGCCTTGTTTTCTTCCTCGATCCAATTCTATAGGCCGACTTGAACTTAGACGCATCGCTCGCTCACAGAGTGCCGCTGAATGACGTGATTAGGGGGAGGTTTGTAAGGGAATGTGTGTGTGTGTGTGTGTGTGTGTGTGTGTGTGTGTGTGTGTGAACAGGTGGTGGTGGTGGAGTGTGTGTGTGTGTGTGGTGTGTGTGTGTGTGTTGGTGGTGGTGGTGGTGGTGGTGGTGGTGTGTGTGTGTGTGTGTGTGTGTGTGTGTTGGTGGTGGTGGTGGTGATGGTGTGTGTGTGTGTGTGTGTGTGTGTGTGTGTGTGTGTGTGCGTGCGAGAGAGAGAGAGAGAGAGAGAGAGAGAGAGAGAGTCTGAGTCTCCATCTGAGAGAGAGAGAGAGAGAGAGAGAGAGAGAGAGAGAGAGAGAGAGAGAGAGAGATTTGATATTGACTGACGACTGAAACACACACTCACACACACAGCTACACAAAACACAGCTACACACACACAAAACACAGCTACACACACACATAGCTACACACACAGCTACACACACACAGCTACACACACACACACACACACAGCTACACACACACAGCTACACACACAGCTACACACACACAGCTACACACACACAGCTACACACACACAGCTACACACACACACATACACACACAGCTACACACACACAGCTACACACACAGCTACACACACACAGCTACACACACACACACATAGTCTACACACACATAGCTACACACACACAGCTCACATCAACAAAATGTTTGAAAAACGAAATTCGATACCATTCTAATACTTTATTATTTCGAGAAGCAGAGAGAAATTCATTAGGAATATAAAAAAAACCCCACAATTATGTAAAAACAATAAACACAGAAACATCTTTACAGAAAGTAATAAAAATGTAATCATAAAAATCACACACACTCACTCACACTCACACACACACACACACTAGAAAACCCACGTGGTTGATAAATGATCTTTTTCCCCGCAATCCATTACAAACAAATGCATGTACAAGCAGGAAAGGAAGGGGATAATTATCAATGATATAAAATCACCCGGCTTCTTCTTCTTTCTCGTCTTCTTCTTCTTTCTCTTCTTCTTCGTTCTCTTCTTCTTCGCCCTTTCTCTCTTCGTCGTCCTCTTCTGCAGTCCCTTTTTTTGGATAAATACGCAGGGCCCAGTAATCTCTGTTTCTTGGAGTAACGACATGCCTCAGCCGACACATTCTACCACCTTCTCTGTCTGTCTGCTGTCCCTGTCTTCTTCTCTCTCTCTCTCTCTTCCTCTCTCCTCTCTCGCTCTCTCTCTTCCGAAGCTGTTCCATTGTTGGGTTTTGGGGGTGGGTTGGTTTTTGTGGTCAAAAAAGAAAAGAGAAAATAATAAGAAACAAAACCGACAGCAAGCAACAAGAAACCAATGAAAACTTCAACTGTGCAAATCTTGTTCCAATAAAATCTAACAGACGAGAAAATTTTATTTTGATGGTACAACATAACCATCCTCAACAGACATTTATAATCAGTATCAAAGTAAGACCTAAACACATTTTTTAAAAATCAAAAACAAGCAAGTTCAAGCACAAAAACTTTTTTTTAAAAAAATAAAAAACAACAACATATGTACAAAGTATCTCGTTATACAGCTTTTAAAAGAAGCTTCCTTTTATGCAGGGAGTGAGGGGACTAAGGAGGGAAGAAGTAACAACAAAGCACACACACTCACAAAATAAAAACAAACTAAAACCCAAACTCCCACCCCACCACAAAAAAAAATCACCTTTTCACACATATTGACCCATTAGATCAGTGTTGCGTTTGTAAGCACAAAAAATCCCAGGGTCCGATATGACAAATCGCACCACAGGTTAATCCGCATAGCCAGGCTGGGGAGCAGGAGCAAGATCTTCCTTTTAATCAATGCACGCCCACCTCTGCTGCAAAAACTGGACTTAGGCCTGTTGATTATCAACTCGTCCTGTTTCCAGACATTTTTTCCCCGTCTAACCCCCGGCTCCTTACCCACCTGGGTAGGCCTTGATACTGGTTGACCAAACCATCACGGCGCACACACGACATATTTCCCACCATTTTTCCCCTCCCACTTCCCTAAATCGAAAAACATAGCACTTTCGTGCGCAAGCACTTGCTGACCATCTTCTCGCTACACTGAACCAAAGCGTAGCCGTCCATGATTTCTGTCCAGAATATGACCTTCCTCCCCACCACCCACTCTATCCTTCATATTTTGAGGCCAGAGCGATTCCCCAGAGCTTCTCGACGTCGAGAGGCTGTGTCTTATCGCCTTTTTTTTTTTTTTTTTTGGTCTTCTTTCTCTCCATCAAAAGACAGACTCTCGGACGGGGCTGTGAAGGCAAAAACGAGCCGACGCGTGAGGGTTTTGCTCCTGAACTGCAACGGCAGTGGGACTGTCCTCAGTCTGGGCATCTACCTGGACAATGGTCAAGCCTGACGCGGGTGCGCCTTGCTCCAGAGAGATCAGGAGGTCCCAGTTCGTCATATTGAAGGCCTGTCAACATTGTCTCTGTCTGGTCTCGTCCACGTTACCATCTGTCGGAGTTAGCTGGGTGAAAGAGGGTGGTGGGTTTCATGTACACCACCACCACACCCACGTTACGGCGATTGAACTACGGCGCTAGATGGCGATGATCGCCCAATAGACTCCTAGGCCCGGAAGCAGAGCTCGGGGTGCCGGGGCCGGTTTTTGCTTCCGCGAGGCCGGGGTGGTGGTCCCCGTTGCCAGCGAAGAGTGACGAGTACTTCTCTGTGTACTCTGTGGACAAGACAGCAGAACGGTATAATTGTAGTATAGAGTGCTTTCAGTGGTGCAATAGTTGATTACCTCGTTACAAAGGGTAGTTCTAGTGTAATGTACGAAACAAAAACAGCTTTGGATCTAGTTGGGTGTTGTTTTTTAATGTCGAGGATAATGGAATAAGCCCTCATGTCTTTTTTTTTTTTCGCCCTCATCAGTCCCCCCTTTGTGTAGCAAGTTTTGTAGATTGTGTCATCCGTTTCCCACCGGTACACAATGCCTACTCTTCCGAAAAGCGAACGGGTTTATTAACGTTATGCCAAGAATGTTTTGCATGCGTTCGCACACGGACCTTCGGTTTAGAGTCTCCGTCCGAAGAACTTCCGCGCGAGAGTACTTTAGAAAAGCTGCTGTTTAAGGATGGTAATAGTTATCTTTGACATGGCTATTTTCTAGACCTATGGTTTAATCCAAACAGATTTGGATCTAGTATGTGTGAGGGTATGTTTTGTTTGTTTGTTTGTTTTGTTTGTTTGCTTGCCTTTTGTTTGTTTTGTTTGTTGTCGTTGGTTGGTTTTAGTTGGTTAGTTTGTTGTTGTTTTCCTTTTTTTTGGTTGGGTAAGTGTCTTGTCAGGTTCTAAGGTCACATGCTCTCATAATCTCTCTCTCCATCACTCTCTTCTCTCTCTCTCTCTCTCTCTCTCTCTCTCTCTCTCTCTCTCTCTCTCACCTCTCTCCCTCCCTCTCTCTCTTCTCTCTCTTATTCTCTGAAATGTCAGACACAGACTACTGATTTTTGAAGTAATAAAATTGATACACTGGCTTCTTGCCGGTGACAACTAGCCAGTTTGAGTCATAAACTGAATTTCTGGAAGCCAAAAACTAGCAAGTTTTTGAAGGTACGAATGGATGTTTTTAGATCCATAACCTGTAATTTGAAGTTTATGAATTGGAAGCCCACTAACTAGAAAGTTTGACGTTATAAAACTGGCTGTCTTAAAGGCCACGCAAACTAGTAGGTTTGACCTTAATACGTTGACTGTTTTAAGACTATAAACTAGCAAGTTTAAAGTTATACACTGGCTATTTTGGAGGCCTACAAACTTCGTTTAAAGTCATAAACTGGCTGGTTGGGGTTATTTTTTGGTGGGGCGGTGGGGGGGGGGGGGGCGGGGGGGATGGGGGGAGGGGTGGGGGGGGGGGGAAGGGAAGGCATAAACTAGTAGGTTTTCACGTTACAACTTTAATGGTTTAAGACCTTAAACTATCAGTTTAAGATCAGTCGATAAATTGGGCGTGTTAAAGCCTCAACCGAATAAAGTTATACTAAAGTTGGCTGTTTTGAAGGACCCCCCAAAAAGAGCAAATATTGAAGTTTAAACTATTAGCTGTTTTGTGAAGCCCACGACAGTAAGTTTGGAAATCATGAACTGCCGTTTCAAAGCCACAAAACTGATTGCTTTGAAGCCATAAGCCCTTCTGTTTTTGTAGGCCCAAGCTGATTGAAGTCATATTCACCTGACTAAGGCTTTTATTATTAAGTCACAAACTCGCTTTTCGGTCTGAAATCCTAACCTGACTGGTTGTTGTTGTTTTTTAAATGAAAGTCACAAACTAACTTATTGGTTTCACCTATGTTTTTACTGAAGTCACAAACTAACTTTTGCTACCTTGAAACCATAATGTGACTGTTTTTTGTGTTGTTGTTGTTCTTTTTTTAAAAATTAATGTCACAAAACTAAGATATTGGTTTCAAACCATAACCTCGACTGGGTTTTATTTAAGTTACGGTTTGGAGTCAGTTTGGAAGTCACCAGTGCGCGCGCGCGCGCACACACACACACACACACACACTCACACACAACACACCAACACTCACACACACTCACACATACATAGCACACACATACAATGAACAAAGTTTTATTCGTCAGACAAATATGGCAACTGCCAAAACATAACTAATGTAATATGGGACTATCCAAAAATGAGACCAAATTATCTACTACTTTAAGCAGTTGTGGGCGTCAAACAGCTATTCAATATTCATTCTCCAAATGTGCAACAGATTCCTGCCCTACTATCAAAGCATTAGAACAGATACATGCTGAGATTGCGAATGGAAGAAACTGAACCATGTTTTAGCAAAACTCACGTATGGGTTGGTTAACTAGAGTCCAAATACTCCTGTCTTAAATCAGTATAAAGAATGCAGCTCTTAAGAAAATGACCCGAGAGAGAGAGATTTATTATTTATTTATTTATTTATTCTTTTATATCGAGGATAATGGAATAAGCACTCATGTGCTTTTTTACACCCAGTCCCCGTGTGCATGCGGTTTTGTAAATTTTGTCATCTTTTTCCACCGGCACACAATGGCCTACATCTGACCGAAAAGCGGAACAGTATTTTAACGTGTCGCAAGATGTTTCTCAAGGCGTTCGAAACACAGGGCCTCGTTTATAGTCCTCATCCGAATGACATTGACAAGTCAGTTCGATTTTTGTTAAACAGAAAGAAAGCGAGCTGGAATCGAACCCAAACCTCACGTTTACTTGTTGGCCAAGGCGAACGTCCTTTACCATCCTTGCCACCTTCATTCCTTCCAGAAGACGAGCGAGCGAGAGAGAGGAGGAGAGAGAGAGAGAGAGAAGAGACAGTAGACAAGAGAGAGAGAGAGAGAGAGCCAGACAGAACGACAGAGACAGATAGAACAGAGGAAGAGACAGACAAGAGGAGAAGACAGAGATAGAGACAGAGAGAGAACAGACAGACAGACAGAAAGAGAGAGACCGAGACAGAGAGACACAGAGACAGAGAGAGAGACACAGACGAGACAGAGAGACACAGAGAGAGAGAAGAGACAGAGAGAGACACAAAAGAGATATAGACAGAGAGAGAGACAGCAAAGAGAAAGAGTGAGGGTGGGGAGGGGGGGAGATGGAGAGAGCGAGAGAGAGAGATAGAGCGAAGAGAGAGAGAGAGAGAGAGAGAGAGAAGAGAGCAAGAGAGAAGATCAAAACTTACTCAGGCACTTGCGAAACAGTTTCCTGGCTGTGTTTCCGTGCTCGTCCCCTGACTGCAGAGTTCTGGAGCAGGCAGCACACACACCTTGTCTGCCTCCTCAATAGTACTCATCCTCCGAACAGTTCAGCGCCTCAGGTAGTCTGCACATAATAACAATAATAATAAAAACTAATAATAATAAAAACAATAGACATATAAATAATAATAATATGTAAAAAGGTAAAAGTGACCCATAACCATAAGACGTAGGGGAGCGAGGCGTCAAGACTCACCTTATCTAGGGGCTAACCAGCATATTGAGGCGGCCCCATCTCCTCTCCCTCGCTGCTTTACCTTCCCTGACCCTAAAGAGGGCAAGGGTACCCATTTTTTACAGCGGGTGAAACTGGGGGGACTGTACTTGTACTGTAGTGGACAGTAGGTGGACTGTTAGGTGGATCGGTGGTCTAGAGAAACGCGCCTGTCTAAAAAAAGCGAAAAGTCCGGTCTGAAGGTGCTCGTTCGTACCTACCACCTTTTGGACCGGAAATTTATTTTTCCCCCAGCCAATAGACCATTGAGTGGTGGCCTGGGCCTAGTCTTATCGGATAGACGATTAAACCGAGTCCCGTGTGTTTACACTTAATTGTTTGCGCGCGTGGGGGCCCACGGCGCGGGAGAGTTTCCCTGCGGGGGTCTTGGAGGAGGTCCTCTGGTGGGGAGGCGGTGCGGCTGCAGAAAAAAAAAGGGTGAAAGGGTGGCACGCATTGCGCTATGTGCGACGCGTTCTCCCGCTCTCCCCGAGAGCACCCGAATTCACGGGAGAAATCTGCGTGACTTAAAGTGGTATGAAATAAAATCTGAACGCATTTGATTTGTTTCTTACAAGATTCACGCTATATAAATTCCACTACATCAATTATTATATTACTGAAGCCAAGGCGCGCAAACGTCCACCCTATACAACTGGTAACCCACGCTCGACGCTGCCTTAACTTGCTGGGGGAAAGCCGAGGCTCCGACCGCTGAGCAATTGCCGTCCCAATAATAATATAATTATAATAATAATAATAACATAAAATAATAATAATAATAATAATAATGTATGTGAATGTATAAGCGCTGAATCTTGAAAAGCAACATATCAGAGCGCTCAATGAATTTTTTCCCCCCGAAAATAATGGAATAAAGCCCTAATGTGCTTTTTTTTAAACCTCCAGTCCCCGTGTGTTATGCCGTTTTCAATTTTGTCATCTGTTTCCCACCGCACCAATGGCCTAGTCTTCTCGAAAAGCGGAACATATTTAACTGTGCGCAAGCTGTTCTGACATGCGTTCGCACATGCACGGGCCCATCGGTTTATAGCTCATCCTAAGTACATACCGCACGCACACACGTACCCACGCACGGAACACACACACGTACCACACACACGTACACACTCACACACACACACGAGCGTCCCTGGTGTCATTAACCCCACAATACACACACAAACAGTACAACAACACCCACACACACCCCACACACACACACACACACACACACACACAAGTGCGTATCCCTGGTTCATTAACCCACAATACACACACACACACACACACACACACACACACAACAAAAGACACACACACACACACACACCACCACAATCACAAGTGCATCCCTGGTGTCAATTAACCCACAACACACACACACAAACACACACACACACACAACAGAGCACGATCCCCCCTGGGCCATTAACCGGTGGGGTCCACTCACTCTGCACTGCTGGCACAGT
>CM054135.1:27385853-27388353 GCA_028751875.1 Rapana venosa
CGTCCAGGTAGTCCCCCAATTGGCAGCCCCACTGCCGTTGCAGTTCAGGAGCAAAACCCTCACGCGTCGGCTCGTTTTTGCCTTCACAGCCCCGTCCGAGAGTCTGTCTTTTGATGGAGAGAAAGAAGACCAAAAAAAAAAAAAAAAAAGGCGATAAGACACAGCCTCTCGTCGTCGAGAAGCTCTGGGAATCGCTCTGGCCTCAAAATATGAAGGATAGAGTGGGTGGTGGGGAGGAAGGTCCATATTCCTGACAGAAATCATGGACCGGCTACGCTTTGGTTCAGTGTGAGAGCAAGATGTCAGAAAAGTGTTGCGCATCGAAAGTGCTGATGTTTTTCGAGTACGGGAAGTGGGAGGGGGAAAAAATGGTGGGAAATCATGTCGTGTGTGGCGGCGTGATGTTTGGTCACCAGTTTCAAGGCCTAACCCAGTGGGTAAGAGCTCGGTGGTAGACGGGGAAAAAAATGTCCTGGAAAAGGCCGAGTTGATATCAACAAGGCCCTAAGTCCAGTTTTGCAGCAGAGGTGGGCGTGCATTGAATAAAGCAAGATCTTGCTCCTGCTCCCCAGCCTGAGCTATGAGATTCACCTGTGGTGAGATTTGTCATATACGACCCTGGGATTTTTTGCTTACCAAAAGCAAAAATGATATGGTCAATATGGTGAAAAGGTGATTTTTTTTTTGTGGTGGGGTGGGTGTTTGGGTTTTTGTTTGTTTTTATTTGTGAGTGTGTGTGCTTTGTTGTACTTCTTCCCCTCCTTCATCCCCTCCCTCCCTGCAAAAAGGGAGCTCTTTTAAAACGCTGTATAACGAGATTACTTTGTACATAAGTTGTTGTTTTTTATTTTTTTTAAAAAAGGTTTTTGTGCTTGAACTTGCTTGTTTTTGAATTTTTTTAAAAATGTGTTTAGGTCTTTATTGTATCTGTTTTAAATGTCTGTTGAGATGGTTATGTGTACCATCAAAAAAAAATCTTTATCGTCTGTTAGATTTATTGGAACCAAGATTTGCACAGTTGATGTTTTCATTGGTCTTGTTGCTTGCTGTCGGTTTTGTTTCTTTTTTTTTCTCTTTCTTTTTTGACCAAAAAACCAACCAACCCCAAAACCCCAAACCAATGGAAATGCTTCGACAGAGAGAGAGAGAGAGAGAGAGAGAGAGAGAGAGAGAGAGAGAGAGACAGACAGACAGACAGACAGACAGACAGACAGACAGACAGAGAGGTGGTAGAATGTGTCGGCTGAGGCATGTCCGTAGACCTCCAAGAACAAGAGATTACCAGGCCCTGCGTATTTCATCCAAAAAAAGGGAATGCCAGAAGAGGAAAAAAGAAGAAGAGAAAGGCGAAGAAGAAGAGAAAGAAGAAGAAGAAGAGAAAGAAGAAGAAGACCAAGAAGAAAAAGAGAAAGAAGAAGAGAAGACGAAGAAGAAGAGGATGAAGAAGAAAAAGACGAAGAAGAAGAGAAAAGAAGAAGAAGAAGAAAAGAAAGAAAGACAAAGAAGAAGAAGAGAAAGAAGAAGACCAAGAAAAAGAGAAAGAAGAAGAAGAAGAGAAAGAAGAAGAAGAAGAGAAAGAAGAAGAGAAAGAAAAAGAAGAAAAAGGGCAGAGAAAGAAAAAAGAAGAAGACCAAGAAGAAGAAGCAGAGAAAGAAAAAGAAGAAGACCAAGAAGAAGAGAAAGAAGAAGAAGAAGACAAAGAAGAAGAAGAAGAAGAAAAATTTGAAGAAGAATTGGAATTTGAATTTGAAGGAGCGGGAAGAGGAGGAGTAAATTATTGTAAATATTTTCTAAACTGCGAACAACAAAAAAGTGGTGTTCTCAGTTAGGAAGAACGTAGAATGTGTGTTGAAGGACACACTGGATCAATGGATGGATAGCAGCTGGGTTGATGGCAGCTATAATGAGGATGATTGATTTTTAAAAAAAATATATAATTATGTACTTGTCCTGGCTGCAGCCCGGGGAAACTTAAGGGAAAAAAACATGTACAGGAAAAAATAATTCACCATCTTGCCTTGTATATTGTTGTACATACTTTGAGTGCATATTTGTGTATCTGGGTTTTTTTTTCCCTTTGGAATGTTTTCCAACATTATTTTACTAGCATACGTTAATGTGATTTTTTTGGATTGATGGTTGTACATAATGCCGGGTGATTTTATATCATTGATAATTATCCCCCTTCCTTTCCTGCTTGTACATGCATTTGTTTGTAATGGATTGCGGGGAAAAAGATCATTTATCAACCACGTGGGTTTTCTAGTGTGTGTGTGTGTGTGAGTGTGAGTGAGTGTGTGTGATTTTTATGATTACATTTTTATTACTTTCTGTAAAAGATGTTTCTGTGTTTATTGTTTTTACATAATTGTGGGTTTTTTTTTATATTCCTAATGAATTTCTCTCTGCTTCTCGAAATAATAAAGTATTAGAATGGTATCGAATTTCGTTTTTCAAACATTTTGTTGATGTGAGCTGTGTGTGTGTAGCTATGTGTGTG
>CM054135.1:27393353-27398353 GCA_028751875.1 Rapana venosa
CCTGTACAAAAGAACTGGCAGCATCGAAAATTCGAGACGCCTCTCCCGCCCCCCCCCCCCCCCCCCCCTCCTCCACCTCCCCCAGTCATTAACTGAATGTCGAAGTCCTTCGGAGGAGACTATAAACCGAGGCCCCGTGTTCGAACGCATGCAGAACATCTTGCGCACACGTTAAATCCTGTTCCGCTTTTCGGAAGAGTAGGCCATTGTGTGCCGGTGGGAACAGATGACAAAAAAAGCGCATGAGTGCTTATTCCATTATCCTCGATATATAAAAAGAATAAATAAAAAATAGAATTAGCAATGTCATTTAGTTTTGATAATGCTTCATCCATTGAACACATGCTCGTCTTCCTTTCACTGCATGAGCTTCCACGCCTCTGTTGAAACTCTTTCTATTATTTTTTGTATTTATTGTTAACCCAAATCCTAGATAACTGTTTTCAGTAACCACTTCTAGTACACTGCCACCAAGTTC
Source organism: Rapana venosa (assembly GCA_028751875.1). NCBI lineage: Eukaryota > Metazoa > Mollusca > Gastropoda > Neogastropoda > Muricidae > Rapana > Rapana venosa. The sequence goes on from CM054135.1 coordinate 27,393,832, forward strand.
CCATTTTTCATTCTTACCCCAAAATCCACCTTTGCACACATACCCCCCCAAAAAACCCAACAACAACAAAAAAAAAACCAAAAAAAACCCCATGACTTAAGTCATATGGGTGTTAACCTTCAAAAACATATTTTCACATGCATTGTGTAACCTGCTAATCTAGGTTGGGTTTTTTTTTTTTTGTAAACCAACTGCAATACTGGACAATAAAACCATAATCATCAGCGAACATAAAGGAGATACATTTCAAGAAGACTGGGCACAAATTACTGCAGATCATGTAACGGTAAAAGTGTCCCATAACCTATGTGGTCGTAAGGAAGCGAGGCATCAGAGACCTCAACTTCTCAAGGGGCCAGCATATTGAGGGCGGCGCCCATCTCCTCTCCCTCACTGCTTTACCTTCCCCGACCCTAAAGAGGGCCAAGTACCCATTTACAGCTTGGTGAACTAGGGGACTGTACTGAAGCCAAGGCACGCGCAAACGGTCACCCATCCAATTTGTAACCGCACTTGATGCTGCTTAACCTTAGCTGTGGGGGAGGGGGGAGGGGAAGCCCGTGCTCTGACCACTGAGCTATCCTTTCCCCAGCATATTCTCATGAAGACCTGGAAAACGTGACGAGCCACTACAATACAAACAACAATCTTCAATGAGTACACCCCATCTAAATCAGCAACAACGCAGTTAATTAAGTATGTTCTCTAGACATAAATAATGATGTAATCAATTATTGTGTTTTTCCACCCTGCAGTTGGCAAAAACAAATACCAATGACTCATCAAAAACCAAACTGACACAAGGCAACACAGAGAAGAGAGAGAGAGAGAGAGAGAGAGAGAGAGAGAGAGAGAGGAGAGAGAGACAGAGACAGAGACAGAGACAAGACAGACAGACAGAGAAAGAGAGACAGAGATAGAGAGAGTGAGACACAGAGAGAGAGGGAGAGAGAGAGAGAGAGAGAGAGAGAGAGAGAGAGAGAGAGAGAGAGAGAGAAGAGAGAGAGAGAGAGAGAGAGAGAGAGAGAGAGAGAGAGAGAGAGAGAGATAGCCCAGACAGCCGAGTGTAAAGACTTTCGGTTTCGGTTTCGTCATTCAGAATTTCATCGCCTACTACAGACAGGGGGGACGGGATAGCTCAGTGGTCGGAGCACTCGCTTTCCCCCAGCCAAGTTAAGCAGCGTCGAGCGTGGTTACCAGTTGGATGGGTGACCGTTTGCGCGCCTTGGCTTCAGTACAGTTCCCCCAGTTCTATCTATCTATCTATCTATCTATCTGTCCCGTAGTATGACGACCGTGGGGGCACCCTCAAAGACTCAGCAACCAGTTCCCTCCATTCTTCTCTCTGTTCTGCCTTTCTCAGGGTTTTGTTGAGTTCTAGGCCTGTCCATTCACTGATGTTATCCTCCCAGCTCTTCCTTGGTCTGCCTCTTCTTCTTCCTCCTTGGACAGTGCCTTGCAAAACTGTCTTTGTAATTCCTTGGGATCTTGTGACATGCCCATACCACTTAAGTTACGCTTTTTCACGATCGTTAGAAGGTTCTCATAGGTCCAATGGTTTGCTGGATTCTGTTATGCACGCTTTCGTTGCTTATGTGGTCTTTGTAGGAGATGCCAAGAGTCTCCGAAAGCATCTCATCTCCACTGCCTGTACTCTTCTCTCCAAATCTGCAGTCAGGGTCCATGATTCACAGGCATACAGAAATATGGATATGACAAGGGAGCGCATTAGTCTGATCTTGGAGATAAGTGAGATATTCTTATCTCTCAGATGGTGTTTAGTTTTGACAAAGCTGTTATGTCTGTGCAGTCCTGCATACTACTTCTGGCTTGGATCCTGGTCGGATACAATGGCTCCCAGGTACTTGAAGCTTTGAACTGTTTCCAGCTTCTGGTCATTAACCCTGATATCAGTGCTAATGCCGTTGGTGTTATTAGTCATCAGTTTGGTCTTCTCTGCACTGATTTCCATGCCGTATGTTTGGAGGCCTTATGCCAAGTGTTCTGTTAGGCTGGCAAAGCTCTTTTTCTGATCCTGCTATTCCATCAATGTCATCTGCGAAGCGGAGTTTGTGATCGTTCTGCACAATGCTGACTGATCCTTCATGATGTTCCAGTGCATCAGCCATGATTTCTCTCAAGGAAGATGTTGAAAAGAGTGGGTGAGAGTAGACAGCCCTGCCTTACTCCAACTGTTGTTCGAAACCATTCTCCAATGTTGTTGTTGTAGTACACTGCACTGGTGGCCTCGCTGTACAGCTGTTTGATGACTCTGATCAGGTTTGCATTGATGCTGTACAAGTTCATGGTGCCCACAAAGCTGCATGCCACACCCTGTCAAATGCCTTCTTAAAATCGATAAATACGTGGTATAGTCTTGTTGATGTTGAAGGTACCGCTCACATAGTATTCTGAGGTTTGAATATCTGTTCTGTTGTGCTGCGCCCTGCTCTGAAACCTGCTTGTTCCTCAGCAATGATGGTCTCTGCTTGTGGCTTCAGTCTATTCAATATATCTGCAGCATGACCTTGCTTGGGTGACATATGAGGCTGATTGTGCGGTAATTATGGCATTGTTGTAGATTTCCTTCTTGGGGAGGGTGATGATGAGTGACTGCGTCCATGGTGTTGGCCATATTTCCTGTCTGCCAGATCTTGTTGCAGAATCCTTAGTAGGGCGCTGATCATGGCTTCCCCTCCAGCTTGGACCAACTCAGCTGGAATGTTGTCAGCCCCTGCTGACTTCCCCTTTTTCAGCGATCTGACTGCTGTTTCCACTTCTTCTCGGAGGATAGGGTGACTGTCTGTGTCTTTGCTTTCGGGTACATTAAGGACTTCTGGATCTACTGCGGTTCTGTAGTTATACAGGTCGGAGCAGTATTCTGTCCATCTGTTCAGAATATCCTGGTCGTCAGTGAGACACTTCCCATTTTTGTCTTGGATTGTTAAACCTTTTCTCTGTTTCGTGCTAGTCAGGTCTTTCACCAGCTGATATCTTTCTTGCTATTGTTTTTCTTGATGTTCTCTTCAATGTCTTGGCACTGTTCACCGATCCATTTCTCTTTTGCCTCCGTCATGGACTTCTGATTCTTTTGTTGACTGCCCTATATTGTTCTGCTCTTTCTTTTGTTTCATTTTTCTTTCTTCAACTCTCTACGCTTGTCGCATAGTTGTAGGATGTTAGGTGTGACCCATGGTTTTTTTGACTGGTCGGTGTTTGCCAAGAAGCTCGCTTGCTGTTTCAGTCACTGCTGTATTGAAACTATTCGTCAGTGTGTCTATGTCTGAGTCTAACACAGTGAGTGCTGCAAACTTTCCACCTATCCTTGCTTGAAAAAATTTCTAATACCTCTGGTCCTTCAGCTTCTCGAGGTCAAATTTGATCCTGATGTTGTTCCGCTTGTGGATTTTCTTTAGACGTAGTCGGAAAGTCATCATCACAAGATCATGATCACTCCCTATGTCTGCTCCTGGAAAACTTCGTGTCTGTGCGATGTTAACGCTAGACTGAAACCGTCTTTTCACCATGATGTAATCTATTTGGTTGTGGTGTTCTCCATTCATGTCCATTTTCTGGATTTCTTGTGTGGGCCAAGTGTATTCGCTAGCTGGAGGTGGTTGTTACTGGCAAACTCCAGGAGTCTCAAGCCTCTTTCATTTGATTGGTTATTACAATGTGGCCCACAAACGCCCTCCCAGTCTTTCCATGCATCTTCTCCTACCTTGGCGTTCCAGTCGCCTTGCACAACGAGGATGTCTTTCTTGGGTGTTTGATTCAGAACCTCTTGTAGCTGGTCATAAAATTCTTCTACGGCTTCATCTGTGCAGTCTGATGTAGGGGCGTATGCCTGTACTATAGTTATGTTAAAGGGGGTTGCTCTCAGGCGGATGGTAATAAGTCTGCTGGACACAGGCTGACAGCTCATGACGGTGTTCACGGTGTCTTTGTGAACGAGAAACCCCACGCCGTGTTTCATGTTTATCCTGTTTTCCACTGTAGTATAATTTTGTGGTCTTCCTGGGTCGTTGTTTCTCCCATGTTTTTCCACCTGACTTCGCAGAGCCCAAGGATGTGCCAATGATATCTGGACATCTCATGTGTCAGTTCTTCCACTTTGCCTGCAGCTCTTAGTGTCCGTACATTCCATGTGCCAATGATGGTGTTGTGTCTGGCACGAATTTTGCTGCGTTTTACATCAGTAGCATACTTTCGACATCTGTCCTGATGAGCAACAGAAGGCGCGGTCCTTGGTAACCCGGGCGACGACCGATCCGGTATGGAGATTCTGGCTGTCTTTGTCATTGTGTATCTTGGGCAAATCAAACCTGGCGGAGCCCATCCCTCTCCAGGTCGGATTTTTTGGTTGGGTTTACTCCCCACATGTGGCAGGTGGTACTGGGTTACATGGTTACCAGTAGCAGAGGGAGTCTCTGACCTGACCCCAGTTCACCCAGCTGTAAATGGGTACCTGCCCTCTTTAGGGTCAGGGAAGGTAAAGCAGCGAGGGAGAGGAGATGGGCGC
>CM054135.1:27408353-27443353 GCA_028751875.1 Rapana venosa
CACACACACACAGGGGCACGGGATAGCCTAGTGGTTAGAACATTGCGCTGGCAATCTGACGACCCGGGTTCGATTCCCGTTTCTAGGTGTGGCTTGTTTAGATGAACATATTATTAACATATTATTAACATATGATTAACATATCATTTAGTACTCAGCCCTCTTGAGTCATTCTGGTGTCACGGGCTTCACAACTGTACATAACAAAGCCCCTTCTTAGTTGTACCAGATGGAATCTAGTTTTAGTAACTTTATTCAGCGTTGGGTGGTGCTTCAGCGAATAATGCCTCCCCCCCCAAAAAAAAACAAACCCACAACAACACCCCACCCCCCAAAAACCCAACCAACCAGACAAACAAAACAAAAACACCCACAAAGAACAACTACAGCAACAAAAAACAAAACATAACAAACCAAAATCGAAAACAAAGCCATCAACAACAAAACAACCAACATCAACAACAACATACAGAAACAACAAAGAACAACCCCCCCCCCCCCAAAAAAAAACCCCAAACAAACACAACAACAACACAAAAACAAACAACAACCAACAACAACAACAAAAAAACAAGAAAAAAAACAACCTCTCAGCAACAGCAACAACATTAACCCTTACATCACTGTTTTTAAGCCTCACATCACTGTCTTTAACCCTTAAATCACTGTTTTTAACCCTTACATCACTGTCTTTAACCCTCACATCACTGTCTTTAACCCTCACATCACTGTCTTTAACCCTCACATCACTGTCTTTAACCCTTACATCACTGTCTTTAACCCTTACATCACTGTCTTTAAAGACAGTGATGTGAGGGTTAATAGTGAAAATAATAAAAACAAAAAATAACAACAAAATTGCTGGGTTAGGGAGATAGTTTAATGGTACCCATACCTGAATCAGACCACTGAGCTATCCCTTCCCCTCTTCCCATCAGGGGACAGGGTAGCTCAGTGGTCAGAACACTTTCCCCCCCTGGGCAATGTTAAGCAGCATGAACATGGTTACCACGTGGATGGGTGACCGTTTGCGTGCCTTGGCTTCATTCAGTACAGTTCCCCCTAGTTCACCCAGCTGTAAATGTGTACCTGCCCTCTTTTAGGGTCAGGGAAGGTAAAGCAGCGAGGGAGAGGAGATGGGCGCCACCTTCAATATTGCTGGCCCCTAGAGAAGCTGAGGTCTCTCACACCTCGCTCCCCTACGACCACATAGGTTATGGGAATACCTTTACCTTTTTGGAGGCACCGTGGTCGAGTGGTTTAGGCGGTCAACTCGTGATCCAGAGGTCGCGGGTTCGATCCCCGCTCGTCTAGGTGTTGTGTCCTTGGGAAAGACACTTTACTCCTATTTTCCTCACTCCACCCAGGTGTACAAGTGGGTACCAGCTCTGCTGGGGAAGTATCTGGCGACAGACTAGCGTCCTGTCACAGGGGTGGTGAAAAACCATCAGTTCGCTTAACGCTACAGAAACCGGGATAAGCTCCGGCTCTATGGGCCTTCTGGCTCGAAAGAACATACTTTTACCTTTTTACCTTTATACCTAAATCAGCCCTGCCTGTTTCACTTTCCTCACAACACCCAATGGAAACTGGATTTATTAACAAAGTTTGCAATCACAGGGGGAAGGAAAGGAAAGGGGATGCAGACAGCAGAGGGGTGGGGGAGGGGGGGGGGGGGGCAGAGGCATGACCATCAAGAATCAATTATTAATATCAACTACTGGGGGACAGGTGGCAAAGCATAATACTGACGTAACTAGGTCAAGATTATAATTATGCATGATGGTGGTGTTGTTGTTTTTCCTAGTCTAGACAGAACTCACAGGTTCGCCAATGGTGAAATGTTTGCCAACGCCACCGTTTATTTTTTCTTCTCCCTCCTCCCCCACCCCCCCTTTACTATTTAGGTAGCCACATTCCGACACTGGGGATGGTGGCTTAACAGGACACCTGAGTGCATGCATTTCTGTTCAGTTTTGCCCTCCCTTCCTACCGGGACGAATTGGCCTACTCTTGCGAAAGGCGGAACGGGTTTTTTAACGTGTGTGCAAGATGTTGTGGGTGCGTTCGCACACGGAGCCTCGGTTATTTGTCTCATCTGAAGGACTTAGACATGCCCTTCAATTTAAAAAAAAAAAATTTTTGGGGGGGGGGGGTCCATCTGGAAAGAGAAGGGAAAGGCTGGGAATTGAACCCAGAGCCTCGCGGTTTACTTGCTAGGAAGGCGAACGTCTTAACTGTCCCGTCAACTCCCTTCTCACTAATGTGCGTATTCTGATTTGACAACTTTTAATGTGGTCTTGTACTTATAACGTAAGGCCTACGTTTTGCTTAGGCAGTAGTGTCAAAGTCAATTCCGCCCCCACAACATTTTTAGGGATTGGCCAAGGTTTGCTTGGCTAAATGCCACATTCACACTGGTGTTGAATGCCAAGTAATAGGTTAATAGTCTGGCGAATTTAAAGAATCATGCCGATTTTTTGTTTGCTTGACAAGATTCAGCGATATCTATCTATCTATCTATCTATCTATCTATCTATCTATCTATCTATCTATCTATCTATCTATCTATCTATCTATCTATCTATCTATCTATCTATCTATCTATCTATCTATCTATCTATCTATTCCATACGTTATCATTACTACTATTCCTTCACAGAGAAAGAGAGAGAGAGAGCGAGAGAGAGGGTCCCTTGATACCGCATTTTTCTTTCATTCTTTCTTTCCTTCTTTTTATTTCGAGGATAATGGAATAAGCACTCATATGCTCCAGTCTCTGTGTGCATGCAGTTTTGTACATTTTGTCATCCGTTCCTACCAGCACACAATGGCCTACTCTTCGGAAAAGCTGTACGGGTTTGCGTTGTTCTACGTGTGTTCGCGCACACGGAACCTCAGTTTACAGTCTCATCCAAAGGACTTTTTTTTTTTGGCTGATATTAACTCCAAAGAAAAAATCCTCTTGAACGAGATTCGAACCCGGGTCAGCAGATAACGGCTGCAATGTGCATCACTCTAACCACCAGGCTAAGAGAGAGAGAGAAGAGAGAGAGGGGGGGGGGGGGGGGGGGGGGGGGGGGGGGGGGGGGGGGGGGGGGGGGGGGGGGTGGTGGGGGGGGGGGGGGGGGGGGGGGTCAGTGGGGGAGTCGTTGGAGGGATGTTGTGGTGGTTGCCACCTCAGTGGGCAACTCACTCAGTCTGGCTCCGCGACTGAGCTAATACTGTCGTTAGTAGGGGGGCTAGTAGGTGGTGTCCTGCGTTATGTTAGCTCAGAACAGGCACCACTGAACACCACCAAAGTGACCCAGCAGAAGTGCAGGGCCCCTCTGGCTAGTGGCCCCATGGCATAATGAGTGCTTACTCCATTATCCTCGAAATAAAAAGAAAGACAGAAAAAAAAGGCGCTGACCACTGCGCTATGGTGTTTTTGTTGTTGTTGCTTGTTTGTTGTTGTTGGTGGGTTGTTGTTGGTGTTGTTGTTTTTTTTTTGGGGGGTATGGTGGGGGTAGGTTTTGGGGGAAGGGGGTTGAGAAGGAGTATGATTGGGGGGGGGGGGGGCGGGAGGGGGGAGGGAGGTCTGAGGAGGTGAACATGAGTATGGTGGAGGTGGGTCTAAGGAGGGAAGTTCTGGAGGTTGATTAGGAGGGAAGGGGGGGGGGGGGAATATGATGGTATGTGGTGGGGGTGGGTGGGTGGGGGGGGGGGGGTGGAGCTTTGAGGAGGGAGGAGGAGGTTCAGGAGGGGAGAGGTTTACAGGAGAGTATGAGATGGAGTGCTGCTCTACTGTAAAAAAAAAAAAGAGTAAAGTAAAGTATGTTCTTTCGAGCCAGAAGGCCCATAGAGCCGGAGCTTATCCCGGTTTCTGTAGCGTTAAGCGAACTGATGGTTTTTCACCACCCCTGTGACAGGACGCTAGTCTGTCGCCAGATACTTCCCCAGCAGAGCTGGTACCCACTTGTACACCTGGGTGGAGTGAGGAAAATAGGAGTAAAGTGTCTTTCCCAAGGACACAACACCGAGCCGAGCGGGGATCGAACCCGCGACCTCTGGATCACGAGATGACCGCCTAAACCACTCGACCACGGTGCCTCCTTAACTGCTCTACTGTACAGTTCTGTAGACAGACCTATGGTTTGACGCCTCCTCGCCACTCCCTATCAAAACACACACAAAAACAAAGCCAGGACCCTTAACATACACAAAACAAAAACACACTAACAAAGTCACCCCCATTACCAAATCACACATACACAAAGTCACCCCCATTACCAAATCACACACATACATAAACAAAGTCACCCGCATTAACCAAATCAAACACATACACAAACAAAGTCACCCCCATTACCGAATCACACATACACAAACAAAGTCATCCACCCCATTACCAAATCACACATACACAAGCAAAGTCACCCCATTACCAAATCACACAAACAAAGTCACCCCATTACCGAATCACACATACACAAAGTCACCCACATTACCAAATCACACATGCACAAACAAAGTCACCCCCATTACCAAATCACACATGCACAAACAAAGTCCACCCCCATTACCAAATCACACATGTACAAAGTCACCCCCATTACCAAATCACACATACACAACAAAGTCACCCCCATTACCAAATCACACATACACGAACAAAGTCACCCCCATTACCAAATCACACATACACGAACAAAGTCACCCCCATTACCAAATCACACATGCACGAACAAAGTCACCCCCCATTACCAAATCACACATGCACAAACAAAGTCACCCCCATTACCGAATCGCACATGCACAAACAAAGTCACCCCCATTACCGAATCGCACATACACAAACAAAGTCACCCCCATTACCGAATCGCACATACACAAACAAAGTCACCCCCATTACCGAATCGCACATACACAAACAAAGTCACCCCCATTACCGAATCGCACATACACAAGCACAGTCACCCCATTACCGAATCACACATACACAAACAAAGTCACCCCCATTACCGAATCACACATACACGAACAAAGTCACCCCCATTACCAATCAAAACATACACAAACAAAGTCACCCCCATTACCAATCCACTTTACACAAAAAAAAGTCACCCCCATTACCGAAACACATACACAAACAAAGTCACCCCCCCAAATTACCAAATCAACATACACAAACAAAGTCACCCCCATTACCAAATCACACTTTCAAAACAAAGTCCCCCCCATTACCAAAAAATCACACATACAAAAACAAAGCACCCCCATTCCAAATCACACATTGCACAAAAAAGCACCCCCATCCCCAAAAAAATCAAAACATACACAACAAATTCACCCCCTTACCGAATCACACATACAAAAACAAAGTCACCCCCCAAATACCAAATCACACATACCCAAAGCCCACCCCCTTTAAACCAAAAATCACACATAAAAACGGAAAAATTCCCCCCCCCTTACCAAATCACCAACCAAACAAAGTCACCCCCCCATTTACCAAATCACACATAACAAACAAGTCACCCCCAAAAAACCAAACACAACAACGGGCGGATGGTGGTCAAAGGGGAAAAGGGCGCCTGCAAAACGAAAAGCCGGGGTCGGAAGTGTGCGGTGGTTTTGGGTTTATCCCTTTTGGACCCAAACTTTCTCCCATCGATTAATCAAGTGGGGGTCGGGGTGCTAGTCTTTTCAGAGAGACATAATCCGGGGTCCCGTGTTTTTACAAAAATTTTTAAAGCGCACGTAAAAAAACCCTGGAAACAGAGAGCGCCCCCCTGGAAAATTTTCTGTAGAAAAAACCACCTGATGGGGAAAAACAAATACAGTTGCAGATAGGGAAAAAAAAGGGGGCGCGCTCTTGTGGGGACGCGCTCTCCCCCGGGGAGAGCAGCCGAATTTCTCGCAGAGAAATCTGCCCTTTACTTAAAGGGGTATAAATAAATAAATAAATAAATAAAAACAAACAAAGTCAAAACCCCCCTTACCACAAACCCACATCACAAAGTCACCCCCCCCACCAAAAAAAAAACACACCTAAAAAACAAAGTCACCCCCTTTCCCACCAAAACATAGAAAAGCAAAGCCACCGCCCCCCTTTACAAAATACCCCCTATCCCAAAAACAAAGCCACCCCCACTACCAACACACATACACAAACAAACCCACACAAACCCAAAACCTTCCCCCTTGAACCCCCCCCCCCCCCCTCCAAAAAAAAAAAAAACCCACCCAAAAAAACTCTAAAATAAAGCCCCCACCAAAAAACCAAAAAACACCAAACCAAACCCTCCCCACTAAAAACACATACAACCCCCAAAACATTAAAAAAAAACCATCCAAAACAAAAAGCAGCCATCCCCCCCCCTACCCCCCAACCAAAAAAACCCCCCCCCCCCACACACACACACACAAAAACACCAACAAAACAACAAACCCCAACAAAACAAAAAAGCCCCCCCCCCCCCCCCCCCCCCCCCCCCTCCCCCCCCCCACTGTACCAAAAAAAAAAAACAAAATTAAACCACCACCTTTCCCCTACCAAAACCCACACCACAGGGATTAAAAAAAACCAAAACAATAAAGCAGCCACCCCCTTCCTACCCCCCAAAACCAACCCCCCCCCCCCCCCCCCCCCCCCCCCAAAAAAACAAAAACCCCCCCCCCCCCCCCCCCCCCAAAACACAGAAAAACCCAAAAATAACCCCCCAAAATCCCCCCAAAACCACCACCCCCCCCCACCCCCCCCCAACACACACCCCTTAAAAAAAAAAAACAACCCCCACCCCCTAAAAGCACCCCCCCCCCACACACAACACAAACCCCCCCCCCACCCCCCAAAAAACACACCCCAAAAAAAACCCCCCCCCCCCCCCAAAACCCCCCCCCCCCCCCCCCACTTACCAAAAACAATACCCAAAATCAAAAAACCCCCACCTTTTTCCCCCACCAAAACCACACACCCAAAATCTAAAAACCAAAAACAACAATAAAAACAGCCCGCCCCCCCCCCTCACCACTTTCCCCCCCCCCCTCCCCAACCAAAAAAAAAAAACACACATCAAAACAAAACCCCCCCCTTCCCCCCCCCCCCCCACTGTAACCCCCCCAAAAAAAAAAAAAATCAAAATAAAAATCACCCCTTTCCCCCCACCAAAAAACACAACAAAACACACACCTGTTTTAAAACCCCCCTCCAAAACAAACAATAAAGCAGCCACCCCCACCCCCAACCCCCCCCAAAACACAACCAAAACAAAGCCCCACACTCCCCTCTTCCCCCCCCCCCCCCCCACCCCCCCCAAAATGTACAAAAAAAAAAAAACAAAACAAAACCACCACTTTTTTTTCCCCACCAAAACACACACCACACCACACCAAACAAAGCCACTCCCCTCTACCCCAAAAAACAAAAAACCCCAAAAAAAACAACAACAACCAAAACAAAACCCACAGGCAAACAAAGAGAACCACTCCCCTCCCTACTAAAACACACACAAACAAAAAAAAAAGCACTCTACCAAAAAAGCACACACACACCCCCACACACACACACAAAAACCCATTACCAAAACAAAAAGCCCCCCCCCCCCCCACCCCCCCCCCAACCCCCAAAAAGGTGAAATGTTCAAAGTAACTTCCACTTTGACTCTCAACAGGATAACATTTAAATGCCTGCGAGAAAGAAAAGAGAGAGAGAGAGAGAGAAGGAAGAGAAGAAAGAGAGAGAGAGAGAGAGAGAGAGAGAGAGCGTGGCCAGAGAGAAAAGAGAGAGAAAAAGAGAGAAGAAGAGAGAGAAAGAGAGAGAGCCAAGAGGGAGCCAAGAAAGGGGAAAAGAGAGAGCGTGAGCCAGAGAAAGAGAGAACTGAGCAGAGAGAGAGAAGAGAAGGAAGAGAGGGGAGGGGAGAGAGGGGGGGGAAAAGAGAGGGGGGGGAAGGAGAGAGAGGAGAGAGAGAAGAAGAAGGGAAGAGAGAGCCAAGAGGAGAAGAGCGTGACCAGGGGGGGGGAGGGGAGGAGAGAGAGAGAGAGAGCCCGAAGCGCGCGCGCGAAGAGAGCTGCCTTTTGATGTTGGGGACAGCAACAACCCCCCCCCCCCCCTGCCCCCCCCCCCCCCCCACCCCTCCCCCACATTTTTTTTTTTGTTTTTTGGGGGCTGTCCCAACACCACCTCAACCACTCTGAAAGACTGTCCAACTAACGCCGTGAGAAGGACAGATCAGGTTACATTTGTCTGTATTGTCAACAATATCTTGGCCGCTTATCTACCCTGTGACCAGACCCGGATTCATTACTGTGTGGATCATAGATATGGGCTTGATCTCTGGCAACACAAGGGGACAGACAGACAGACACACACACACACACACAGGCAGACAGGCACACACACACACACATGCACGCAGGCACACGCGCCTGCACGCGCACACACACTCACAACACACACACGCGCACACGCACACAACACACAACATACACACACACCCCGCGCGCGTGCATCTGCACACACGACACACCCAACACATACACACACTCACACACAAAACACACACACACACACACACACAAAACACACACACAACACACTCACACACACAGAACACACACACACTCACACACAACACACACACACACTCACACACAACACACACACACACTCACACACACACACACACACACACACACACACACAAAACACAAAAACAACACACACACACACACACAACTCACACACACACACACAGAAGGCAAAAGGAGTGGCCGTTCAGTTCATAGCTCCTATACGAGTTGATTGAAAGGGAAAAAAGAACTGTGAAGGTGGCAACAGTGACATACATAGCAATGATGTAAAATGAATAGGGAAGAGGGAGGAGAATGGGTGAGGTGAGGGTATTACACCACCAACCCGCCACCTTACACAAGACAAACTTCTTTATGACCATATATGGTCATATCCCCCCCCCCCCCCCCCCCCACCCTGCTTGAATTGGCTCTTTGACACACAAAAAAAACCAACCAACCCCCCCCCCCCCCCCTCCCTCACCTGATTTGGGATGGCCCCCGGCAGTTAGACGTCATACGGGTAACCCGAATGTTCGCGAACATGTAGGATTACTTGCAAAACATGTTTACCTTTTGTTTTTCTCTCATCCTGACCCTGTCCTTTATCTACGCTACTTAATGATTATGAGCACAAAATTGTCCCCCTTGTTCTTTGTTAATCTCTTTTAGAGAGAGAGAGAGAGAGAGAGAGAGAGAGAGAGAGAGAGACAATGACAATGACAAATTCTTTTATTTCGAGGATAATGAATAAGCACACATGTGCTTTTTTTTACATCCAGTCCCCAGAGAGAGAGAGAGAGAGAGAGAGAGAGAAACTCGAACTCGAACTTTTTATTGAGAGTAAATGGATAAGCTCAGGGCTTTTTTACACCATGCTCTCAAAAAAAAAACAAAAAAAAAACAAACACCACACCAAAACCACCACCAACAACAATCAAAAACCACCAAAAAACAAAACAAAAACCCAAACAAACAAAAACCCAACAACAACCCCCCCCCCCCCCCCAATCCCCAAACAAACCCGCAAACAATCATTATCAACAGTTTTAAAGACACCAAAATGAAAATTCAAAATTGATTATTATAATCAAACACTATAAATGAGAACTAGATACAATGACGATGAATGTCATACAAGGGAGACAATGGAGAAGGAAAGAAAAGCAAACAAACAAACAAACACAGACAAACAAGTATTTAAAAAAAAACCAAAAAAAAAAAAAAACCACCACCACACACACACAACCACCGACTCAGAAACCACATTACAGAGAGAGACAGAAAGAGACAAAGAGACAGACAGGCAGACGGACATACAGACAGCGGCAAAACAGCAAAGGATATAGAGAGTGAGGGGAGGGGGGGGGGGGGGGGGGGGGGGGGAGTTGCTTACAGAGTTATGGACAGTGTGGAGGACAGAAATAGATCAACAGGGAAAGGACAAAAAACAAAACAAAACAACAACAGCAAAGAGACGTGAAGAATGAAATCGCATTAAACATGAATTGTGTGCTAATGACTACTACAGATAATTAAACATGAATTGTGTGCTAATGACTACTAGAGATAAGGATTTCGAACACAAAAATGAAATTCCAATCATAACATTTCAAAAAGATGTCTGTGATATCCTTTCTTAAATGAAGACAAACTAGGCTTCTGTTTAAGATAATCAGGGATATTGTTCCATAGCTTACTACCTGAATAAACCAAGGATGACATGAATAAGTCTATCCTGGGGCGGGGAATAAATAGAATACTTTTACCTCGAATAACTCTGATAACAAATTTATCATACAGATAGGATGGCGTAAGATTATTCATAATCTTGTACATGAATACGACTTTATTGAAATGGCATTTCTGATTTAATGGTAAATTATTGAGTTTTTGTAATCTTCATTTTGCAAAGATGATTTAAGGAGTATTAATTTCATGGAGCGTCTGTAAATACTCTCAAGTCGTTTTAAGCAGTTTTTACTCGCCAGGTCCCAACATGTTGAAGCATAATCAATATCTGGTTGTATGTATCCATAAAAGAACAACTTTCGAGTGTGCTCATCAAGGAAATGCTTTATTTCTCTTTTTTTTAGAGAGAAGAGAGAGAGGGGGGGGGGAGAGATTTGTTCTTTGTTTATCTCTTTTAGAGAGAGAGAGAGAGGGGGGGGGGGAGAGATTTGTTCTTTGTTTATCTCTTTTAGAGAGACAGAGAGAGAGAGAGAGAGAGGGGGGAGAGATTTGTTCTTTGTTTATCTCTTTTAGAGAGACAGAGGAAAGAGGAGAGAGAGGAGAGAGACAGAGAGAGAGAGAGAGAGAGATTTGTTCTTGTTTATCTCTTTTAGAGAGGACAGAGAGAGAGAGAGGAGAGGGGGGGGGGGAAGAGAATTTGTTCCTTGTTTATCTCTTTTAGAGAGACAGAGAGAGAGAGAGAGAGAGAGAGAGAGAGAGAGAGGGGGGGGGGAGAGATTTGTTCTTTGTTTATCTCTTTTAGAGAGACAGACAGAGAGAGAGAGAGAGAGAGAGAGGGGGGAGGGAGAGAGATTTGTTCTTTGTTTATCTCTTTTAGAGAGACAGAGAGGAGAGAGGGGGGGGGGAGAGAGATTTGTTCTTTGTTTATCTCTTTTAGAGAGACAGACAGACAGAGAGAGAGAGAGAGAGATGAGAGAGAGAAGAGGAGAGAGAGAGAGAGGGGGGGGGAGATATTTGTTCTTTGTTTGTCTCTTTTAGAGAGCAGACACAGAGAAGAGAGAGAGAGAGAGAGAGGAGAGAGAGAGAGAGAGAGGAGGGAGAGAGAGAGGGGGGGGGGGGAGAGAGATTTGTTCTTTGTTTATCTCTTTTAGAGAGAGACAGACAGACAGACAGACAGACAGAAGACAGACAGACACACACACCCCACACACCACACACAACACAAAACCCACACACACACACACACCACACACACACACACACACAACACACGAGAGGAGAGTAGAGAGAGAGAGAAAAGAGAGAGAGAAGAGAGAGAGAGAGAGGGGAGAGAGATTTGATTTGGTGTCGATGATAAGAAGAGTGCAGCTCCCCCTTCCCTTCTTTTTAAACTTTTCTTTTTATTAATTTTTTTTATATCATACTCTCTCTCTCTCTCTCTCTCTCTCTCTCCTCTCTCTCTCTCTCTTCCTCTCTCTCTCTCTCTCTCTATATATATATATATATATATATATATATATATGTATATATATGTATAGATAGATAGATAGATATAGATATAT
Source organism: Rapana venosa (assembly GCA_028751875.1). NCBI lineage: Eukaryota > Metazoa > Mollusca > Gastropoda > Neogastropoda > Muricidae > Rapana > Rapana venosa. Next base: position 27,420,161 of record CM054135.1, read on the forward strand.
ATAATTATTTTATATTTTAATGTACTATATTGTAAATTTCATTGTACAAATGTCATGTGTGTGCGTGCACTTACGTGCGCACCCGTAGGTGTGTTTGTGCGAGTGTGTGTGTGTGTGCACATGCACGCGCGCACGTGTGTGTGTGTGTGTGTGTGTGTGTGTGCACGCGCCCATGCGCCCATGATTGCGTGTTTTTAAGCATGTATCCATGTGGATGAAAAGTGTTTAAGTGGGGGGGGGGGGGGGGGGGGGGGGATGGTTGACTAGGCCTGTGATGCTGATTTGCGCTATGTTATGTTTATTTGTTGATTGTTTTTAGCTATGCTTGCTTGTAACCCAAGTGAATTTCTCACCCTTTTGAAATATTAAAGATTTCGATTTCGTATTCCTAAATGCCTGTTTCTTTTGTGAATGCCTTTTCTTTTGTGAATGTCTATTTCTTTTGTAAATGACTGTCTCTCTCCTGCTGTCGGTATCTCTACACATGTGTGTAACATTCTCTCTTCTCTCTCTCTTCTCTCTCTCTCTCTTCTCTCTCGTTTCTACTCTCTCTCTATCTTCTCTAGTTCTCTTCTCTTTTCTCTCGTGTACCATTTGAAATGTGTGATGTTTATCTTTATGTTATTAGTTTGTTGTGTTATTTTTCTTTACTTTGTTGTTGTTTTTTTGTTGTTTGTGTTTTTTCTTTTTTTTCATTTTTGTTGGTTTGGTTTTTTTTCTTTTTGTTTGTTTGTTTGTTTTGCTTAGGGTTTTGGGGGGTGGGGGGTAGGGGGTAGGGGTGGGGTATTTTTAGGATTTTCCTTTTTTATTGTTGCTTTGGGGGGGGGGTGGGGGATGAGTGTTGGGGGGGAGCTGTTTTGAAAAGGGTTATTTCCCTTGTTTTTATTGTGAACTGTATAAGTATTGGAGTTATTATTATTAAGATGTCTCCCTACGGGCGGACTGGATGTAAAAAGCACTTGTGTCTTATTCATTATCCTCGAATAAATTTCATGTCATGTCTGTCTGTCTGCTCCTCTCTCTCTCTCTCTCTCTCTCTCCTCTCTCTCTCTCTCTCTCTCTGAGACTTCCTCTTTAAGTCTTCAGTTATTCCTAGGGCAGTTTGTCTCTCTGTCGACAAGACTAATGCCTATGTTTAAAGTAATTTGATGTTTATAGATTACCCACCCCCACCCCCCCCCCCCACCCCCCCCCCCCCCCCCCCCCCCCCCCCCCCCCCCCCCCCCCCCCCCCCCCCCCCCCCCGCACCCGGTCTTTTGCTTATAATTCTACAGAATTATCACACATACTTTCTTTACTTAATGTGACCTTGACAAGACTGATATTTTTCTTACGATTTTTTTTAAACAACAACAACAACAACACAACAAAAGATGGCGGTGATAACAGCAATAATGACTAAAACTTCCCATTCAAACGTACCAGTATTACATAACCTACATCACTGAAATTGATAACATCTTTAATACTTGATGCTAATCACTGAGAGGGGTGAAATCCATAACACTTGATGCTGCACAATAATTTTGTTCTGATCAAGGATGTGTGTGTGTGTGTGTGTGTGTGTGTGTGTGTGTGTGTGTGTGTGTGTTGTGTGTGTGTGTGTTGTGTGTGTGTGTGTGTGTGTGTGTGTGTGTTGCTAGTTTCACAGCAGATTACTAGAATGCTTTCTCACAGTTTGAGTTGAATTAGGGTATTTCTTGAAGTCTGAATGTCTCTGGAATAGAATCGGGCATGCTCTGTGTTTGAATTCCATTTTGCTGAACCAGTTCTTACTGAACCAAAAAAGTTCTGGAATCTTCGGGTAGTTCCAGTTGACAACCCAGAGCCGAAAATAAATTCTCTTCATTCTATGCCTATCAGTGATATCCATACGACAATGGTCGCAGAATCAAGGTCAGCAATAGGCATATTATAACACTAATAATATATTGTACTACAGTCGTTTACTCACTCTATTCCCTGACCGCTTTATTCGTCATGTAATAGGGCACAGCAAGAAGTATAATATTATAACATTAATGTTTAAAATAGTATACTATTCTACAGTCACTCATTCACTCAGTCCTCTGATTTTTTTGGTCATATAATATAAATATTTTTTAAAATCCTATTAATTGTAACTGGCTGCATGTGAATGAGTAGGATGAGTGAAAGTGCTTTGATTTGTTTTGTTGCAAGATATCTCTCTCCCTCTCTCTTCGTGTCCGGTCTGGTCCTGCAGACTTCGACGATCATGGCTTTCCATTCTTCCCTGTTCTCGGTCCCTCTCATGAGCTCATTGTTTGGTGCCCTCTTTATTCGTTGCGAATTTTTTTTAAGCTGTCTGTGAATTTTGTGCGTTGTCTTCCTCTGCTCTTGTTTCCACAGATTTTGCCACGCCATAACAGTGGCAAGATATAGCGCTATATAAATTCCATGTATTATTATTATTATCATCATTATTATATAAGGACTGAACGTCTTCAGCAGACTTAACGAGAGATCTCCATTCCTATCTCTTCTGGGTAGCCAGCTGCCGGCATGTTTGGCAAGTGAAGATGTGGCCCATCCTTGACCTTGACAGTAGTTCGCGATTCAAGCCCCGTCTTCTGTAGGCACCCTTGGCAAAGGCGTTCTTCCAGTGTATCTTGAATGATCGTCATGGACAGGATGCTATGGGAGTGGGGGGAGGGGAGGGGGGGATGCCATCTATCCAAACCACACGAGCTCGTGTGGTTTCTTAGTTACAAGAAGGGGCTCTGCTAAAAATAGGATATAGTATTGTCACATTCTCTCATCTCATCTGCTCCCGTAACCCCCTCGGGGTCGTAGAGGCACTGCAGTGACGAACGTTGCACCAGTAGGCTCCATTTGCGGCGGTTGTGTGCAAGTGCCTGGGCTGTGGAGCTCTTCCCGGTCCATTCAGATATATTGTCTGCCCATTTCTTCTTCGGCCTGACTCGCTTTCTCTTCCCCTGCACTGTTTCCTTGCAGTACGGTCTTGGAGAGCCCATTTGATCTTGTCATATTCCCATACCATCTGAGCTTCCTTTTCTATACTGTGGTCAGCAGGTCTTCGTATCGCTTTACTTGTTGGGTGATGGTTTGTCAGACTTTTTCGTTGGTAATGTGGTCCGTGTATGAAATACCAAGGAGTCTCCTGAGGCATCTCATTTCCAAAGCCTGGATCCTCCTTTGTAGATCTGCATTCAGTGTTAAGGATTCGCATTCATACGGATATGTGAAGATAACCAGTGCATGCAGTAGCTTGACCTTGGTCCTGAGAGAGATGTTTTGGTCTTTCCAGATGGTCTTGACCTTAGCCATTGCTGCTACTGTTTGTGCAGCTCTTGGGAGGATTTCGGTCTTTGAACCTTCTTCACTAATAATAGCTCCAAGGAACTTGAAGTGATCTAAAACCTCAAGTTCTTTTCCACTGACTGTGATCTTGGTAGTGATTGGCTGGGCACTGTTTGTCATGAGGTTTGTTCTCTCGGCACTGATCTCCATGCCGTATCTGGAGGATGTTTTGTCCAGGGGGTACACTAGGTTGGCTGGTAGTTCCTGTTCGTTTCCTGCCAGTCCGATGTCATCAGCAAACCTGAGGTTGGTGATTGTCCGCCCTCCAATACTGACTGTGCCAGTCACCTTGTCACCTTAGCAGTGTGATTAAACTAAACTAAAATGGCGTGTGGTCCACAAGACAGTGGAGTGTCTGACAATGGATACTGAATGGAAATGAAGGGGCTTGCATATTATTCTGCTTCGTGCAATTTTGAATTAAAGTGGGGTGTTATATTACTAATAAAGCCCAACTTTAGTCAATCAGTGTGGAAAGAGAGGGGGGGGAGAGGAGGGGGAGAGGGAGAGAGAGAAGGGGGGTGAGAGAAGAGAAAGAGAAAGAGAGAGAGAGAGAGAGAGAGAGAGAGAACAGAGACAGACAGACAGACAGACAGACAGAGGCAATGAGAGACACAGAGAGAGCCAGTGTGTGTGTGTGTGTGTGTGTGTGTGTTGTGTGTGTGTGTGTGTGCGTCTGTGTGTGTGCGCGCGCGCATGGGCGTGCGCGTGCGCGTGCGCGCCAATGCGTGTGTGCGTGTGAGTGTGTCTGTGTGTGCCCATACATGACGGGCCATCAGTTTTATTCTTTTATTTCGAGCATAATAGAATAAGCACTTATGTGCTTTTTTACATCAAGTCCCCGAGTGTATCCGGATTTGTGAATTCTGTCATCTGTTCCCACCGACACACAATGGCCTACTCTTACGAAAAGCGGAACAGGATTTAACGTGTGCGCAAGATGTTCTGCGTGCGTTCGCACACGGGGCCCCCTCGATTTATAGTCTCATCGGAAGGACTTTGGGGAAGAGTGGAGTCTGCACTGATGTTAACTCCAGAGGAAAATATCCCCTTGAACGGGAATCGAACCCGGGTCGTCAGATTTGCGAACGCAATGTTCTGACCACTAGGCTATCCAGTTTGCCACTGGATGGCAACTGGGTAGTGAGAGGGCCATAAATAAATACACTGAAAGACGAACAGGATTTTCATTTAGGGAAAAGCAGTGGCCTTTTGTGTGCCTTTCCTTTCTTCTATGTAACGTTTTAAAAATAATTTTTGGGGTAGTTTTTTTTTTGGGGGGGTGTGTGTTTCCTATTACTTCGAACCACCGGTTTGCTTTTTTTTTTTATATCCGCCCCCCCCCCCCCCCCCCCCCTTCCCCTCCACCCCCTTTTTTCAGTTATCTTGGGGGATGAAAGATAAGCTGAAGAAGAAGGTCCCACACACATTCCTTTTGTATTGAATGGCCTAACCCTTTTCGGTTGTATTGCCGCAGAGGATTTGCAGGACTGAACACAATACACACACACACACACACACACACACACACACACACACACACTATGTAAAAAGTTTAATAGAATAATTGTAAACTGTCGTGGATTTTCACCCACCCCATCGTAGGCAAAACCAAGCAATGAACATTATTTGATGCACGAAGACAGCGAGTCACAGAGCATCAGGTAAAAAAAATGACCCACCTGACTACAGCTATTTCAACGATAAATACGCAGAACCGCTTTCTTTCCACGCTTATCTGCGCATACTTTCGTATGCGCGCTCGTACCTACTCACTGACACACTGAGATAGATAGATAGATAGATAGTTAGATAGATAGAGAGAGAGAGAGAGAGAGAGAGAGAGAGAGAGAGAGAGAGAGAGAGAGAGAGAGAGAGAGAGAGAGAGAGAATGACAAATTCTTTTATTTCGAGTATAATGAACAAGCAGTTATATACTTTTTTTTACATCCAGTCCCCGGCCGTAGAAATACATCTTAATAATAAACCCAATACCCATACACTCACACAGTAAAAACAAAGGAAAACCCTTTTTAAAAACCCCAAACAACCCCTGCCTATCCCCTTCCAAAAAAACAAAAACAACAACAAGCAAGCCCCAACAGAAACCAACTAACAAACAAAAAACAAAAACAAACAAAAGAACACCCTCCCAAAAAATTAACAACACACAAACAAACCACACGCACACAAAACAAAAAACAAACACCAATAACAAAAGACCAAACAAACAAAAGAGCAGAGAGAGATTGAGAGAAGGGGAGAGAGAGAGAGAGAGAGAGAGAGAGGAGAGAGAGAGAGAGTAACCTTACGTAAAACAACAAACAAACGAACAAAATGGCAGACGATATCCGTATAAACTACTACTAAGGTTTGAAAACTTTTTTCTGACGATAAGCTTGCCAAAAATCGTGACTTGTCTATTAAAAAGGACAACACTTTCAGCAAACACTGCAGTCACGATTTGCGGTGTGATATAACTGCGTACCAAGAAAGCCGGGCCTATCCCATTCACGGATCATATCATACACACACACACACACACACACACACACGCACACACACACACGCACGCCCGCACGCACGCACACACACACACATGCACACACACACAAATACACACACACACGCACACACACACACGCACACCACACACACACACACACACACCACTTAGGCGTACATGCTGTACAGACGTACAAGGGTAAGCCTGGCTATTTGAGCACCCTCACTGGTATACACTATAACTATACGTACACACATGCACACGCACATGCGCTACACTACACTACACTGCACTACACTACGCTACACCACACCACACTACACTACACCACACTACACTACGCCACACTACACTACACTACACCCCACTACACTACACCACACTACACTACACCACACTACACTACACTACACCACACTACACTACACCAGACCGTGAGTGGTGGCCTGGGTGTTAGTCTTTTGGATGAGATGATAAACCGAGGTCCCCTGTGCAATAATCATTTAGTGCACGTAAAAGAACCCACGGCAAACGGCTTCCTGCACACGCACACACTGCACTACACTACACTGCACTACACTACACTACACTACACTACACTACACTACACTACACTACACTACACTACACTACACTACTACACCGCGTTACACAACACCACACCACACTACACTACACTACACTACACTACACTACACTACTACACCGCGTTACACCACACCACACTACACTACACTGCACTACACTACACTACACTGCATACACTACACTACACTACACTACACTACACTACACTACACTACACTACACTGCACTACACTACACTACACTACACTACACTACACTACACTACTACACCGCGTTACACCACACCACACCATTGTATTGTCCGACGATGACCTCCAAAACAGCAGAGGAGGCAGCTGCTGTTTCGGAAACTGGGCAGAAATTTGATTATAGTGGAGATGCCTTGCCCACAGTACATCCCCACTCTCTCGGCCAAGCGGGCATAAGGACAGTCAACGTTGGAGATGTTCTCCAAAGGCCAACTAGCCCCCAGGGATGCAGCACATAAGGACTGTGCGAGTCAAGCCTCCTAGTCAGAGTCATAGTCGATCACTAAAGACTAAGCTGTAAAGTGGAATTTGGGAAAGAAAGCCACTGGTCATACAGCCTCTCACTTTGCTGTTGCCCCCAGCGTCAGTGGTTTAATCAAGAACTGTGATAAAGCCCAGGCGCTGACGGACCACACGACACCACACCACACCACACAACACCACACCACACCACACAACACAACACCACACCACACCACTACACCGCGTTATACCACACCACACCACACCACACAACACACTACACTACACTTCACTACACCACACCACACCACACCACACCACACTACACTACACCCACACCACACCACACCACTACACCGTTATACCACACCACACCACACCCACACCACACCACACCACACTACACCACACTACACAACACTACACTACACTACACTACTACACTACACTACACTACACTACACTACAATGGATATGTTGTCGAGAGGTAGTGCACCTGCTTAGAGAGCGAAAAGTCCGGGTTTCAAGTGTGTGGTGGTTTGATCCCCGTTTGTGCCCGAAACTTTCCATCCATCCACTAGACCGTGAATGGTGGTCTGGGTGTTAGTCTTTCGGATGAGATAATAAAATAATAATAATAATAATAATAATCATAATAACAATAATAATCATAATAATAATAATTATAATAATAATAATGTATGAAATTTATATAGCGCTGAATCTTGTGAAGTAAACAAATCAAAGCGCTTGATGATAAACCGAGGTCCCCCGTGCAATAATCAGTTATTGCACGTAAGAGAACCCACGGCAACAAGAGAGTCGTCCCAGCAAATCGTGTAGAAAAAAAGCCACTCTGACAGGAAACCATAATATTATACATAATATGCAGACAGGATAAATATAATAATGGGTGGCGCTGCAGGTGTGGCGAGGCGCTCTCCTGAGGAGAGCAGCCCAAATTTTACGCAGGTAAATCCTGCCGTGACTGACAGTGGTATACACTACACTACACTACACTACACTACACTACTCTACACTACACTACACACACACACACACACACACACACACACACACACACACACACACACACACACACACCAAATCCCCACCAACCAAAAACTAAAAAAACAACAACCCAAAAATAACAAAACACAAAACAAACCACAAAAAACCAAGCACAACAAAGTGATAATAAAAACCCCCCACAAAACCACTAGCACACAGAGAAGAAAACAACAACAGACATGATATAATGATAAAAACACAAATATCTATTTTTGTTATTTATTCTTTTATAATGGAGGATAATGGAATAAGCACTCATGTGCTTATTTACAGCAGCAAACAAGAGAACATAACGACTCAAGCAACTGAAAAACATCATCCCAATCTGTGATGTTAGCAACCCGAACTTCTGCTGCTGTAACAATCACAACTGATATTGTTGCTACCATTGAGCAAGCCTAAGCTGTTAGGATGCATTCCCCCCCCCCCCCCCCCCCCCCCCCCCCCCCCCCCCCCCCCCCACTAGACCTATAGATCAATTGGCAACCACTCAAGTTAGGCTAGAGGTTCCATCGGGAATTTTCGTTTTGAGTAACGCTGAACTCTTCATGACGTAAGGGAGCCTCAATTTCATTGGCTAAGCGGAAAGCCAGCGAGATTCCACGATAGCCTAGGCCGAGGGCTGGCGAGAGTTGTTTCGTTGATTTCACAATCGTTGATGCTGCAAGTTGTCCGGCATCTTTTCGTGTCAATTTTTCTTTGCTGCCAAGAAAAGAAAAGGAAGCTTGACTTTAGTCAGGTAAAAGAATTACCATCATGCTTTTGAAAATCGCAGCTTTTAATGCAGTCACAGTTGCTTTCAGCATCTTGTTTAGTTTGGTCGCCGCGGAATCTTCTAGGTTTAGTTCTAGGCCTAGGCTTAGACCTACCACCGTCGGCATTACGGCACAGCAGCGAGGAGGACAGAAGACATGCGACGAGTTTTATTTCTACGACCATGGCACAGAGCTTTGTGAGCATTGCAGAGATATCTGCGATGCTGCAACCGTCAGGGGTACAGTGGAACAGTGCTGGGAAAATTGCAAGCGTAAGTACATTGGCTTTTGCGTAAGTACATTCGCTTTTGCGTCTTAATCTTTAGGCTAGGTCTCTAGGGGAATCCCCTTCTGGCTTCTTCATGTGTGTCAGCCATTTTGTACAATCTGCAACAAGGTGACAGAATTTTAAGGATTTTATTTCACGCATCAGAAATTAGATAAACAAACAGAAAACTTTTCATTATGAAAAACATACAAGCAAACAAATCAAGCAAACAAGAACAAAAACCAACAGACCAAGCAGAAAGTTCTGTGATTGCATCAGTTTCCGATTTAGGCCATAGGCCTATCGCAGCTTCAGGTTTCACAGGCCCTTTCCGCTTTTGTTGTTCAGTTTCCGATTCAGGCCTATCAGTAGGCCTATCTGCAGCTTCAGGTTTCACAGGCCCTTTCCGCTTTTGTTGTCATAGGCCTACTTGTCGGCCAGTACCACACCCTACCATGCCCAGGTAGCGCCATATAATTTGAAAGCAAAGGCTGTGAGGGGGGGGGGGAGAAGGGATACTATGATAATTATAGTTCTAGAGGACATATTGCATTCACAATAAAATGCAACATAAGAATAAAGATGTAAATCATGTTTTCTCATTATTCATTTTCCACCTTGTGCAGTGTCAGTGGGTTGATCTATCATAATGAGCATTGTCAAGATAATGCAGAGTGTGTTAATTTAAGTGTGTTAACAGTTTACACTGTTGAGTGTCAGTTTACACTGTTGTCCGTTGAGTGTTGTAAACCACTGACCATACAATGATACATGTACATACATATATATATCTATTAGTGTATAATGCAGATCTTGCTATAATATTGTTTTCTCAGGGATTATTTTCCACCTTGTACAGTGTGTTCACTGTTGAACTCTCATAACTCATACTAGTCATAGTCATCATACTTTCACAGGATTTGTTGTCAGATGATGAAATCACTTTCAGATCATAATGATAATGACACCAAGAGCTTGCAGAATGTGTTCATGTTATCAACGAGCATGTTATCGACCATACCTGGATCAGGCGTCATGTGTACTAAAGCAGTTCTGAAGTTCTGACTGATCTTGTGTGTTGCTTTGCCAGCCACATCCTCATTGTCATACTGTTACTGTGTTACTAGTGTTTGCATTGACTGACTCAGTGACTGATTGACTGACTGAATGAATGAACTCACAAGTGATACTTAAATTAGTTTAATTAATAATTATTGCTACCAACCAAGATCCACAGCCCATCTTAGTTGGAATAGATCATAAAAAAACCCTGGAGCAATGACAATAATAACAGTTCTATGACTGTATTCATGAGTATGATAACATCTATTACTATATTACTGTTTGTATAAATTGTTTTACTCATAAATTGTTATACTCAAACTTTGGATTGAACAGAAAGTGACACTCACACTAGTGTACAGGGAGAATTAAAAATCTGCTCACAACAGATTTTAGTTTAATCAGTGATATATATATATATATATATATATATATATATATATATATATATATTATAATTTTATAATATCACCTGTTTAGTGATCAGTACATTTTTTGTATGCGTGCACACAGATAGAGGAAGTTAGGCAGAGGGAAGGGAGAGAAACGTGAAACAAAAAGAATCATTCTCAGTGGTGTGTGTCACTGTGTGTATGTGTGTCACTGTGTGTGTCACTGTGTCAGTGTGTGAAACTGTGTGTGTGTGTCACTGTGTCAGTGTGTGTGTGTGTGTACTCGTGTGCGCACACATTTAATGATTTTATGTGCCTTTAGTGTGTGACTGTGTGTGTGTATACATGTGTGTCACTGTGTGCGTGCGCATGCACTTAAAGTTATTGCCATTAGTGTGTGAGTCTCTGTGTGTATTGTGTGTGTGTCACTGTGTGCGTGTGTGTGTCACTGTGTGCGTGTGTGTCACTCTGTGTGTGTGTACTTGTGTGTGCACACATTTAATGATTTTATGTGCCTTTAGTGTGTGACTGTGTGTGTGTATACATGTGTGTCACTGTGTGCGTGCGCATGCACTTATTGCCTTTAGTGTGTGAGTCTCTGTGTGTATTGTGTGTGTGTCACTCTGTGTGTATGTGTGTCACTCTGTGTGTCACTGTGTGTGACTGTATTGTGTAGTGTATACATGTAACTGTGTGCATGGGCAAATAGATAAGAAGTTAACATGACATGCACTGATACAGTCACAGTGAGTCAGTCTACACTGGCATGACCTTTGTGCGCAAAGGTTTTTACTTTCAAACATAGCTCTCCATTGAAGAGCATTGCCATAAAATCATTTTGCAATTTGTGTGTGTGTGTGTGTGTATATATATATAAAATAGTTTTTTTAATACATACATGTATACAAACTATCTAAACTAGATACACCCTTTCTATGATGGCTAGATGAAAAAACAAAACAAAAAAAGCCTTGTTTGTACTTGTTTCTATTAGTATTAGTGAGTAACAGTATTAGACCATCTGAAAATAAAAGTTCATGCGTTTAGACTTTGTTCATCATTTCTTTTAAAAAAAACTTGGGCATCTTTCATTCTTTTACAGCATACGCTCTGCGTCTGTGGCCACCAAAACCCGACAACCCGGTCCCCACACAAGACGTCGACAATGGGAAGAGTTCGGGCAGCCCTTCTTTGCCTCTTGTAGCTCAAATCGTCATTCCTCTCCTGGCCATCGCGCTTATTGGCGGAGCGGGGCTGGGACTGGTCATCCTCAGACGAAGAAAAAATCAGAGTAACAATCGAAGACCCCCAGCCACCTTGGAAGACATAGAGCTGACCGCAGTCAACCTTCTGAATGATCGGGACGAGAACGGCAGTCAGGCTGTGGCCGAGTCAATGGCGGCCACTCAGGGGAGTGAAGAAGGCAGGTCCAGTACAGGCGTGCAGGAGGAAGGAGGAAGCCAGGCTGAGGGGGGGGGGAGAAGCCTGACACAAGCCACGCCCAGTCTCCCAGGCGACCAGGCTGCGAGCGTCAAGTTCTCCATCCCTGTCTCTCCAGAGGGCGCGACTGCTTCTTTCGCTATGGCTCTGCCTGGTTCGCCAAGTGAGTATTGTAGTACAGTCTTGTGGGGGGGTAGTGAGAGATATATCTTCTTCTTTCTTCGTTGTTGAACGCTCAGACTGCAACTCGTTTGTTGTCTGTTATATGAAGGGAAATGCGTTCGGCTACTGTTAACCACTAGACTGCCTTACCCCGGAAATTTTCCGGGGCTAAACGTGCACCCTATACGCCTACAACCCGGAAAATTTCCGGGATGTTGAACCGAAGTAAACAAGCCGGCTTCCTTGACTACAGTTAAAGGGAAAGAACTCCAAAATTAATGGAGATCACTCTCCTGTTGCTTGGCAACATACAGCTGCAAAAACCGTGGCCAAAAAACCGATCGTTTTTTTTTAGCTTGTATTTTGTGTTTTTATGCATGACTGCTTTGGAAGTTCTTGTTGAAAATGGCTGACACTTCTTGTTGAAGGCATCAATAACTTTACACAGCTGTAAAAGTGGCAAATAAAACGTAGATTTACCTAACAGTGATGAAAACGATCGTGTATGATTCAGGAGATCGTGTATTTAAAAAACAATGAATGAGATTTGGCCTAGACATATGTTTGACGTTATTGAGATGGGGGGTACTCAGAATGACAGTGGTGATGAAGAAATCGTATTTTTGGTCGATTTTTTACATTTTAAATATATTTTCGCAGTGAAATATCATGCTAACTAATTTGAGCTTGCCTCGAAGTAATCTATGATATATATACTGTCATTAGGTAGACTATCAGGAATATTCATGTAGTAGTTTCTGAGTAAGAGGGATATGGACATAGCAGTGGTACATAAGAATTTTATTCCCCGGCATATACTTAGGGTGCTCTTGCACTGGGCAGTTAAGAGGTTAAGCGCTTGACAAGTCAGGACCAGTGCATCCAACTTGGGCATAAAAGAGAATTGTTATCTTTTAAATCTTTCTGGGGAAAAAAGGCAGGAGAATGGACCAAGAAGGTAGAAAATGCAGAAACATAGAGAGTGATAGAAAAAAAAGGAAATTTGTAGCACAGATTCTCCAGAATGTGGGAATGCTTCTTATATGGACAGGCTCCTGGCAACCCCATGGGAGACGGTGAGATATAATACATCAGGAATGGACGGTGGGGGCGGAGGGGGGGGGAAGCAAGGGGATAGCCTAGCGGTCAGAGTGTTAGCTCGCAATTTGTTGGCGCAGGTCAAGCTATGACCAAGTTGCTTGTTCAAGGGGATTTTTTTCCCCATGGAGTTAACATCAATAGTATTTCCCCGTGCCTGAAAGCCCACCGGACGAGACTAAAAAAGACGAGGGAGAAGGTCTGGCTGGATTTTTATTCGGACTGCATAATGGCAAATTGTGAATTCATCAGCAGTTGATATCATACAATGAACTATAGTGGGGAGGCGTGGACTAGATAGCCTAGTGGTTAGAGTTTTGTGCTCAGGATTTGATGGTCCAGGATCGAGCCCAGGTTTGAGCCACAAACAAGATGCCCATTCAAGGGGATTTTTTCCCCCCTTGAGTTAACATCACGATAGGCGTTATTCTCACGAAAGTCTTTTGGTTGAGACTGTGAACAGCGGCCAAGTGTGCAGTCGCGAGCACAGCATCTTGCGCACATGTTCAAACCCATTCTGCCTTTGGGAAGAGTACCGTGCCGAGAAGAACAGCTGACAAAAACATGAATTATTTAAAAAGTGCATTCACACTGGTATCATGCTCAGACACCATCCCTGAACATGGATTGCAGTACCTTAATGGTGGGGGGGGAAAAACGGTTGCATATGCAAATTATCTTACCATTGGTTGACATGAGAGCTCTACCCAAGGAGCTTAAAAAACCCAAACAAAACCAAGCCAACCAAACAAAAAAAAAACCAACCCTAGTGAGCTGGACCAATATATAATAATAATAATAATGTAAGGAATTTATATAGCGCTGAATCTTGTAAAGGAACAAATCAAAGCGCTTTAATATATATATAATAAACCCCCCCTGAGGAAGGCGAAAGCCGAAATATTGGGGAACATTTATTATGCTGGTTGTTATGCTTTCACTTTGTGTGGTATATATATATAATATATGTAAACAAGATCAGTCATTTTGTCAGACAGAGGACCACAATAAATAATGCTTCTGTGTCTTGTGTGTGTGTGTGTTGGCAGAATTTCCACATGCCAGACCCGCCCCTCAGACCCCTCAGACACGTGGAGAGGTCTCCCGGTCAGAGAGCGAATTGAGTCTGGACAGCACGGAACTGAAGACCGTCTTGCCATCCTTCAGCAGCAGCTCCCTGATGAGTGATCAAGGGGCTTCTGGGGGTATGACCATGTCTGATGTGTGAGCTGTGGCTGACCACAGCTTAATAATAATGTATGGAATTTATATAGCGCTGAATCTTGTAAAGCAACAAATCAAAGCGCTTTTTATTACATAACATATGTATATATTTTATTATATATATGTGTGTGTGTGTATGTATATATGCTACTCTCTTGTGAAGAATGTTGCTATGAAAATCGGAATATTGTATGTTTTCTGTGTGAACATGGACATGGCACGCATGCACGCACACACACTACACCACACACACACACTACACCACACACACACTACACCACACACACACTACACCACACACACACATACACACACACACACACCTTCACCACACACCACACACATACACACACACACACACACTAACCCCCCCACCCCCACCCCCACCCCCACACACAACATACATTACTTAAGTTTTATTATTGAATAGATTTTGTAAAACAGTGATGAAATTTTGATATCTTTTTTATGGTGTGTTTCTATGGTGGGTGAGAACTTTCCCAAGAACCACAGACTTTTTCCTCTTCCCCAATACCAGTTCTGAAATCTTTTGTACAGCTAAGTTGCACCATGTCTTTTCTAAAAGCGTTGTACAGTATCAGGGGAGAAAAGTGTTTATTCTTCTTTTTTTTTCCCCCAGGTTTTGCTTGTTGCTTGCAGTATGATGCATCTCGTGGTAACTTTTGTACTTAATTTACAAAAAGGTTGTTTCTGTAAAAAAAAATTTTTTTAAACGTTGGATATTCTGTAAATTTATATATTTCTCTCTCTCTTTTTTTTTTCTTACAGAAAGGAAGATGTGCTTTCTCTCTCTCTCTCCCTCTCTCTCTCTCTCTCCTCTCTCTCTCTCTCTCTCTCTCTCTCTCTCCCTCTCTCTCCCTCTCTCTATGTCTCTCTGTATCTCTCTCTCGCTCTCTGACGAAAGGACTGTTTTTGTGTGACAAATGTTATTAGTCTTGTCCATAGTATCTTTTTTTTTTTCTTTTCTTCATTAGAGCTCCGAGGTTCACCAATGGTGCAAATTTTGCATATGCGACCGTTTGTTTTAAAAATCTACCATTAAGGTAGCCACATTCTGACTTCAAGATTTATAACTAGGCTGCGGCATTGCAGGATTCCCGCATGATGTAAAACACTGTTTTTGTTGTTGACAATGTGCCAGTGTGCAGGAACGGCACCCAGCCACGCCTCCTTCCCCCCTTACAGTGGACATACATCTGTTGCGTGAACTCGGCGCAGGCAGGTCAGGTCTTCCCCCTCCTCTGGTAAGTTCACCACTCGCCGTGAAGCTCAAAAGTTTACTCTTGATACGGGGCCTCCGAGCTGATGGACGTCAAGAGATTGACGGTCTCTTTTCACTGCTGCTGAAGGATCCGAAGAAACGAATGTTTCGAGAAATTCGCCGAAAACTTTGTTGGGAGTGCTGAAATGCCTCTCAGGAGCCACAGCTAAAGGAAAAAAAAAAGAATCCTTTAATCTGACATAGGTCTCTGTTAGGTTCTTTTTATTTATAAATTTTGAAAGTATTCAGAATTTTTTTTTTTTTTTTAAAGAAAAAAAGTTTTGTATGAGAAGGTTTTGTACGTAGGGGTATGATAGTTTATCTTCTGTCAGCTCCGTCTCCGAATCTTTTCAGCCTTGCTGAAGCTACTGTCTTCTGAAAGTGTGTGTGTGTGTGTGTGTGCAGTCCACCTGCACACACACACACACACACACACACACACACACACACACACACACACACACACACACTTTCTCTTTGTAACTCTGTCTCTCTGCTGTCCAATGGAATTGTCAACTGATTTTAGCTTTTTTTTGTTGAACATTATCCTTCGTGGCTTTAGAAATACAGTTCTGCTCCCAACATGCTTGCCATTTCTCTATGTTTTCGTAAAAGAACAACAAGAAACATTTATCTGTACTGTGACATTTGTGTTCTGTAGCACTAAGTGAACGAAACTGATCTGTACAAAGGTCTGTTTTTTAGAACAAAACAACAGAAACTCTTTCCCGACACTGCTAGGAAATGAAAGAAGAGTTTACACCTGCGAGTGTCGTCGTAATACTGACTGACCGCAAGTTTTTGGAGCTTTGTCTGAGCTCTTTCTTAAGCAGTATAGAAAGGGGTAGCTGGCATCTGGTGAGTCTTTTGACTCGTGAGTCCTTTGCTGAATGTGTCCCTACTATGACTGACAGATGGCTGTGAACTTACATCCTGTGTCTGTGTTCAGGGATATATAACTCTGCCATGATCGATGGTATCTTTCTTATCCTTCATCAAGAGCTGTGAGGCTGACAGAGTTTTGTTTCGACAGAGACACAGTACCTGGATTCCATACCATCTTTCAGTCAGTAGCAGGGTCTTGTTATATACTAAGAACTCAAAAGTTGAGACAAACCAGTTTTTAAACAATTTTAGCTAACCCCTACTACACCGCTTCAGAAAGAGCTCAAAGTAAGCTCAGAAGCTTGCAGTTGGTGAGAAACACGACAACACTTGCAAGCAAGAAACCTTCTTTCGTTTACAGTGTCAGGAAACGGTTTCTGTTGTTTCGTTTGGGAAAACAGACCGTACAGCTCAGTTTCGTTCACTCACCCGTGTGCTGCTACAGAAACACAAATGTCACAGTAACCCTTCAGCTCAAGGCAACCTTTCTACCGAAAAGTCATATCTGAAGATGTGACTTTGGGATAACAAGAGAGAGTTTGGAGGCCCCGTATCGAGAGTAAACTTTTGAGCTTCACGGCGAGTGTTGAACTTCCCGGACGAGGGGGAAGAACTGACCTGCCTGCGCCGAGTTTTGAAAACGTGTATGTCGACTGTAAGCGACATGAGGTAGCTTGTCCAAAAATGGAAGTATTTTACATGTACATTTTTTTTTTTAAAGTGTTTTCATCAAAACAAACGGTCGCATATGCAAAATTGCACCGTTGGTGAACCTCGGAGCTCTAACCGAGGAACATCTTGCCCCCCCCCCCCCCAATTTTTTTTTTTTTTTTTTTACAACCTGATGTGTATGTGTACCTGCGTATTATTAAGTAGGTGCTTGTGAACCCAGAGTTAGTTTTGACCAGGTGGGAAGCTGAGAAGGTTTTTTTCGTTGTTGTCTTTTTGTTGTTGTTGCTGAGAAGCATACATGTATGTAAATACTGTTTTGGGTTGGTGGATGAATTTTGTGTTTTCTTTCAGAGTGTCTTTTTCCCAGGGTTGATTTTTATGGTGGGCCAGGGTGTTGATGCAAGGAATGACAGGAGAGTTTGGTTTTAAACCGTGTTTTAATCTGTATATAGTGGGCAGAGTTTTAACTGAGATTTTAAAAATGGATGAGGAGGTGACTGCCCTGATACGGCCTCTGTGGTCAGCATGGCTGTAAACAAGATTGGATTGGTGGTTTTTGTTGTTGTTTTTTAAATGTTTTTTTGTCCAGCAGGTCTTCTATTGTACTTATAATATGTTATATGGCACATTTGTGCTGGGCACCACTCCTTTCAAGCACACAGTTGAGGTAAAATAGTAAAATGGCAATTAAAAACACAACTATGCTCAGCTTCATTTCTCCTTTTATTTCTGTCAGCAAATTTTCGCTTCCATCTGAAGCTTCCTCAGGCTGAATGGATAACATAATTATAAAACCATCTTTTAAACTAGTAGATTACTGAGTACCTGTTAAAAATCATCACCTACCCCACATGTGAAACATAAGCCAACTTCTGAGATCTTGTCATGGTTCCCCTGGATATTTCTCCCTTCCCCCCTCACCCCCACCCCCTTTTTTTCCCCCCTCTCTCCACCCCCTCCCCAATCCTCCCACAACCCCCCCAAACCAACAATTGCCAAGAAGCAATGACAGACCCCACGACCTGTGAAGGTTGGTCTTAGTCATCCTTGTGATGTTAGTTGGAATTTGATCATAACCATATCATTTTCTTAAATTTACTAGGGACTTTATCAGAAGAATAGTTTACTTATTTGAGTGTATATATATATATATATGTGTGTATATGTACATATGATTTTGTTCACAGGTCGTGGGGTCTGTCATTGCTTCTTGGCAATTGTTGGTTTGGGGGGGGGATAGGGGGGGGGGGATGGTGGAGAGAGGGGAAAAAAGGGGGGGGGGGAAGGGAGAAATATCCAGGGGAACCATGACAAGATCTCAGAAGTTGGCTTGTTTCACGTGTGAGGTAGGTGATGATTTTGAACAGGTACTCGGTAATCTACTAGTTTAAAAGATGGTTTTATTATGATGTTATCCATTCAGCCTGAGGAAGCTTCAGATGGAAGCGAAAATTTGCTGACAGAAATAAAAGGAGAAATGAAGCCGAGCATAGTTGTGTTTTTATTGCCATTTTACTATATATATATATATATAGAGAGAGAGAGAGAGAGAGATATGATTTACTTTGTTAATTTTTTTTTTTTAAGTGTTTTATTTATGGAAATTTTTTAAGGTCTGGAATCATCCTTAGTAAATGGTTGAGCTACAGACAAACAAACAAAAAATTATGTAATATTCTTTTTAGTGTGTGAGAAAAAAGAACACTGTTGCAGTTTTTTTGGACAGTGTGATGATTTTTAATGTATATCTTTGAAACACATTTTAACACTTAAATTTTTCATAACAGTACCAAATATTTTATATTGCTGTCGTTCTATTTCAGGCAGTCCACACTTTTAAAGAAAAGCTTAGTAATGAATTCTTATCTGTAGTATAATAAATCTATATTGAAGAAAAGGCCATCCTTCATTAAAACAAAGGAAGTTTATTGTACATATTCTTTTTTTTTCTTCTTCAAATTTTTGTTGTTGTACATAATCTTACAAATACTTTTTAGTCGTTATTGTTGGTTTTGTAGATTCCTGCCCTAGCTAGAATGAATGATTTAGGGACTGGCACCCTCTTTTTCCGTAATTCTCTTCAAAATGAATATCTGACAAATGTACATAATGGGTTTTTACAGGGTTCACAAATTAATGTTCCAAAGAATGTTAACATTACGCTTTTTTTTTGTTTTTTCAAGTCCCTTAAAGTGTGTAGTGTTCTGCTACAGTAACATGTCAGTATAATGCGGCTTGGTTGGATCTGTTCTTTGTTAAGGAGAAAAAAAAGAAAAAATTCTTACTTTGAAAATGGTAAATGAAAAATGTTTAAAACCCTCCACAAAAAAATTTTTTTTTTTTTTTTTTACTGTTTAAGTGCATTCAGTTCTTGACTATTGTATATGTGCCATGCAAAATCAAAGTCTGTGAAACCTTTTAGGAACACTGGTCAACATTTGTTTTTTTGTTTTTTTTAAAATATAATTTTTTAATATTTTATTCTTTTGTATGGAGGATAATGGAATAAGCACTTATGTGCTTTTTTACATCCAGTCCAAGTGTGTATGCGGTTTTGTAAATTCTGTCATCTGTTCCCACACCGGCACACAATGGCCTGCTCTTACGAAAAGCGGAACAGGATTTAACGTGTGCGCAAGATGTTCTGCATGCGTTCACACACGGGACCTTGGTTTATAGTCTCATCCGAAGGACTTTTGGGGAGAGTGGAGTCTTGACTGATGTTAACTCCAGGGGAAAATATCCCCTTGAAGGGGAATCGAACCCGGTCGTCAGATTGCCAGCGCAATATTTTAACCACTAGGCTATCCCGTCCCCCCTGGTAAAGGGAGATCACTGGTTGTTTGAGTAACTGGATTTGAGTTAGCAGACAGTGTTAGGTTGAGCTAACTTGTCTTTATACACACTCACACTCACACACACAAAATAAGCAACACAAGGAAAGGTCAGCTAAATCTAACTATAAACTTGAAAACATATGTTTCATGTTTGTGCTTGTCTATATAAATGTATATACCTTTGTTGTTTTTTGTTTGCTTTTGCTTTTTGGTGGTGGTGATTTTGGGTGCAAAGATAAGCATCCTCTAAAGCAGGACTCCACTTGAAATTAATGTTGATAAATCCTACCTTTTTTTTTTTTGCTGTTGTTGTTTCAAGCGCATGAATTTATCTACAATGTTGTGTTTTGACTTTTCAAAGAACTTGTTCAGCCTTTACTGACCCAGAAAGTTACAGTTGAACTTTTTAGGTTAAAGGGGGGGGGGGGGGGGGGGGGGGGGGGGGTAAGGACCCTAAACAAATAAAGAAACAAAAAAGAATGCTTTACTGAAAAAGATGAAAGAAAAGAATAGGGAAAATAATTTTAGTTGGTCTATTTTGCTGAGTCTGTTTTTAACTGAACACCCCCCCCCCCCCTTCCCCCAACCCTTGCTCTTAAAAAAAAAAAAAGTTAAACTTTTTTTATAATTTTTTATATTTGGAAAGTTATAACATGACCCTAAATTCTTCTGTTTTAGTAATACTCTTTAAAATGTTGATTAAAAAGAGAAAAAAAAGAAACTTTTGTTTCCATCGTTTAAGATTTCAGTTTGTGTTGTAGTCAATCGTTTTATCAAAGATTTGTTTTGCTTTTATTTATTTATGTTTGTTTCTTGGCTTGTGCTCTGAGGTTCCAAAAGTATGAGATGTTGGGTACGCTGCCATTTTAGTCGCATTTATCAAAGCAATACTGTCTGGGAAATTAACAAAAATTTTTGCTACACATTGTGGTTTCGCGTTTTGCAAAGAGAAAGCCGATTGTTGAATTAATCTGTGTGTTTTAGCATGTATCATTTTTCGGGAACACAAAATTGTAGTGCTTTTAGCCAGTGGTGTCTGTTTATCTGGTTGTTACACATATATTATAAAAGCATTTAACCCGTAAGAAATAAGCACTGTCTGTACTCTAGCTCTCTATATTCTGTACATTCTTTTCTTATCACTTTTTCCCCCTTTTTTGCCCCATGTTTAGCTTTTTATAAGGAAAGATATTGTTGCTTATGTATATATTATATATGTATATTGGAGGCAATAAAAATTTGAAAGCAACAAATATTGTGTGTTGTGTGTAAGTGTGTGTGTGTGTGCATGTGTGTAGAGAAGAGAAAGACACACAAAAACCACCCAAAAAAACCTTCCTGCACAAAGGATATTAAGTCCTTTGAGCTTCTCCAAAGTCATAACAAAGGTATCTAATGGATGCTATAGCCGAGTGGTTAAGACCATTCGGCTTCAATCCCTTGGGTCCATGAAGTCATGGGTTCAAATCTTGGCGGTATCCAGTGAATTAGGTGTGGGGGGTTTTCACCATTCCTCAAGTGCTTAACTTAAAGTACAGACCTGGCAGTACCTTAATTCCCTTTATGTATATAATAATAATAATAAATGGAATTTGTATAGCGCTATATTTTGCAAAGACAAATCAGAGCGCTTGCATTCAACATATTCTTACAGAGTCATGCAGCCAATAACTATCAAAATCTTAAACAAAATTCAAATGTACCCACCTATACACACACACACACACACACACTCACATGCACGCACACACACACAAACACACACACACGCACACACACACACTCCAACACACACACACACAAACACACACACACACACACACACACACAGGTTGTAGGCTTTGGCAGGGTAATGGGATTTTGGCTGTTGGAAGGCAGGGGCAGTTTTGAGATTAAAGAGGGGAAAAGTTAGGTTTGAAACAAATATGTCTTGAGGCTGGATTTAAATGTGTCATATGTAGGCCTCTGTCGAAGAGAGAGGAAGGTCGTTCCAGATGAATGGACCAGAAAATAGAGAAAGAGCGACAACCAACAGTGGATTGGTTGAATCTAGGCATTCGTAAGCACAAGGTATCTGCAGCAGAGCGGAGGGAACGAGAAGGAGTGTACAGGTGAAGACATTCACAGAGGTAGGAGGGTGCTGTTTGGTGGAGACATTTGTAGCAGAGGGTACTGATCTTATAGTTTACTCTCTGTGGCACGGGCAACCAGTGGAGAGATCGCAAGAGAGGAGTAATGTGTTCAGATTTTTTCTTTCTGAGGACTAGGCGAGCTGCAGAGTTTTGTATACGTTGAAGGGAGTGGATAGATGTTGCTGGCAGACCAGCTAAAAGAGAATTACAATAGTCCAGACATGAGAGAATGAGATACGTAACAAGTTTGGATGTTGCATCAGTGGACAGGTACTTTCGAATTGCACTGATACGCCGTAATTGATAGTAGCACGACTGGCAGGTCTGGGTGATGAATGTTTGCATAGAGAGTGTGTTGTCGATAACAACTCCTAGATACTTCACAGCAGTGGACAGAAGGATCGATGTATTACCGAGTTCTATTGAAGTTGTTGTAATGGAAGATAGTTTGTGTTTGGTCCCTACAAGCATGGCTTCGGTTTTATCTGCGTTTAACTGTAACTTGTTTTGTATCATCCAGTTTTGGATATCTTGAAAGCAGTAGGCCATATTTGTCAAGAGAGAAGGCAGATTTTCAGGTGTAACACTACTTTGAATCTGAGTCATCTGCATAAAAATGATAGTTGATATGATGACGGTTTATTATGATAGTGGAGCAGTATAAAGAGTGAAAAGAACAGGGCCGAGAACTGATCCCTGTGGGACACCACATTCCAGTTTGGCAGGTATTGACTGTATCTTGTTTACTGGAACTGTCTGGAATCGGTCAGTGAGGTATGAACTGAACCAGGAGAGGGCTGTGCCAGTAAACGGGAGAGAAGAATTGAATGGTCAATAGTGTCGAAAGTTGCAGATAAGTCGAGTAGAGTGAGAAGGGAGATTTTCCCCGAGTCAGAAGCAAGTAGAAGTGTATTTAGGGTATGGACTAGGGTAGTTTCAGTGCTATGGTTGATGCGATATATATACACATTCAAACGATGAATTAA
>CM054135.1:27455853-27468353 GCA_028751875.1 Rapana venosa
TATCATACAATGACGCAGTGAGTGACCTATGTGGTAAAGATGGAAATGAACTAAATGACTCTGAGTATGATTGTAATGATGTGAATGAGGCAATGGATTATGTCTGTGACAGTGTGAATGAGATGAACAACAACAATTCTGAAGTGGGTGCAGAGTGTGCAGGAAATGCTGAGACTGAGGCAGAATCTGGGGAGTGTGTTGAAGATGTATGGAGTATTTCCAATGAGAGAGAGCCTGAAGTTACTTGTAGAGACGTTATTGAATATATTCAGTCAATGATAGATAACATGAAACAGTACAGTTCTGATAAAACCACAGCTGTGCAAAGAGAACATCTTGACAGGGGCGTGTCGTAGTTCATGATTTCATTTGGGCTCCACATAATACATAATTATGTGTGACTGTGTGAGTATGAATATATGATAAGGTAAAAAGTGATAAGTTGAAACATTTATAAAACCATGATATGGATTCCATGACATGAGGTTCATTGGGGCTGTCTGTTATTGTTTATGTTGTAGTTTTTCTAAAATCTGTGTCTTGTGCCCTGTCCCTCTCCCGCTGTCTCCCTTGTAAATGGGCGTAAATGCTTATTACAATAAACATTTGTCATTGTCATTGTCATTGTCTCTCTCTGTTTCTGCTTCAATATTTATGTTTCAATATTTTATGATGAAATAACTTGTGTAGGTGTTGTAAAAGATACCGTATTATCCAAATGATCATATAATTTGAACATGTAGGCTACTCTCTGTCTCTGCCTGTCTGTCTGCCGCTCTCTAATCCCCCCCCCCCCCCCCCCTCCCCCCCCCCACCTCTCTCTCTCCCCTCCATTCTTCTACACTTTAACGGCTATGAATGTATTTATTCCGTTGTTATGAAATTTTTTTTATTGTTTTTGTTCTAAATCATGGAATTTTTCATTTTCTATATACATGTATGTATTCTACACAATTTGGAAATTGTTAAATTTGTTTTGTCTTCATTGTTTGACATATTTTTGTATGCGGATGTTCTTTTGCAGGCTATATCTTGGTTTGTTTATCATTAATAGCTGTATTTAAGGTGAGAGAGGTTTGTGCGGGTGTTTTGTTACATACCATTTATCTAGATGATCATACAACCTGGAGATGTACTCTCTCCTTTCGGTATTTTATATGAAATGTATCATTTTATATAAATGTTTGGTTTATACATTTTATAGTGCTTTATTTTATAGTCGTCCAAAATGCATACAATATTGCTCTCCTTCTTCAATCTCTTGGAAATATTTTGAGTGAGTTTTAACTGATTTGCCTAACTTCCAATTGATGTATTGGTGCTGTTGTTGGCAGGGCAGTTAAAACTGTTTTATATCAGGCTCTTCGGCATTTTGTAACTTAACTTGATATGCTTATTGATAGTATGTTAAAAAAAAGTTTTAGTGAGGGTGCTTTGTCAGAATTTAATCTGATTTATTTTGATGCTGATGTAACCTGAAAATGCTCTCTCTCTCCTCTCTCTCTCTCTCTCTCTCTCTCTCTCTCTCTCTCTCTCTCATCTCTCTCTCTTCTCTTCTCTCTCTCTGTTCTCTTCTTGCTATCTCCCCTCTATTTCACTTTATCCATATTACTTAATTATAATCAGTGTATCACTTTTCATGTTAACGTTCAATTCATTTCAGAATTATATGTTTATTAACGCATACCTCTTTTCTCCCCCCAAAATATAATCTATGTATCTCTGGACATTAATGTTCGGGTCAGTTAGGGATGATCTATTGCTGAATATACACTTATCTTCTTTAAACAATGCTGTCGTTATAGTAGGGGTTTCCCCCTTGTTTTGTTGATAGTTCCTATTCAGTGCAAGGGCCGGATGAAAAAAGTATGCGTATGCTTATTCTGTTACCCTTGAAAAATCAAGATTCATTCACTCATGCCTCTGCATTGTTTGACTACCTGTGTGTGACGCTTCCTGATTTTTTTGTGTCGTTTGTCTGTCTGTCTGTCTGTCTCCTTAAATTAAAAAAAACAACTCAATCTTTACCCACTGTGGCTTTGTCCCGGATTTGTCTCTGTCAAAATCAAATGAGAACAGTGCTAAAAATAGACATAGTCTGTCATTCATGCTGGTTGGAACCAGTTGCTAGCATAGCCGTATTCATTTATTTTTTTCTTTATTTTTTTCACGTGTCCCTAAAAAACCGAACAAAAATCTATTTTGGGACCGAAGGGGATTCCTCTGATCTATCAGGGGCACGCAATTTCGCTGTTGCCAAGTAACCAAATACGCAACTTGTTGAAAACACGGTGAGGGATTTGTTCGTTTGTTACTTTGAGGGGCCACTGAGGGGAGGGAGGGGGGGGGGGGGGGGGGGGGGGGAGGTGGGGGGGGGTGGGGGGGGGGGTGGTGGGGGGGTGGTGGGGGTGGGTGGGTGGGGGGGGGGTGGGGGGGGGGGGGGGGGGGGTGCGGTATGGACATTCTTTTTTATTTATTTGTTTTCCTTAGTTTCTTTCTTCTTCTTTTTTTTTTTCCCTCTCTCTTTTTATCCGTCTCCGCTTACCTATCTCATTCTCTCGTCCTTCTTTTCTCCCCCCCCCCCCCCCCCCACGTTTCTTTTAAGCCCCCCCCCCCCCCCCCCCCCCCCTCCCTTCCCCCTCCCGCTGCTTTCGTCATATTTATTTTTTCCCGTTGTTGTGTTTGCTTTTTTTCTTTCATTTCTTCGGATCCTGTACGTTCGTTTCACGCCACTTCTCCACCCTCCCACCCCCCACGACCCCCACCCCCCACCACCCTCCAATCTCTTCTCAAGAGATAATTAGGCAACAGATATACTGGACTCTGAATGACAAGATTAAGATTGAAGCTAGCCTACGACTTTCCCAGGTTGAAACAGAAACGGGACGGGATAGCTTGGTGGTTAAAGGGATGCGCATTACGCTCGTGATCTGCTGACCCGGGTTCGAATCCCGTTGAAGAGGATTTTTCCTGTTTAGTTAACATCAGTGCCGACTCCACTCCCTCCCCCGAAAGTCCTTCTGATGAGATTATAAACCGAGGTCCCGTGTGCGAACGCATGCAGAACATCTTGCGCGCACGTTAAAACCCGTTCCGCTTTTCGGAAGAGTAGGCCATTGTGTGCTGGTGGGAAACGGATGACAAAATTTACAAAAACTGCGCGCGCGCGCGCACACACAACACAACACACACACACACACACACACACACACACACACACACACACACACACACACACACACACACACACACACACACAGGGACTAGATATAAAAAAAAAAGCACATGAGTGCTTATTCGATTATCCTCGAAAAAAAACAAACAAACAAACAAAACAAAACAAAACAAAACAAAACCAACTAGAGTTCTGGATATTAATTTCTGGACGTACGGACGCTATAGCCGAGTGGTTAAGACCGTTTGACTTCAATCTTGTGGGTTCAAGAAATCGTGGGTTCAAATCTCGGCAGCAGCGTGTGGTGAATTATGGGTTTTTGGTGTTGGTGGTGGTTTTTTTTTTTTACGATCCTCATAGGTCAACTTTAAGTGCAGACCTGCCCATTCCCTATGTCCCTTCGTGCTGATTAAGAATTCGAGCATGGCATAAGCTATTTGCTTGTTATTGCTCTCAATTTATGTATGTATGATATTCGTGTTTGCTGAATAAAAAAATCTATTTAAACCGATTGGAAATTGAATTTGAAATACACCCGTTCAAGATCCTGTAAGCGTTCGATGGGTTACAGAAGCATGAGCATACCCGGAATATAACCTGTGCACCCCCCCCCACCCCCGAAAAAACCCACCCCAACAAAATACCCCCAAAACCAAAAAAACCACCAAAACCACCAATAAACACACACACACACACACACACACACACACACACACACACACACACACACACACACACACACACACACACCACACACACACACACACACACACACACAACACTCACACACACAACACACACACACACACACACACACACACACACACACACACACACAACCCACACCACACACACAAACAACAAAGAAACAAACCAAAATAACCCAAACAAAAACAAACAAACAAACGAACAAACGAACGAACAAACAGGTCTATAGTTCTGAAGTGGAGATTTGTCGGCTGAAGTGCGTCAACGGGCAGACCTCATGCAGAGTTGTTGTTGTTGTTGTTGTTGTTATTGCTGCTGCTGCTACTGCTGTTGCTGTTGTTGTGCGTTCCCCAGCTTAACACTCTGGGGGGGGGGGGGGGGGGGGGGGGGGGGGGGTCACCCAGAAAGTGCACTCTTACTCACTGACCTTACCTGGGAATCACTGTGAGATTGAAATTACACACTGAATAAGAAGGAAGGTGGCAGGATGGTTAAGACGTTTGCCTGCCAACAAGTAAACCGTGAGGTTCTGGGTTCCATTCCCAGCCTCGTCCTTTCTTCCCAGTTTGACAAAAAAAATCGAACTGATTGTCAAAGTCCTTCGGATGAGACTATAAACCGAGGCCCCGTGTGCGAACGCATGCAGAATATCTTGCGCACACGTTAAATCCTGTTCCGCTTTACGAAAGAGTAGGCCATTGTGTGCCGGTGGGAACAGATGACAAAGTTTACAAAACCGCATACACACGGGGACTGGATGTAAAAAAAGCACCTGAGTGCTTATTCCATTATCCTCGATATAAAATAATAAATTTAAAATAATTTTTTAAAAAAATGTAAAGAAGTTTTGCATGTGTAATTATGACTGTATTTAAAGTTTTCTCACCATGATTATAGGGAGCAGTACTCCGGCTTCAGAGGATTTTTTTCTCTTTTTTTTAAAGTGAAACACAAGATGAGAACTTTGCGTGTGTATATAATGGCTGTTTTTTTTTTAAGGACCTCACTATAATATAGGCACCCATATTCCAACTTCCGGTGTGTTGTTTTTCTCTCCTTGAAAAAAACCCGTTAACCTTTGAGTTTGTCATGCCTAAAAGCACTCTCCACAACATTTTAAAGCAAAACAACATTTCGATGTTGTTGTTGTTGTTGTTTTTGTTGTTGTTGTGCGTTCCCCAGCTTAACACTGTGGGGGATCACCCAGAACATGCACACTGACTCACTCATCATCCCACCTTGGGAATCACTGTGAGATTGAAACTGCACACTGAATGAGAAGTTTTGCTTGTATGGCTGGGTTTTTTTGGTGTTTTTTTTAAAGTACCTCGCCATATAGACAGCCATACTCCGATTTCAGAGGAGTATTTCGATAATTTATAGGTCGTGGTACTTAGCTTGCAACAGTCATTGATGAAAAGCTTTTGGTCTAAGTCAAGTTTTAAATAAAGAGTGTCACGATGTTATTCTGAAGCAGCAGCTTACGAACACACATATACACAACACACAGACAGACAGACAGAGACAAAGACACAGACACAGACACAGACACCACACACACACACACACACACACACCACCACACACCACACACACACCACACACACACACAGATCCCCCTGGAGTTAACATTAGTGCTGACTCCCTCACCCCACCCCCTTAAAAAAAAAGTCCTTTGGATGAGACTTTAAACCGAGGTCCCGTGTGCGAACGTACGCAGACCATCTTGCACA
Source organism: Rapana venosa (assembly GCA_028751875.1). Classification (NCBI taxonomy): domain Eukaryota; kingdom Metazoa; phylum Mollusca; class Gastropoda; order Neogastropoda; family Muricidae; genus Rapana; species Rapana venosa. Next base: position 27,461,470 of record CM054135.1, read on the forward strand.
CACATTAAAACCTGTTCCACTTTTCGGAAGAGTAGGCCATTGTGTACCGGTGGGAACGGATGACAAAAATTGAAAACACCCCACCCCGCATACACATGGGGACTGGATGATAAAAAGCACACGGATACTTATTCCATTATCCTCGAAATAAACAAAACCCCAACGAAGTCAGGTACCCACATACATGCATGCATACAAACCCGGGCACTCCCTCCCTCTCCCTCCCCCATCCCCCATACATCCCCCCCCCCCACCTCCACCTCCTCACCACATGCAGGTTGGGTTGTTGTTTTTCCCCCCAGACCTATAATCATATGATTCATTTTAAGCTTATCTACCGATAACGGTGACCCAGAACCTATGTGGTCGTAGGGGGAGCGAGGCGTCAGAAACCTCAACTTCTCAAGGGGCCAGCATATTGAGGGCAGCGGCGCCCATCTCCTCTCCCTCGCTGCTTTACCTTCCCTGACCCTAAAGAGGGCAGGTACCCATTTACAGCTTGGGTGAACTGGGGGACTGTACTGAAGCCAAGGCGCCCAAACGGTCACCCATCCAAGTGGCAACCACGCGCGACGCTGCTTAACCTTAGCTGGGGGAAAGCGAGTGCTCTGACCACTGAGAAAATGATCAGGTCTACCGATACACGGACACACCGATTGCTGATAACAGGAATGATTAATTATGATGAGCAAGACAAACAATAATCATCAGTCGTTGATAGCAGAAAATGACTAACAAAACAGTGAGTAGGCATACATACAATCGTTTCAGACGTTTTCAACACGCGCGCGCACACACACACTCACACGCACACACACAGGCGTGCGCACACACATAGGCCCTATACGCGCACGCACGCACGCACGCACGCACGCACACAGAGAGAGAGAGAGAGAGAGAGAGAGAGAGAGAGAGAGAGAGAGAGAGATGGATAGACTGATTGATTGATTGATTGATATCTTTATTCCCAAGGGTTACAGATAAGAGAGAGAGAGAGAGAGAGAGAGAGAGAGAGAGAGGAGAGAGAGAGAGAGAGAGGAGAGAGAGAGAGAGATACAGACAGACAGACAGACAGACACACACACACACACACACACACACACACACACACACAGACAGAGAGAATACAGCACAGGTAAAGCACCGTCATATGAACCCCCCCCCCCCCCCCCCCCCCCCCTCCCAATCCTGCTTATGTACAAAAGAATGTAACTGAATATAACTTGTTACCTAAATAAAACAGGAAATTACGTAAGCATTTAAATTAACATAACTGGTTGATCCGTATCAGTCGTCTCGGTAAGTATATAATTTACATGCCTACGTACTGCCACCATTACCAACAAAAGAAAGTAAGAAAAAAGGGGATTGGCCACCCCCTTGCTAAAACGGGAATTTCCAAAGCTAAAATTAGCAACTGGTCGTGTCATATACCTCACATAAAAGCGGATTGATCATTCCACTACGAAAAAAAAGTCGACAGAACATCTCTTTCTCCCTGGTCTTGTCTCACAAACGACTTAAACCGCGCAGACACCAGCGTTGTTCATTTCGTTACTCAAGCCGAAGAACAACAATCAACGTTCATTCTACGATTTTCAAAAAAACCCAAAGCTATGGAATTCACACTAGGTCTACAGAACGTGCCTGGGAAACTGAACACAGGCTCTGCAGGATTCTGGTTCTGGCTCATCACTTTCGGCGTTGTACTTATTACGGCACCTGCTCTGGAGGCTGCGGCGCTGCACCGTGGCGATGGTGGTGGTGGTGTCGGTGGAGGTGGAGGAGGTGGTGGTGGTGGTGACGATGACGGTGCTGCGACGAAGTGTGACAGTTACGACACGTTTTATGATTACGGTACAGAGATGTGCGAAAAATGCTATGAGATTTGTCAGGCTTCTCAGCTGAAGGGAACCGAAGAGCAGTGCCGGTTGAACTGTCCTCGTGAGTGGATTAGTGTATTGGCTAAGAGTGTGTGTTGGATGTGTGTTGGATGTGTGTGTGTGTGTGTGTGTGTGTGTGTGTGTGTGTGTGTGTGTGTGTGTGTGTGGGTGGTGGTGGTGGTGGTGTGTGTGTGTGTGTTGGGGGTGGTGGTGTTGTAGGGGGGGGGGGGGGGGGGCTGTTGTGTGTGTGTGTGTGTGTTGTGGGGTGTGTTGTGTGTGTGTGTGTGTGTGTGTGGGGGGGTGGGGGGGTGTTGTGTGTGTGGTGTTGTGTGTGTGTGTGTGTGGGGGGGGGGGGGTGTTGAATGTGTGTGTGTTGTGGGGGGGGGGGGGGGAGGTTGTGTGTGTGTTGTGTTGTGTGTGTGTGTGTGTGTGGGGGGGGGGGGGGGGGGGGGGGGGGGGGTGTTGAATGTGTGTGTGTTGTGTGTGTGTGTGTGTTGTGTGTGTGTTGTGTGTGTTGTGGGGGGGATGTGTGTGTTGTGTGTGTGTGTGTTGTGGGGGGGATGTGTGTGTTGTGTGTGTGTGTGTGTGTGTGTGTGTGTGTGTGTGTTGTGTGTGTGTGTGTGTGGGTGTTGTGGGGTGTGTGTGTGTTTGTGTGTTGTGTGTGTGTGTGTTGTGTGTGTGTGTGTGTGATGGGTGGGTGGGGGGAGGGTGTGTTGTGTGTTGTGTGTGTGTGTGTTGTCTGTGCTGTGTTGTGTGTGTGTGTGTGTGTGTGTATGTGTGGTGGTGTGGGTGGGGGGTGGGGGTCGGGGGTTGTTGTGTGGTTGTGTGTGTATGTTGTGTTTGTTGGTTGTGTTGTCATGTTGTGTTGTGTCTGTGTGTGTTGTCTCTATCTGTCTGTCTGTCTGTCTCTGCCTGTCTGTCTGTCTGTCTGACTGTCTGTCTCTCTCATGAGGTTTTAGTTGGCTTTTTTGTGTTGTTTGTTTTTGTTGTTTTTTGTTTTTAGTCCTAATCATGGCAAGAGCCGGGTTTAAAAAAAGTGAATTAATTCTGAACCTTTGAAAATAAAGATCATTCATTCAAATTTATTCATTTTTTCATTCATTCATTCATTCTTCATTCATTCATTTATTTTATTATTCTCTCCTCTTCTCCCTCTCCCTCTTCCCCTCTCTCCCTCTCCCTCCCCTCTCTTGTGGTTTTGATTCGATTCAGATTCAGGAATGTTATGTGTGTGTGGTGTGTTCGGTTTGTGTGTGTGTGTTCGTGTGTGTGTGTGGTTGGTTTTTTTTCAGTGGGGTGTGTGTGTGTGGTTGTGTGTGTGTTGTGTATGTTCAGTGTTTTGTTTGTGGTGTGTTGTGTGTTTTCGGTGTGTGTGTGTGGTGATACCAGTTTAGGATTCAATGGGGGTTGGTGGGGGAGAGAGGAGGAGGGAGAGGAGAGAGGATGAGGGGAAAAGACGATAGAGAGAGAAGATGGGGAGGAGAGAGAGAGAGAGGAAGAGACGAGAGAGAGAGAAGAGAGGAATTAGACAATCAAAATAATTTGAAACAGAATGGAATCTTTTTTTTTTAAAAGTGGGTAGTGATGTCAACACAACTTAGCGAAAGACAGAAGACAGACTACAGAAAGACAGACCAGCATACCGAGAGAGAGAGAGAGAGAGAGAAGAGAGATAAGAGAGAGTGAGAGAGAGAGAGAGAGAGAGGACAGACAGGACCGACAGACAGAAGAGCAAGCAGAAAGGAGGACCAGAGACGGCAGAGGCAGACAACGATGACGAGAAGACGACAGACCGCGCCCACGACAGAAACAGACGACGACGAGACCCACGCGACAGGACCGACAGACGACAGGACAGAGGAGTAAAAGAAAAACGGACAGTCAGTGCTAGACGACGTGATATCGGGGGTTCTGGGGAAGTCCGTCTTCTTTTCTTTTATTTTATATTTTTTAATTATTTTATCGCTTGTATACTGGGTACACTTGGAAGTCGGGGAAAAAAAAAAAAAGTTAAAGTAACAACGGGGAGTGGCGGGGAGGTGGGGGGGGGGGGGGGGGGGGGGGGGGGCGGTGGGGAGTGATGTGGGCATAATGATGAGATTTTTTTTATAAAAAGAAGAGGGTGGGGGAGGGGGAGGGATGTGGGTGGAAGACAGAGAGAGAGAGAGAGTGAGAGAGAGAGGGAGAGGAGGGAGGGGGGGGGGCAGAGAGAGAGAGGGAGGGGAGAGAGGAGGGGGGAGGAGGGGAGAGAGAGATATTGTCAAAATTTGATCAGAAGGATTATCTTAAAAGTACACGAGTGATGAGTTGTAATACTTTGCAGCACACACACACACACAACAACCACACCACCCAAAAACACACACCACCACACACAACACTCCCAAAACACCACCCATATAGAGCGGAGAGAGAGAGAGAGAGAGAGAGGAGAGGAGAGAGAGAGGGAGCGACAGACAGAAGAAGACAGACATACAACGATGCAAAGAAGACAACTGACTGATGCAGCAACAGCACACACAACGGGGACAACGACGGGGGGGGGGGGGGGAAGCCTTGGAAGTAGTCTTTGTTGTTGTTGTTTTTGTTTGTTGGTTTGTTTTTTTGGTTGGGTTACTTACCCTTCGTAGCCCTTTTATGCTGGGTACAAGTTGAGAGCAGGGGAAAAAAAGGTAAAGTGTCGGAGGGGGAGTGGGTAGAGGTGGGGGTGGGGGGGGGGGGGGGGGGGGGGGGGGGGGGGGGAGTGGAGTCGTATGCTGGTGTCTGAGAAGATATTTAAAAAAAAAAAGAAGGGAGGAGGTGGGGGGGGGGGGGTGGGGGGAGGTGGAGGGGGGAGGGCAGGGGGGCTGTGTCGGAGCAGTTCACCTTTCCTTTTTTCCGCCACACACAACACCAACACGCATAGACACAGGACCAGACAAACGCAAGGCACACACCACACCACACAAACACACACACACACACACACCATACAACACTCACAAACCACAACAGATAAACACCAGACCACACTACACTACATACACACACAACACACACACACACACAACACACACACTTCAATACCAACACACACACACACACCAACAACACAAACACACACACAACTACCAACACAAATCACACAACTAATAAAACACAACACAACCAAACACACACACCCACCACAAAACACACAGGTACAACACACATCACACCATGACACCCCACCACACACACACCACACACAACAAACACACCACAACACACACCACCAACACCACAGGAGGTTACGAAATATATCCAATGAAAAGCTTTGAACAAGTATGGGAGATCCCTTCATGGCTGTTTGCTTACTGCACCTTGGATGGGGGGTGGGGGGTGGGGGTAGGAGGTGGGGGTGGGGGGGGGGGGGGGGGGGGGGGGGGGGGGGGGGGGGGGAGGGGGGAAAGGGGAGAGGCGAATTTCAGAGCAAAGGTAGGTAAGGGTTTTGTAGGAGAGAGGGGGCGACGGATATATTATTTTATATATTTTTATATATATATTATGAGGAGAGAGAGAGAGAGGGGGAGAGAGAGAGAGAGGGAGGGAGGAGGGGAGAGGAAGAGGGAAGGGAGAAGAGGGAGGGAAGGGGAAAAGATTTGGGAAGAGGCGCTTACACAAAATGCCCCCACGACTTCTCTCTCTTCCCTTTTTTCTCTCTCTCTCTCAATTTTCTTTTCTCTCAATCTCTCCCTCCTTCCTCTCTCTTCTCCTTCTCCTCAAATCTCTCCCCCTCCCCTCTCTCTTTCTCCTCTTTCTCCTCTCTCCAATAACACCCACTTTTGTATCGAAAAACCTTTCCCCTCCGCCGCCCCCCCCCCCCCCCGGGAATTCCCCCCTCCCTCTCCAGACACTACACCAATAAAAAATTTTTTAACGCATTTTAGGGGCACCCCTGTTAGGGAACGGGGATTATTTTTTACTGTTGTCTTCACCCTTCCATGGCTCTAACCCGTTCAGTTTGAAGAGGGGGGTACTACGAACACCCAAAAACACCACACCACAGCCACACACGCCCCCAGCCACACAAACCCACACACACCCCACCCACACACACACACACCACAACCACACACACACAAAAAACCCCCAAACCCTTGGGGGCCGGTGGGAAAAAAAGAAGAATTAAACAAAACGGCTACACCGGGGCTGAATGTCAAAAAAGCACATAAAATTTTTATTCCCCTTTTCCCCGATAAAATGGCAAAAAAATAAAAAAAATAAATAAATACAATTAAAACACACACATATACAACAACCATAATACACACACACCATACACAACACTACACTACACTACACTACACACAACACACACCGCTGCGCGCACACACACAATACACACACAAACAACACACACCCATACAATCACAATTACTACACACACCATACACTATACAACACACACTAGCACACTACACGACACTAGGCAACATCACACACACACACACAGACGACGCGCGCGCGACATCCACACACAATACCAACTACCCAGCACTCACAACACTTCATACACACACACACACCGCAAAACGCACACGACACAACACACACACACATAATACACCCCTATATACCCCACAACATACACACACATACATACACAACACACAACAAAAACAACTACACCTTCACTACCCACACACACACCACACACACGCGGCGCGCGCGGCAGAGCAGAGGGGGTTAAGGCTAACGTGGTGAGGGTAGTGGAGGATGGTCATAACAGAATAGATCCAAAGCATTAAACAGGTCGGGTTGGGGGGTGGGGGGTGGGGTGGAGGGGGAGGGGAGGAAGGGGAAAGGGGGGTGTGTGGACAAAAAAACAAAGGATGTAACCTTAAAAGGGATCATAATGATTTATAATAATTCATCATGTATTTCGTTGATTGGGGTAGGGGGATGGGGGTGGTTTGGTTTTTGTTTTGTTTTGGTTTTTGGTTTGTTTGTTATTTCGATGTTGTGTGACTTGATCATTAT
>CM054135.1:27484235-27596735 GCA_028751875.1 Rapana venosa
AAAATCCCTACCCTTAAATCACTAGATGTCGCTGATTAAGATCGTAAAAAAATCCCTACCCTTCATTCACTAGATGTCGCTGATTAAGATCGTAAAAATCCCTACCCTTCATTCACTAGATGTCGCTGATTAAGATCGTAAAAATCCCTACCCTTCATTCACTAGATGTCGCTGATTAAGATCGTAAAAATCCCTACCCTTCATTCACTAGATGTCGCTGATTAAGATCGTAAAAATCCCTACCCTTCATTCACTAGATGTCGCTGATTAAGATCGTAAAAATCCCTACCCTTCATTCACTAGATGTCGCTGATTAAGATCGTAAAAATCCCTACCCTTCGTTCACTAGACGGAATTTTTTTTTAAAGTTTAAAACCAACAATTTAAGTAGACTTGGGAAATCGTAAAAAATCCCCACCCTTAATTCACTAGACCTCGCTAATCAAGTTGACCTGGGAAATCGTAAAACTCCCAGCCCTTAATGCATTCACCAAACGCCGTCGCTGTCGAGATCCGAACCCACGACTTCATGGGCCTAGGGGATGGAAGTCAAACGGTTTTAACCACTGGGCTATAGCGTCCCTCACTTGTCAGTTGCCCGTGTGCCTGAGGAAAAGGGCTTTTGCCACCTCCTGGGCTGATCAATAATTGTCAAAGTCAAACTTTTAGTTTCATAATTATGGTACATTGAATAAGTAGTGCATTTGCTTTTTTTTTTCTTTCCATCAAGCCATCTATCTATAAAGAAACAAAAAGAGAGAGGAAAAAGAGATAATAATAGATGCTGACATAGAATTTTAAAAAAACACACCACCCTAATCAATGATAAACTATACAAATCAAAACAAGAGAAGACAATAACATATGCATGTTTGGAGGTAAGTGATGTCTGAGGCCACCCAATACACGGTTTCAAGGCAAGTGTCAGCTGTAGAGGCTCGCTGTGTGTGTGTGTGTGTGTGTGTGTGTGTGTGTGTGTGTGTGTGTGTGTGTGTGTGTGTGTGTGTAAATGTTTTTCTTATTTTTGGGTGTGTGTGTTTGTTTGCTTATCATTTTGCGATGAACTCTTGCTTTTCAGTTCCTGTTAGTATTCGTATTATTTTGGGGGTGTATTGCTGTTAGGTTTATTTTCCTGTTCAATTTTGTTTGTAGTCCTCCATACCCGAAATGGGTGAAAGGAATTAGATCTTGAAGTGTGTGTGTGTGTGTGTGTGTGTGTGTGTGTGTGTGTGTGTGTGTGTGTTGTGTGTGTGTGTGTGTGTGACTGTGTGTGTGTGTGTATGTGTGTGTGTGTGTGACTGTGTGTGTGTGTGTGTTGTTTTGGTGGGTTGTGAGTGGTTGTGTGTGACTGTGTGGTGTGTGTGTGTGTGTGTGTGTGTGTGTGGTGTGTGTGTGTGGTGTTGTGTGTGTGTGAGTGTGTGTATGTATGTGTGTACAGAGAGAGAGATTTCAAAATATTTCTTAGGGAAGAGAGAGAGAGAGGGAGAGAGAGAGAGAGAGAGAGAGAGAGAGAGATGAGAGGGATGAGAGTTGGGTTGAGAGGAGAGAGAGAGAGAGTGAGAGAAAGATTGTGTGTGTGTGTGGATGATGTGTGTGGTGTGGTGTGTGTGTGTGTGTAAAAAAGTTTGTGTGTGTAGTGGTGTACTGTGTGTATGTGCAGGAAGAGAGATTTATGAGAGAAAGATAGACTCTGTGTGTTGAGTCGTGTGTGGATGATGTGTGTGTTGACTTTTGTGAGTTTCGTCTCTCTCTCTCTCTCTCTCTCGTCTCTCTCTCCGTCTCTCTCTCTCTCTCTCTCTCTCTCACACACACACACCACACACTAAAAATAAGAAGTGAACAAATTCTCTAAACACACACACATACAGACTGACAAGCCCCCCCCCCCCCCCCCCCCCCCCCCCCCCCTCTCTTCACTCTCTGCTCTCTCTCTCTCTGAACAGTCGTTCAAATCACGTGTTTATTTCGTGCAAGCATGGTCATGCAGAGAGTCGTGTGTGTGTGTGTGTGTGTGTGTGTGTGTGTGTGTGTGGTGTGTGTTGTGTGTGTAGTGTGCGACTCTGTTGTGTAGTTGTGCGCGCCGGTGCTGCGCGAGCACACGTGCGCATGTCTGTAAAGTGCATTGTTAAAAACCCCCCCATAACACTTATAAATATTTGAATTATGACTACATACCATACTTCAGTGTACAGAACAGTACGTCACCACGTCAAGCCATGATGAGTGAGTGAGTGGGTGTGGTGTGTGTGTGTTGTAGTGTGTGTGTGTGTGTGTGTGTGTGTTGTTTAGTGTGTGTGTGTTGTGTGTGTAGTGTGTGTTGTGGTTGTGTGTGTGGTGTGGGGGGGGGGGGGGGGGGGGGGGGGGTTGAGTCGGGAAAGAATCTATGACTCGACGATGATAATGTGAAACCATTCATTCACGCCACCCCCACCCCCACCCCTCAACTTTTCTACAAGTAATGTATTTGAACAGCCATGCAACACCAAGTGATTAGTAGAGCTGTTTAGAGAGAGAGAGAGAGAGAGTGAGAGAGGAGAGAGGCGTGTGTGTGTGTTAGAGAGAATTTGTTCTTCTCGTTTTAAGTGTGTGTTGTGTGTGTGGTGTGTGGTGTGTGTGTGTGTTGTGTCTGTGTCTGTGTGTGTCTGTGTGTAAAAATAAACGCAAGCATATCATCACAGATCACAACCTGTTTATATCAATCTCTGTGCAGTTTATACTATTTATGTATTAATAACCAAAACAAACGCGTCATCCACATTACGCAATGTTCGCAATGTTCGGGCCTGCCTCATTATGCAGTCAGGAGCAGACAACCACTTAACTTAAGCCGCCACACATGCCAGTGTGGGATTAAAGAAAAGGAACGGAGAAGAAGAAGAAGAAAAGAGAGAAAAAAAAAGGTTACCTGCATCCGTTTCAACTAACCAATGGCGAGCAAGCACGTGTGGCTGTTCCTACATTGAGGGGGATTCCCTTTGGGCCCTTGCCCAAAAAAGGTGGTCTGGTAACCCCAGTGACAACACCCCCCCCCACTCTCCACGCCCCCCCCTCTCTCTCTCCCTCTCTCTCTCTCTCCTCTCTCTCCTCTCTCTCTCCCTCTACCTCTCTCCCTCTCTCTCTCCTCTCTCTCTCTCCCTCCTCTCTCTCTCTCTCTCTCCCCTCTCTCTCTCTCCCTCTCCTCTCTCCCTCTCTCTCCTCTCCTCTCTCTCTCCTCTCTCCCTCTCCTCTCTCTCTCCCTCTCTCTCCCTCTCTCTCTCTCTCTCCCTCTCTCTCTCCTCTCTCTCTCCCTCTCTATCTCTCTCTCTCTCTCCCTCTCTCTCTCTCTCTCTCCTCCCTCTCTCTCTCTCTCTCTCTCTCTCTCTCTCCTAATCCCCCACCCTCTCTAGTCCCCACTCTTTTCCAGTCTCCCTGACTGTGCTTCCTTACTTCAGTGGTGTGTCTGTTTCTTTGTTTCCGTGTGTGTTGCGTGTGTGTGTGTGTGCGTGCGTGTGTGTGTGTGTGCGTGCGTGGGTGTGTGTGTGTGTGTGTGTGTGTTGGTTTGTGTGTGGTGTGTGTGTGTGTTGTGTGGTGTGTTGTGTGTGTGGTGTTGTGTGTGTGCGTGCGTGTGTAAAGTGGGGAGAGGAGGAGGAGTGGCTTTGGCAAGACAGGGAATAAGACCAACAACAAAAAAAAAGCAAAATGGAAAAAACAATAAACACACACACACACACCACACACACACGCACGCACGCGCACACACCACACGATTTTGCTTGGGGGAAACGCAGATCAATGATTCAGACTGGAATCTTATGCCCAGCCCACCCCCAAACAAAAAAAAAACAAAAAACAAAAAGGAAACAAAAAAGCAATCCCCCCCACACCACCCCCCCCCACCCCGGCACCCCACCAAAAATAACAAAAAGAAAAAGAAAAGAAAAAGACAAGGGCGGTGGGGGGAAAAACTTGTACAGACAGTCCAAGAATGATGACACAAAACACACAAAAATGGGGGGGGGGGGGGGGGGGGGGGGGGGGGGGGGGGGGGGGGGGGGGGGGGGGGGGGGGGGGGGGGGGGAAAGAAGGGGGGGGGAATCACTGACGTTACAATAGTTTGTAAGGGACATTAAAACCACACACACCACACACACACCACAACACGACGCACGCACGCACGCACGCACACACACACACACACACGCACGCACGACCACACACACACACGCACGCACTACACACACACAACGCACGCAGCACATACACACACACAAACAAAACACGGTTCCCCTCCCCCAATTTCACCCCCACATATCTCTTTTCCCCACTCTCCCCCTCATCATCATCATCTCCTCTCCCCTTTTCCTCTCTCTCCCCTCATCTCATCCCATCTTTCCTCTCTCCCCTCCCCTCCCTTCCCTCTTTTTACTCCCCCCCCCTCTTACACCTCTTCCCCTTTTCCCTTTCCCCCCCTTTACATCATCATCACTCTCCATCACTCTTCCCCCCCTCCCCAAAATCATCACATCTCTCCTTCCTCTCCCCCCCCCCCCCCCCACTTTCTTCCCCCCCCCCCCCCCCCTTCTATCTCCCCCCTAAACCTTCTCCTCCCTTCCCCCACAAAAAATATCATTCTTCTAAATTTCTTCAACCCCCCCCCACTTTAATCTTCCCAAAATCCCTCTTCCCTAGCGGCCTTTTTTCGGAGACAAGGCTGCCCCTTTCCCTCCCGGTTAAATTTTTATGTTCTTTTTTTTTGGTTTTTTATTTTGTCGGAGAACAAAAAAAACCCAAAAAAACCCGCATCCACAACACCGGGGGCCTCCAAGGGGGGAGCAAACCCGCCTTAACAACCCCACACAGAGTATTTCAAAAACAAAAAAAAAAAAAAATTTATCTTTCCGTTTAACAAACCTCACCACTTCTTTTCCCTTTTTTCCCCTTTTCCCTTCCCAAAAAATTTTTCCCCCTCCCCACAACCCCCCCCCCCCCCCCCCCCCCTTTTTCCCCCCCCCCCCCCCCCCCCCCCCCCCCCCCCCCCCCCCCCTTTTTTCCAATTTTTTCTTCCCCCCCCCTTCTCTAAAAATTTGGAGAGTTTTTGGGGTGGAGGTGTTTTTTTTGTGTGTTTGTTCTTCGTATGTTCACATACTTAGAGTCTGTGTCTTTTCCCCTAGTCAGTCATAGTCGTTTGTCATGTCGTGTCGTCTTGTCGTCTAGTATAGTATGTTGTTATTGCTTGTTTGCCTGTCTTTTTGTCTCTGTTTAGTTTGTTTTTCCTAGTAGTTATCATGATCATCGGAGTCTGTGTTAGTTTTCATTATATTCTATTCTCTCTGTCTCTGTTGCGTCATCGTTTTATAGTTTCTTGTCATTGTCGTTGTCTGTCTGTCCTTGCCTTTAGATAGTCTTCTTCTCTCTTCGTCTCCTGTGCACCCCCCCCCTCCCATCTACTCTCCCCCCCACCTTCTCCGTCTCTTGGGCCTTATGACAGTGTGGAAGCTGCCTTCCAATCCCGTGTGTAGTTGTTGCTTGCGTTTGTCTTGCCTGTATTGTGTGTGTGGTTCTTGGGGCCTTTCTGAAGAGATCAGTCGCTCTACCAGTTATGTCTGTCTTGTCTGTCTTTTGTCTGTCTGATGTACGTATGTTGTCTGTCTATCTGCCTCTGTCTTTCTCGGTCTCTGTTGCTGGTCTATCTGTCTATGTCATGTCGTTCCTCTGTCTGTCTGTCGCTCGTTTTTATTGCTTTGCCTTTGTTCGTCCGTCTGTCTGTCTGTCTCTCTCTCTCTCTGTCTCTCTCTCTCTCTCTGGTGCTACCCCCTCACCATCACTCTCCCACCACCCACCTCCACCCTCATCTTGCCTTTATAAGATAGATGCAATCTGGTGCACATCAATTCCCGGGCCCCGGGCTTTCCTTTCGTTTGCTTTGCCTTGCCTTGCCTTGTATTGTTTTGTCTTGCATTGCACCGTGTAATTCTATACCACTTTTAATGTCCACAGCAGATTTACTACTGAAATTTGGGCCTCTCCCCTTCCCTCACCCCCCCCCCCCCCCCCCCCCCCCCCCCCCCCCCCCGGGGAGAGCAACGGTGCCCTTTTTACATACGGATAGCTAGAGAACGACAACTAAACGCCATTGGTCGATATTTATAGTAACGTGATGGTGTATTTGATGCTAACTTCGTTGGACTTTTGTCTTGAGTACACAGAGGTGTGTCGTCTGCTAGCCTAGCACGCGCATTCCTCGACCGGCGTAGCCTACATATCATTCAGGAGGGAAGCAGGCCGCACTCTGCATCTTTCAGCGCAGCCTGTAGCATCACATCGAGAGGTTCTGTTAGCGTTAGCACCCCTGCGCGAATCTAGGTCGACTCATCCATGGGTCGTTTGACATCATTCTTGCACGAGAGGGGTTGGTGTATTTCCACCAGCAGAAAAAAAATATGCCCATGAGATACAAGTTGGCTCCCGATTGCTATCAAGTCTAGAGACCCTGAGGAAGCAGTAGCACCAAAGAAAAAAACTTTATGATGGAAAACAAGGTTGTAGTACTCGTACATAGACTCGGCTCTCAGACTATCACCCACTTCCTTTAGGCCTACTGGCCTACACTGCGTCAGTCGCAAAAATAGAAATCGTGCACATCCCTCCCCTCCCCCGCCCCCTAAAAACAATAATAGATCTACTGTCTTTTACCTCTCTGTTGATTTTGCATCTTGTAATAATAAACAATCTGAATCTGAATCTTGTAAGACAAAAAACGGCGTGCTTTCACCTCCAGTTTCAGTGGTGGGAAACCCCTGAATGACGTCACACAAGTGTAATCGTTACTATAAATATCGACCAATGGCGTTTAGTTGTCGTTCTCTAGCTATCCGTATGTGCCCTTTTTTCTCTCCTTTTTTTAATTCCCTAGTGCGCAGTAACTCTTGTTTCGGCTACACAGCAGTTAGTCTGCACTTCTTCACCTTTTGTGCTAGCGAACCAAGCGGAATGTCAAGGAGTGGCTTGGGCTACCAGTCATAGGACCTCTCCTCTCTTCTCTCTCACTCTCTCTCTCTCTCCTCTCTCCTCCACCTCCCTCCTCACACACACACACACACAAAACACACACAGTGCTTTATCCTCGTTTGTAACTAAACAGATCATGTACACACTTAGACCATCGATCCCCTGGCACAATAACTCATGTCAGTGTTCAGTGACAGAAGTGACTGGGGTAAGTGGCAAAACTTTAATCCTCCTGAAATCAGGTGTAGTGGTTGTTTTTTTGTTGTTGGGTTGTTGTTGACGTTGTTGTCTTTTGGGGGGTGGGGTGTAGTGGTGATGTCTTCTGTATGCCCCCCCCCCCCCCCCCACACCACACACACACACACATATACACACAAACACACGCACGTACTACGCAAAATGTGAAAAACAATAAACACACACACACACACACCCGCGCCGCACCCCCCTCTCCCCCCACCAAGGGAGAGCATGTCGCCATAATAGCAGCCGCGCCCATATCTTTTTCTTTTCCTGTCTACATGCGTATCGTTTTAATTCCCTATCCGAGTGGCTTTTTTTCTACACAATTTTTTTCAAGGGACAACGCTCTTGGTGCCGTGGGATGGGGGAGGGGGGGGGGGGGGGGGGAGAGGTTACGTGCGGCTAAATGCGTGTTGAACACCGGACCTCGGTTTAACGTCTCATCCGAAAGACTAGTACCCAGACCATCACCGCTTCAGGTCTAATGGATTAGGGGGGGGGGGGGGGGGGGGGGGGGAGGGTTCAGACACGGGGATTGAGCCACCACGCACTTAATACCCTGACTTTTCGCTTTCTAGCAGGTGTATGCGGGTTACATCTAGCTTGACAGCCATCTACACGAGATCCTTGTCTAAGTGTCGAGTTCGAGTTCGTCTCATCATTAGCTGACAACCCCCCCACCCCCCCCCCCCCCCCCCCAAAAAAAAAAAAAAAAAAAAAAAAAAAAAAACCCACACACAAAAAGCTGACAACCGCTATGACCCTCAGCAACACCCTCAAAAACCAACGAACTCTCAGCTGACTTTGTATACCAAAAAAAAAAATAATAATAAAAAATTATTATTTTTAAAAGTTGCCGCCGTACATGTTAGCGTGGAAACAGAACTGTAAGTGCGCAGTAAATCTTGTTTCGGCTACACAGCAGGTAGTCTGCACTTCTTCGCCTTTTGTGCTAGCCTAGCGAACGAAGCGAAATGTGAAGGAGTGGCTCGGGGTGCAAGTCATTCACACACACACACACACACACACACACACACACACACTCCTCTCTCTCCTCTCTCCTCTCTCTCTTCTCTCTACACACACACTCTCTCTCTCTCTCCTCTACACACACCCTCTCATTCCTCTCTTGACTCTCTTTATCTCTTCTACTATAAAATCCAACGCGCTCTAAAAACACTCTTCTCTCTTCTCTATCTCGAAATCTCTCTCTCTCTCTCCTCTCTCACCCACACACACACTCTCTCTCTCTCTCTCATTTTCCCCTTGTTTTTCTTTTGAGACTGTAAAGTATGGGTTAAATATTATTCAGATGTATCCCTAACGGCGGACGATGTAAAAAAGCACATGTGTGCTTATTCATTATCCTCAAATAAATAATTTGTCATTGTCCCCCCATCTCTCCTCCTCTCTCTCCTCTCTCTCTCTCTCTTCAACACTCTCTCTCTCTCTCTCTCTCTCTCTCTCTCTCCACACACACACCCCCCCACACATTCACCGCACATCCCCACACACACCACACTCCCCTTTCTCCTCTCTCTCGAACACACACACCACTCTCTCCTCACTCTCCTCTCTCTCTCTCTCCTCACACACACACACACACCACACACACACACACACAATTCGGCTACACAGCAGGTAGTCTGCACTTCTTCGCCTTTGTGCTAGCCTAGCGAACGAAGCGAAATGTGAAGGAGTGCTCGGGGTGCAAGTCATTGGTCATCCCCACACACACACCCATCACACAATCTCAACTCTTTCTCTCCTCTCTCTCTCACATCCTCTCATCTCTCATCTATCTCTCTCTCTCTACACTCTCTATTCTCTACATCTCTCATCTCTCTCTCTCTTACAGAACATTCACGGCTTTTTTTCTTTCTTTCTTTAGATAGATGGCTTGATGAAAAAGCAAATGCACTGCTTATTCATGTACCATCTGAAATAAAATGTTTGACTTTGACTTGACTTTGACTCTCCCTCTCTCTTCTCATCTCTCTGCTTCTCTACACTACACAAACTCTCTCTCTCTCTCTCTCTCACACACACACACACACTCTCTCTCTTCTTTCTCTCTCCTTCTCTCTCATCTCTCTCATCTCTCTCTCTCTCTCTCTCCTCTCTCTTTTCTCTCTCTCTCTCTCTCTCACACACACACAACCACACACTCTCTCTCTCTCTCTCTCTCTCTCTCTCCTCTCTCTCTCACACACACACACACACACACACACACACACACACACACACACAGAATGGGTGGATGGTGTACGGAGGCAGGAGAAGAAGCGAGACATGACTCGCGCACTGATCACATTGATACAAGAATAAACCCAACGCAACTCTCTACTTGCGTAACAAACGGTCGATTCTTCCCACTTCAAACGACCTCTCTTAATTCATGTCAAAACCGGTCAACATTTCTTCTAACGAGCGCATGTGTAGTACACACACACACACACACGCACATATATATTATATATATATATATATATATATATATATATATATATATATATAGAGAGAGAGAGAGAGAGAGAGAGAGAGAGAGGAGAGAGAGAGAGGTGTGTGTGTGTGTGTGTGTGTGTGTGTGTGTGTGTGTGCGTGTGTCTGTGAATCTGTTTTGTTTTTGTCTCAGTTCCTCTCCACCCACCAACCACACCTTATCTTTTCATAAGTGGATGTTTGAGAGGTTTTTTTTGTTGCTTTAAAAATAAAAATTGGGGAGGGGGGGGGGGGGGGGGGGGGCACGGTATTGGTGGTGGTAGACGTCTAGCGAATGAACCTTAAAAGTTTAAAATATAAACATATAAAAAAAAGCACGGACTTACCAGAGCATTGGGACCTGCACTTCTCTTCCGTCCTCTTCGCTTCCATCTGATCACAGATTTCTCGACACGGGCCGCAATTGTTCATGTGTGGGTCGTAATACTGGAACAAGCCACAGCCTCCCTCTTTACTGTCCACTGGAGCCACCGTGGCAAGACCAACAATCGCGGTAGCGAGGATGAAAGTACGTAGAGTTGCCATATTTCACTGATTCCGTGGAATTTTTTTGGTTTTTTTTTTTTTTCTAATTTCGGAGGCTGATGGTTAGGATTTGGAATTGTGGTGGTACAGTTCTGATTCTGGTTGCCCCAAATAAACCAGGTGCTTCTGTTCACTGATAGCGTAAAAAAAATACCGATGAAGCTGTTAACGTTTGTGTGTGGGTGTGTTACGCTCTAGGCCCAACCGCAATCTGAGCTAGGCCTATGAATGAAAATGTGGCTTCCGCACAAACAGACCCCGGGTGTTACAATGCATTTCATTGGCTGATTAGGGTTTATATATTTTGGGGTAGGAGCATGTGACGATGACGGCCGGCGTTTGGTTCCGGAGAGTTCCGATGTTTAACAGTTCTCTTCTGCTTTATTTGTTTTGCTTTCCTTGAATAAAATGTTTTTAAGAGGCGATAGATAGAACGAAATTTGAGGTAAATATAAAATGAAACCATTATCATAGACAGCACTTTCCAATTCAGTCGGAATGTTCTAGCAAAATGGCAGCCAACAAAGGAAAAATCTATTTTAAGACACAGTCTGGCCACTTTTGTTTTTTAATTTTGAAAGGTCAACTCTAGCTAGAGACTTGAATAACATCAGAAGGAAACAAATTGAACTATTATTTTAAGCTTTATTTTAGAATCATTAAGTTGGAATATTTTAGCACCAGAAAAATAAAGGGGGGGGGGGGGGGGGGGGGGGGGGGGGGTGTAGGAGGAGCTATGTACAGGGAAAATCCGATTATATTTTTGACGTAACCTGCTTAGTTTCCAAATAGAATCCCTTTCAATTAAATACTAATATTATTCCGGTGTGTGTGTGTGTGTGTGTGTGTTCGTTCGTGTGTGTGTGTTCGTTTGTGTGTGTGTGTGTGTTCGTTCGTGTGTGTGTGTGTGTGTGTTGCGTGTGTGTATACCTGCATGCATCCATGTGTGTATGTGTGCGTGCATCTATCAATCTAACTATCTATTATTATTGTTGTTGTCAGTAGTGTGTTGTTGTGCATAATTTGCGAATACTCAAGCCAATTTCGGCGATTTAAATTGTTGTCTAAAATGAAGGACAGGCTTTCAGGCGCACCTCCTGTCCAAAAAAATTATTCGGAAATCTCCGCTGCGACGTCATCGAGAACGACAACTCTGGCGTACTTGCTGCGGACGATGTCGTTCTGTAATGTGTTAACTTACATCGATGTTGTTTGTGATTATTGTCACCATGGGCATTCATGTTTAGGATGTTGATACAGCATCAGTACAAGTCAAAAGCTGAGCGTTGAGTAAAACTAATTGTTTCTTATAAGGGGCCTGTTCTGGTTTATTTATTTATTTTTGTATTTCAGGATGATGTAATCAGCACTCATGTGGTTTTTTTTACACCCAATCCCCATGTGTATGCAGTTTTTGTAAATTTGGTTTTCCATTCCCACGGGCACAACAACGGCCTACTCTTCCAAAAAGCAGAACGGGTTTCAATGTGTGCACAGAGGTGCCCAGGTAGATAACAGGTTTTGGTTTCAGTCCTGCAAAAATACAAGTGATGCACACAATCATCACACAACCACACGCACACACACACTTGCGCATGCACACATACACCCTCACGCAGGCACACACACACAAACACATACACGCATGCAAACACCCACACATGCATACACACAACACACACGCACAACCACAACACACACACTACCACCACTACAGCCAAAACCACCACCACCACCAACAACAACACCATAATCCGAATAAGTCACTGTTTATTATGATTGTTGCAACATAAAACTGCAATAAAAAGTCAGATTTTAACAATATAACAAGACCCCAAAAAATGCACGCACACACCAATGACAGAAGATCGATCCAGTTGATGACCTACACACACATGTATTTTTCCGTCATGACCACGATTATTCAAACAGTATCAGAAAGAACAAAGTAGTTTGTAATAGGGCTGAAAACTGTGGACAGGCTTAACATACGATCATGACTCTTAGCCAGTCCTGTTTCGGGGAAAGGGGAGGAAAAAAAAGGACGAAAAGATTAGAGGCAACCCATACTGCTGCTCAAACATAACGTAGATTATTGTGGGTAATTGAAGTACTAGGCCTGCTTCTGATTCTACATGAAACACAGTCTCGTCACTTTTCAATCAACACTCTCTTAGGCCTGTTTTCAAAAGTGTGTTCAAGAAAAACAAGTCATCAATGATCAACGCCCACCCCCCCCACCCCCACCCCCCAAAAAAGAAAAAAAGTTGCAATTAAAAAAAAAAAATGCTGGAGAGTTTAAAGGCATTCATGAAATAAGTGAGTGAATAGAAACAAATTAGCAATATATCATGTAAGTACCTAGATATACATGGATGACAAGAGATTTGGGGACAAGGTGTGAACATTCGATAAATGAGAACAAGAACGTTTGTCGCTTAATTAACAGACCGACACAGTTTCAATCCAGCATTGCACACATCTCCCATTCTGACACTGCCATAAACAAAATTTAGACATGTTCAAGACCAAAACAAAAACAAAAGAGAGAGCAAGAGAGAGAGAGAGAGAGAAACCATGTTAAAGACCCCTCAAAAAGGGAGACACTTTTTTTCAAAACTTTGATGAAAATGTACATGTATGTATAAAGTTTGAGGCTGTTTCCTTTTGGCTCGACTGCTGATTTCATTTATTTCACATGACTAGGCGGAATAGATCGCATCAGCTATACTGGCTTGAAGACAGTGGCTTTGTTTTAATAAGAGTCCACATTATGTTTGTTTACGGCTCGCATGAATAATATAGAAACGCATGAGATTTAATGAAATTGTAGAAACATATGTCTCCATCTTGTCGTATCAGTGGTTGGAAACATTGTCTCTTACATCAAGATGTACTTCACCCGACAAACAATAACAATGATGTGAGAATGATGATGATAATAACAATGACACAAAGAAATGAAAGTGTGACGTGCCATGCTGTCTCAAAGATTTAAAGAAAATAAACTGTTTATATAATTATATATATAAAGAATAAAAACCACTCTCATATTAGCTTTTGTGACACTCATTCATCAGTAACAAAGGCCTTTATCACATGTAAGAAAAACGTAGGCAACAAGGATGCTAATAGTATTTCCAGTTTGTAAACATGAGGGGGAAAAAATACTCGTTTTCTTATCAAACATGTCAGCAGTACACAGTGTGTGTGTGTGTGTGTGTGTGTGTGTGTGTGTGTGTGTGTGTGAGTGAGTGTTTTGAGACATCAACTATGTGTATGTAGTGTATCTGATTTTCTGTAAATCTGGGGCTAACATGCACATATAAAATGTTTGTTTGTTTCTGTGTTTTAAACACAAGTGATTAAATTTTGGCAACCCCCCCCCCCCCCCCCCCCCCCCCCCAGTAACATCTTCAAACTTTTGTGATGAATATCTAACACGAAAACATACAAAAATCTTTCTTCATGTTTTGCCAATGACTATATGTGCTGTGAGTTTTAGATTACAGATTCCAACCCCCCCCCAACTCCCTTGACTTCAGCCCAGACCTTTTAGTTCACAAAGTAAACTGTATTTTAATCCATGCATGAACAAATGAAATCAAGTGTTTGTGTGTGTGTAAAGAAGTAAAGCTATGAAATCTCGCAACGAGACAAATTTTAATCACCACATGGCTATTTTTCTTTAAGTCGGGGTCACAGTATCAATGAGGACTGAAAGAAAACTATTCAACCACCAACATTTTTGTCTTTTAATACCATGAGAAGCAAAGGTAAAATATGGGACATGTTCTGATTTACTCCATATTCCATCAACACACATGATCATACATTGACTGACAGTGCATGATCAATTCAAATATTGAAGATGAGGCACTGATGCAAAAAAAAAAAAAAGAGAGGAATTCTAATTCACTGTGACTGCTTCAGCAAGAACAAGTAAAAGAAGCATTTGTGCTGGCAAAATGAAAAAGTTGTAATTGTGCTAAAAAAAATGAAACGGTTAACTGTTGTACACACAAACCAATATTGACAAACTTTTCATACTTTAGAAGTCGACAACCAGAAATGGCAGGGGGGGGGGAAACACTCCACCAGGCTGTGGTAAGACAGTGCTTTTCAATGATGAAATCAAAGAATCATTCAAGATACATGCAATTAATTAAAACTGAACACTATTAAGAAATATTTTAAACTGCTTGTGTAGTTTAGAAATAAAACCCAAACCATTCTGTTTTTTTCTGAGATTGGAGAAGCTAGGTTTAGGGACAGGTTTCAACAAAAATGGAACCTACTGATTCTGTTGTTGTTGTTGTTCCTCGGCTAAAGCTCTGAGTGGGGGGACGGGATAGCCTGGTGGTTAGAGGGATGTATTCGTGATCTGTTGACTCAGGTTCAAATCTCCTTCGATAGGATTTTTCCTCTGGAGTTAACATCAGTGCTGACTCCACTCTCCCTTATAAGTCCTTTGGAAAAGACTATAAACCGAGGACCCGTTTACGAACGCACTCAGAACATCTTGCGTACACGTTAAAACCTGTTCCACTTTTCAGAAGAGTAGGCCATTGTGTGCCGTTGGGAACGAACGACAAAATTTACAAAACTGCATCACACGGGGACTGGATGTCAAAAAAAAAAAAAAGCAAATAAGTGCTTATTCCATTATCTTCAAAATAGAAGAAAAACCAAATAAATAAACAAATATAATTTAAGTTCACCAATAGTAAGGTTTTGTGTATGCACCCGTTTTTCACCCACCATGAAGGTAGCAGCATTCCATCTGTGAGGATGATCTCTGAACAAGACACTAGCGTGCATGCACTTTTAAAACTTTGTCGTCTACTCCTGCCAGCATACTATGGCCTATTCTTCTAATAGACAGAACAGGTTTTCAAGTATATGTGCAAGACGTTTTGCATGGTTTTGCACATACACGGGACCTTGATTTACAGTCTCATCTGAAGGGATGACTAGAAAGCTTGATCTGGAATGCGTGTTTATTTTATCTTATTTCTTTTATTTCAAGGGTGATGGAATAAAGCAATGTGCTTTTTTACACCAAGTCCCTGTGTGTACGCAGTTGCATGTGTTAGTGTGTGTGTCTGAACCATAGCAATTCAACGACACAGTGATTTTTATTATTTACAGATCAGGGGAAACACCCTACACTTCTGTTTCTTGTATCCCCCCATATTACTATACAAATTAAAGAATTCTGAAATCTTTGTTTAAATACTTGTGCTTTATCATTGTATGTGGTTGTTTTTAC
This sequence comes from Rapana venosa, assembly GCA_028751875.1. Taxonomy (NCBI): domain Eukaryota; kingdom Metazoa; phylum Mollusca; class Gastropoda; order Neogastropoda; family Muricidae; genus Rapana; species Rapana venosa. The sequence continues at coordinate 27,499,765 of CM054135.1, forward strand.
TCTGTGTATGTGTGTGTGTGTTTAGAAACAAACAAGCTTTAATGATTTGTGGCGCCATTAAAACATAATGATTAACACACTGCCCTATACGAACACCCATCATCATGAACAAAATGATGTATTCACCACACTTGCGCAAGAAGCCAGGGTCCATACCTCATTCTATTCTAAAGCCTGAGATGTTGGTTTTTTTTCTGTTTCTTTATTCCCACTGGTCTTCAAGAGGTGGTCTGGGTGCCAGTCTTTCAGATTATATATATATAATATATATATAAACTCCCATGCACAGCACATATTCATCTCACATTAAAGAAACCCAAGGCAGCAAGAAAGTTGGTCGCTAGCTAGATTCTGGAGTGAAGTCTTTTTCTCACAGGCAAATTTGTGAGTACAAGCAGATAGGGGAGGGGAAAAAAACTACTGCACTACTATGCGCTTTTCATGGAGAGGAGTGAATGTCATACAAATAACGTATTGTGACAATATGACTTAATTTAGGTTTGACACAATACAATGCAATACAATGCACTGCAGTATGATATAATTACAACACATTATAATGCAACATAGTATGATACAGTACAGCACAGCACAGAAGAGTATGTTTCAATATAGAGTGACACAGTACAAAACAATGAAATACAATACAACGTATCAATGATGATGATGATGATGATGATGAAAATACAATAACAAACAACACATGCAATCAATCAATCTTTCAGCTTCATTTTCATCATGACAATAGCATCCACACCACTCAAAACCTTTTCTGCTAATAAACAGCAATACTTCACTACACTGGCTCTCCTCCTCTCATCAATTTTTGTCTTCAAGCGCAAACAGTGCCTAAGCTTTCAGGTTTGTGGCTTGTGAGAGAACAAAGATTCTACATCATGATCAAGAAAAAGAAAGGAATGTTGTACTTCACCAAATAGAAAAGAGACAGGATGAGAAGAAGAAAAATGAAAGAAGAAGAAGAGCTAGAGGATAATGAGGAACAAGAGGATGAAAGAAGAACAAGAAGAAGGGGAAGAAGAAGAAGAAAAAAAGATGAAGAAAAAGAAGAAAAGAAAGAAAGAAGAAGCAGATCAAGAAGAAGAAGAAGAAAATAAAGAAGGAGAAGAAGAAGATGAAAATAAAGAAGAAGACAAACATCAAGAAGAAGATAAAGAAAGAAAAAACAACAAGAAGAAGATTAAGAACTGGAACAAGAAGTTAAAGAAGAAGAAGGAGACAGAGTGCGCGCGCACGAGAGAGAGAGAGAGAGAGAGAGAGAGGGATGTGGGCTTGAAAACAGCTGTATTTCCATATATGATGATCAGTATCACTCCTTCTCCATGAAGTCAGTGTGTATGTGTGCGTGTGTGGTGACAAACAAGGCAAGCGGAAAGGCAAGACAAAGCACTTCACTGTCCGATGAGTTAGTGGTTCATGGGCTATTATTATTCCAATAAGAACGATCAGATGTGTACCAAGGAGACAGATCATACCATCAATACTCCACACAGAATTTCTGACCATTTTCTGCCAGCAAACATGACAGTTCTTATGAAAAGAGATGAAATGAGAAAGTTGGTATATGTTAGAAAAGTGTAGTAGTAGTGTGAGTGTGTGTGTGTGTGAGAGAGAGAGTGTGTTTGTGTATGTGTGTGTGTAGGGGGGGGCGGCATGTGTGTGTGACGTGTAATTGTGTGTGTGTGTGTACATGTGCATGTGCGTGTATGTAAGTTAGTGATAGGATGGGTTGAGGGAGGGATGTTAAAATAAAACAAGTAATAAAAATTCACAGAGGGGGACAAAAAGCCCTAAGCTAAAAATCTACAGAACCCAACAACGAAGACAAAAGCCTCAAACACGCCCTAGTCTTACAGATTTTTCAACCATCGCCGATTTCTTACTTACAAAAATGTACACCTGTCTGACGAATATTTCAGCCAGTCTGGAATGTGCTGCCTTTTCTGCTTCTAGAATTCTCCTGTGTGACAATGTTTAATCTGCTTATGTGTATTCATGTCCACCTGGGAATTATATGAAATAAAAACTTTTTTTTTTTTTTTTTTTTTGGTCTGAGGTGAAATTATCTTACTTATCCTTCATAAGCTGAAAAATGGTAATATATTCATTTTGTCCCAAAGTTCAATTCGGCAGACAGCAAAATTAATGCAAATTCTGTTAAATTGAAGTTTTTCCAATTTGTTTTCTTATTTTTTTCTCTTCCCTTTTTATTTTGGGGGGGGGGAGGGGGGGATTTTTTCTGTATTTTACCCCCTCTTCTTTTACGTGTATGTGTGTTTACCTTTTACAATTTTTTTTTCTGTTTTTCACACACACACATATATGCATGTATGTATATATATATATTATATAATAATAGAGAGAGAGAGAGAGAGAGAGAGAGAGAGAGAGAGATAAATAGATAGATATCAGTTGTGATGTGCTTTGCTTGAAACATTTTCCATTCTGAAGTTGGTAATGCCATTGTACCATTACAGGAGAATTCACTCGCTGGGGTACCCAGTTTAATGCCCATCAATAAAGAGCGTTTTCCCTCAGCACCAAAAATCGTCATGGCCTTGCTAACTGACACTGGACCTACAAAAAAATAAGCTCTTACATATAACAAGTAAGTGTGCCTTCCCAATATCACAAGTAAAAAGACACCTTGTATCTGAAACAAAAAATACACATAGAAAGTATACTGAAGATTTAACCATTTCCTAGAGAAACAGAAAAGAGGCAGTCTCACACTATCGGCAAAGTTTCTCAATCTGTTCCAAGCAAAGAGCAATACGTTTTTTGGGTTGAATGTTTTCACTTTTTAAAAAAAGTCTGATGCTAAAAACTTCAACGGAACACACAAATCCCAGAGAAATAATCAAGGTCTGTTAAGAATGGAGTAAATCACACTGAAAGGTGAATAATTGACTCACTGAGAGAAGGGTTGTTTTGGGGGTTTTTGTTGGTTTTTACCAGAGGTTTTTTATTTTATGTTTTTTTTTATATTTTTTATTAAACTGTTTACATTTTTCAAACTTAAAACAATTTTTTAGGAAGGGGGCATGGTGGTGGGGGATGTCTTTAAAACAACATGCAGCAAGAGGGAAAGAAAAATCAACGAAATGCATATCTGCAGTTTGCTCAAAACCATACCAAACCAAACAAAACTATACAAAAACAAAACAAAAATTACAGGGGAAAGCCCATGAAAAACAAAATCAGAGCAAAACGAAAAGATGAATACTGCATGCTCATATTTAATAGCATCAAAACAAAGACAACCAGCAACAAAAAACAAACCTACTAAAACATAACGAAGCACATGTTATGCATACTACATCTCTAAAAGCTCGTTTTTAACTATACGCAAAAAATATCCAAGGACAGATCCCTGTTTAACACTCCTCTAAGCAGTTTGGCAGTCGGCAGTCTCACACACACACACACACACACACACACACACACACACACACACACACACACACACACACAGAAGATAAAAGCAGCAAAAGACATGGTTATAGATAAATAAATAAATATTGCCTAGAGTTGACTAGTTGACACTGTATGTTCGGTCATTCATGACTAAAGATGTGGAGTTGATCCATAGCAGTACACATCACATCTACTGGATTCTGATGGGTATACAAGGCTGATTACCATGTTATCAATATGGTATAATATGTGAGACATTATTGAAAAAACCAAGCAGTCAACACAACAGTTCCATCATGGTATGTAAAATGGGAGGAAAAAGAGAGAGAGAGAGAGAGAGAGAGAGAGAGAGAGAGAGAGAGAGAGAGAACATGTTGCCATGGAGAGAGAGAGAGAGTACTTGGACATTGAAGCGAGATTCTTCGATGATTGCTAAGTACAAAATTTGTCAAACAAACCTGCATGCATGAAACCCTACCCCCACCCCCACAAAATCTGACTTTAAACAAATATTGACAATAAATAAATGACAGGCATTTGTGACACGGTGCATTGAATTTCTAAAATCACACACACACACACACACACACACGCACGCACACACACATACATTATACACACACACACGCGTATATCTTTCCATTTCACTTTCACGGTCCTCTCCCGCCAACTTTCATGTCTGTCAATTTTGATGCTTTGCACAATATCAAGTGTATCAAGGCTTTCACAGTCATCCACTTTAAAGCCATTGTCAAATTCAAACTTCTCCAATTCATTTTTTGGGAGCAGGCAAAAGGTAAATGGGGGGAAAAAATCCACCAAAAAAACATCCACAGCCAAACAAAACCTCTCACTCATTCTACACATAGTGCAAGCATGCACGCACGCTACACACACACAGCACACAAACACACACAACACATGCACGCACGCATGTACGCACACACACACACAGTTGACATGGTAAGAAAGAAAATCAACATCACAAAACTTTGTTGAACCATGATCCCAACACTGGCATTCCAAGTCAAGGCGTTGAAAACAGGGAGCAATCCAATCCAATCCAAAATACAAAGCAACACAAGACAACTTCAAAGAACAGACAATCAATGCTGTACAATAAAACAAAAAAAGAAAAAAGAATGGAACCCGTCTTTACACTCTGCTCAAGTGAGTCATATCATCATCATCAAATCATGGGGTGGGTGGGGGTGGGGGGGCATGTGTGGATTATTCCCGTAGCCAGGGACACAGTTATCAACAAGATCAGAAAGAAAAACCAACAAGGAAAAATTGAAGTCATGTACAAAAGGTCATTTTATACACGTTTGAATGAACTCGTTCTTAAAATAGTGAACTTAACTTGAGTGGCGTCTACAATATCATATTATAAAAAAAAAAAAGACGAAGAAAGACTAAGTGAAAGGCATGTACAAAAAAGAGAATTTATATAATAAAGTACTTGTTTTAAGTTATGAAATCCTTCATCTAAAAATTTTTTTTTTAATATTTTGTTTAAAAGACTAAGTAGACGACATGTACAAAACAATAATTTACATGATTAAAATTACTGGTTTAAGTACCAACACTGAATTTATCATTTATTGACAAAGAAAAGCAATTTATGCAAGAAACGTAGTGTTACTGTTGTTACCTGAAATTGACCATCCCAAACTAAGAATCGTCACTAAATACAGTCGAACAGTTGTCTCGCTTGATTTGTACTTTAAGATTGAAAACAATTCATGTCTTCAGAGTGTGTCTGACATTTTGGTCACTTAAAACTAGCTTTCGCTCCACTTTGAAGTCTTCAGTTTGAGTTAGAGTGAAGGGATAACTTAAGCTGTATGTTTATATCATGTCTTGTGGGGGTTTGTTCATTTGTTTGTTTGGGTTTCCTTCTAACACATCATCATTAATAGTTTATGTTGACATACTTCACTTCTCTTGCAAGTTAGTACACAGTGTAAGAAAGTGAAACACTCACGAATATATTCTGCTGGAAATAATACTGATTGTCACCACTGGTTATCAAGTTTATGAGCTTCATTTTTTTTTGTTTGAGTACCATGGTTATAATCAAAAATTTTCATTTATGATTTTTCTGTACTATAAACCTATCTTTGGTTGGGATTTTTGTTGTTGTGGTTTTTGCGTGTTGCATGCATTGTTTTCCTTTTGTCGTGGTAATCTCTTGCTGATGGCAAGAATATCACAAAGCTTCCTCATATTCCATCATTCATATTTTTATGGAAAATATCAAGATGCACTACAAAAAACACATTAAGAATCCTAGCAGCAATAAGAGAACACTTATTTCGATAATACCACTTGTAGTTTTCATTTAATTTTTTTTTAAAAAGAGAGAGAGTTAAAAGAGAAGTATTTGAAGCCTGACAAAGTGAAAGCTGAGAGGAAAATCCAACAGCAAGTGTCTTGTGCCTCATAGAGACATCCACAGGACTATGTACACGATGCTAGTCTGGACAAAGGTCATAATAAATATACAGGACAACAAACAACTGCAGTGGCGCGGGGAAGCGAACCCGTGGCGTGGCTGGCTGGCTGGCTGGCTGGCAGTGGGGCGAGCGTTTGCCAGTGGTCGAGGAGGTGGAGAGGCTAACTCATGGTAATGTTTTCAGCAGGTATGTGTCACTCTGCACATGCAAGAAAATAACATCGAAATAACTAAAATATAACAGAAAACAACTGTAACTGCATATCAATAAAGTATACGACAGATTACATTTGTGCAGAAAACTCAAGACTACAACACTGGCAAAATAAATCAAGCATGTCCCCGAATGCAGAATCTTTAATGGTGGGCCAATGGTCACATGGGGATGGGATAGCTCAGTGGTTGGAGCACTCGCTTTCCCCCAGCCAAGTTAAGCAGCGTCGAGCGTGGTTACCATTTAGATGGGTGACCGTTTGCGCGCCTTGGCTTCAGTACAGTTCCGCCAGTTCACCCAGCTGTAAATGGGTACCTGCCCTCTTTAGGGTCAGGGAAGGTAAAGCAGCGAGGGAGAGGAGATGGGCGCCGCCCTCAATATGCTGGCCCTAGAGAAGTGAGGTCTCTGACACCTCGCTCCCCTACGACCTTATAGGTTATGGGACTCCTTTACCTTTTTTTTTTAATGGTCACATATATGCAAAATCTCATTGTTGGTGAACCTAGGAGCTCTAGCCAAGGAACAGCTCCCCCCCCCACCCCCCCCCCCCCACCTCCCCCAAAAATGTAAGCATGGATGGAAAATTCTGTTTAATGCAGCCGTAGAAAACCCCCCACATGTATGTATGTATGTATGTGTGTGTGTGTGTGTGTGTGTGTGTGTTGTGTGTGTGTGTGTGTGTGTGTGTGTGTGTGTGTGTGTTGTATGTATGTATATACGTATGTATGTATGTGTATGTATGTGTATTTGTGTGTGTGTATTTGTGTGTGTGTGTATGTATGTATATATGTATGTATGTTGTTTTTTAAAATTTATATTTTATTCTTTTATATTGAGGATAATGGAATAAGCACTCATGTGCTTTTTTACATCCAGTCCCCGTGTGTATGCGGTTTTGTAAATTCTGTCATCTGTTCCCACCGGCACACAATGGCCTACTCTTACAAAAAGCGGAACAGGATTTAACGTGTGCGCAAGATGTTCAGCATGCGTTCGCAGACGGGACCTCGGTTTATAGTCTCATCCGAAAAACTTTTAGCGAGAGTGGAGTCTGCACTGACGTTAACTCCAGGGGGAAGATAATTATCCCCTTGAACGGGAATCGAACCGGGTTGTCAGATTGCGAGCGCAGTATTCTAACCACTAGGCTATCCCGTCAATGTATGTATGTATGTATGTATGTATATACGTATGTATGTATGTATATACGTATGTATGTATGTATGTATGTTTGTATATATGCAGGCATGTATGTGTGCGTGTGTGCGTGTGTTCCTCCTTTCTCTTTCTTACCTGGTGTTTGCGCCGTTCCACAAAGTCTGCTAGGCGAGCAGTGGCGATGGGTTTGGGTCGCAGGCCAGAGCTTCTGTGTGCACAGGTTTTCTTGATCCACGCACTGTCCAGGCACAGCTGAGCAGTGGGGCGCTTGCTGTTATAACAATAATAATAATATATGGAATATATATAGCGCTGAATCTTGTAAAAAAACCAAAACAAATTGAAGCGCTGTTCACACACAACACACACAGAGGTTTCAAGATTTTATTCATTTCCCTCCTTTTTGGGGTATATAACAGCTAGTCACTCCACCCCGCTCCCCCTAAAAAAATTGTCACTACCTACTACAGGAACTGAAAAAAGAGAGCCTCAGCATGGAAGAATCAATTAGTAAAAGAATTGACAAACAGCATGATTTCCAAAAATCAAATGTTCATCAATTTTTTAATATTTTTTTAACTCGAGCAGATGTTCTAGGGTAAAAAATTTAAAATTGTACTCAACTGTCAAATTTTCTAGAAATACTGGCAAATTAATAAATTCTGACAGAGACAGAAGAACTTTTCACACACACACATAAACACACACACACACACACAAATACACACATAAATACACACATAAATACACACACACTTTTTTTTTTAACCAACATATCATTACAACTGCATTAAACTGTAGCTAAACAGCAGTGAAACCAGTAGGTAAAAAACCATACAGGTATCGGTGGTAAAGGTGTTTCCATAACCAAAGTAGTCACTGGGGAGCGAGATGTCAGAGACCTCAGCTTCTCCAGGGACCAGCATATTAAGGGCAGCACCCCTCTCTTCACCCTCGCTGCTTTTTACCTTCCCTGAGCCTAAAGAGAGCAGGTACCCATTTACAGCTGGGTGAACTGGGGGGACTATACAGAAGCCAAGGCACGCAAACTTTCACCCACCCACTTGGTAACCACGCTCAATACTGCTTAACACTGTCCCTAAGTTAAGGGAGATAACCCCTCTTTCCCAGTACTCATGCACTGTGCACTTCTGTTAACCCAGTAGTGGGGGATATACAGAAGGAAGGGTTAGTAGATGGTTGGTTACCCTATAGCGGGTTACTTGCAAGGAAAAGGTTAACCCAGCTCGATGACAACGAATGCTCCAACCACTTGAGCTATCCCGTCCCCCTAACAAACTATATAACAACAAACAAAGCGGCAGCAAAACCAACAGCCAACGTTCGTCCAGGCAACTTACTGCAGGTCCTCTACCAACATGGACCGGATGAGGTCTTTGGCCTCGGAGGAGATGCCCGCAAAGTACTCCTCCGGGAAGCAGAAGTCGTTCCGAACGATGTTGGAACACGTCTCCTCCTGACTCTCATCCAGGAAAGGGGACACCCCGCTCAGCAGGACGTACGTCACTATACCCAGGCTCCTGTTCCAACAGAGAGGTGAGGTACTGCTTGTATTTGTATGTATGTAAGTATACCACTTAAAAGTCACAGCAGATTTCTCCGTTTGAAATTCAGGCTGCTCTTCCCTGGGGAGAGCATAATTATTGCCACAGAAGCAGCACCACCACTTTTTTTTTTTCTTCTTGTCTTCTTCTTCCTTTTTTGTCATGTTTCTCCCAGGGGGAGGTTTGACGTTGATGAGCCTTCTCCATCTCTCTCTCTGTTTTGAGCTTCCTCTTTATTTATGCCCCTTTCTCTAAGATCATCTGCAATACAGGTAGCCCAGGTTTTTTTCTTTTTTCTTGTCTGTATGTCTGTTTTTTGTTTCTCTATCAGAGTGGGCATTTATTTCCTACAAAATTTTGCCAGGGACAACTCTCTTGTTGCCGTGGGTTCTTTTTTATGTGTGCTAAATGCATGTTGTCCACAGGACCTCAGTTTCTTGCCTCACCTGAAAGACTAACACCTAAACAACCACAATTCACGGTCTAGTGGATAGGAGAAAAGTTTTCAATATCGAACCCCTGACCCCAATGGACGCTATAGCCGGGTGGTTAAGACCGTTCGACTTCAATCCCAAGGGTCTTGAAGTTGTGGCTTCAAGTCTTGGTGGTGTCTGGTGAATGAAAGGTGGGGAATTTTACGATCCCCCCTCCCCCCCCCCCCCCCCCCCCCACACACCCCACCAGCAGGTAGACAAAAAACACGCACAGTCTTAGGTTCAATTCCACCCCAACACACACACACACTCTCTCTCTCTCTCTTACATATACGTAAGGGCGAGGATTGGATGTAAAAAAGCACATGGGTGCTAATTCACTATCCTCAAAATAAAAGATTTTGTCATTGTCATTGTCACCCACCCACTACCCTCACCCCACCCAACTACCCCCAACCTCACCCACCAGGTATCGGTCAGCAGTCCCACAGGTGTGCCGGAGATGACCTCAGGGGACATGAACTCGGGGTTGCCCACCATGGGGTGGATGTAGTAGTTGTTGTAGATGTGGCGGGCGTCGCCAAAGTCCACCAGCTTCACACACACCGTGCCCGCCCCTGTCTCCATCAGCAAGTTCTCTGGCTGCAAAACACACACACACACACACACACACACTTATGTAAATCATCCTCTACAGAGTTAAGCAATAATTATGTAAAAAGCAGAAAATCGCATACACACAGACACAAACACACACACAATAGGGAAAAGCAGAAAATCGCATAAATACAGACACAAACACATACACACAACACACACACACAACACACACACTTAAGATAAATCATCCTCAACAGAGTTAAGCAATAGGGAAAAGCAGAAAATCGCATACACACAGACACAAACATACACATTCACACACAGACAACACACACAACACACACTTATGTAAATCATCCTCAACACAGTTAAGCAATAGGGAAAAGCAGAAAATCGCACACACACAAACACACACTTAAAACAAATCATCCTCAACAGAGTTAAGCAATATGGAAAAGCATAAAATCGCATACACACAGACACAAACACACACAACACACTTAAAATAAATAATCCTCAACTGAGTTAAGCAATATCGAAAAGCAGAAAATCGCATATACACAGACACAAACATACACACAACACACACATAAAGTAAATCATCCTCAACAGAGTTAAGCAATATGGAAAAGCACAAAGTCAGATACACACAGACACAAAGTGACAAACATACACACACACACTCACACACATAAACACACACACACAACACACAAACACACCCCTCACAGACACTCACCTTGTATCACAACGACCCTGAACCCAACAAGAACCTCACTCACCTTGATGTCCAGGTGAGCAATACGACAGTTATGCAGGTACTGCATGACGTCCAAGATCTGCTTGATGTACTCCGCAGCCAGCAGTTCATCAAAGTGCTGCCGGGAACAGATGTACTCAAACAGCCGACCCTGGGAAATTCTGCACACAGAAAGGATAGAGTCAGTTAAGAAAACATCAGCATTCATCCATTAGTGGCCCAATCCAGAGTAGAGAAGGACGACTACCACCTTCTCAAAAGAGAAGAACAAGTCATCATTCTAAGACTCCGCACTGGGAACAACAGGCTAAATCACCACGTGTCCACAGAGCTGAAACTTGTTCCTTCTCCCCTATGTGCCTGTGGTAAAGAAAACCAGACTGGCAAGAAACTTCAAAGGTGCACGCTATTCAGTGGCCTAAGGAAGATTGTAAGGCTGACAGAGATAACCCTGCAAACCAAACTGTACAGCCCACAAGAGGAGCTGGAAAAGAAATACCATTATATTTCCCGAACACATCTGACAGCATTAAGCGAACAAGAGAAGAAGAAGATCCAACTGTCATTCGAAATGGCCAAAATTTGATAAAGCATCAGATTCTAGAAATGCTGATCATGATTAGTCACTGCTGAGGAGTCCATGGCCATTTTGTGTGTGTGTGTATCTTGGCTAGAGCTTCAATGTCCTCTAATGGTGAGATTTTTTTGCATGTGTGACAGTTTACCTACTGTTAAGGTAGCCACATTCCAACTTTGGGGATGAGGTCTACCAGTGTGCATGCATTTTTAACATTTTGTCGTCTGTTCCTTCTGGCATGCAATGGCCTCTTCTTCAAAAAGGCAGTATGGGTTTTTGATGTGCATGCAAGATATTCTGCCTGCGTTTTTACTTGGGATCTCCATCTTCAGGTGCATTCAAAGGGAATTTCAGGGGAGTAGAGTCAGTACTGATGTTAACTCTCTCTCTCTCTGACCTCTGACCTATCCCAAAGTCCCTTGGACTGTTGGGGCACTAATGAACATTTTGCAACCAGCTTCCTCCACTACCCATAGTCCTCTGCTTTCCATAGCAAATCGTTCCAGTTCTGTTAACTCAAGAGCAAAAATCCCCTCCAACTGGCATCTTTATGGTGACATGAACCTGGGCCATCAAATCGCGAATTCAACACTCAAACCACCAGGCTATCCCTCCCACATGGCCATATGAACAGACTTTTCACTCTCACGTAAACATTAATACCAACTCCATTCTCCTGCAAGTCCTGGTGGGACTATAATCCAAAGTCCCATGCACAAACTTATCTTGAGCATATGTTAAAAACCCACCCATGTTTTGAGGAGGAGTTGGTCAGCTATGGTTGGCCATATGTATGTTACTTGTGTGACATGACCATACCCTGCATGTTCTCTGCTAACCTGAGATATATGGGTGTTTTTCCAACTCACTTTGCAGGAGACACCCTACCCAAACCTTCAGTCCACTGCCCCAATAACTCCTCAAGGAGTTCAAGGTCATACATTTCAGTCAGCTCAGGTCAAGGTCACTTTGAACAGGAAGTAACAAGCATTATATAACAACTGTGATGAATCAGTGTTATGAAATTTGGTTGCAGTTTAGCTGTTAAGTAGGTCAAAATAAAAAATGAAGCGAATGATAATATTCTCATTTTCAGGGAATGGGGTTTGCAGGAAGTATATCTTTTTGAGGGACTGGATTTTTCAGGGAGTTACCTTTTCCTAAGGGACGGAATTTTCAAGAACTAGATCCCTCTCCCTTCCTCCTCCACCGTTTTTTTCAGAGAGTGGATTTCTCATTTACACTGGGTTCTGGTGTATTAATGATAAAGTTTGAGAAAATCTTAAATAAAAGGGCTTGGGACTTAGGGAGAAACCAATCTGATGTCAAGTCCATCATCAGAATTACATAACATAAAACAACAGAAAGGAGAAACCATTCATATAAATCTGGGATATTTTCCCCCCCCCCCCCTAAATAATCTTGCATTTTTCCTCTTTATTTTTTCATGGATCATGAACAGAACAGCACAGCTACTGAACACTCTAATCCACGATACAAGTCACTGAAAGACACGACACATTTGACAGAACACAAAGAGGGTTTCCACACTCCAAAACTCACAGCTGCATGATGAGTATATGAGCGTTGGCCGTTTCGTACAAGTCATAGACCTGCACCAGGTGTGGATGCTGAAGACTTTGCAGGGTGTTGAACTCAATCTCCACGGCCTCTCGCCTCACCATCCGCCGCGCCATCAGCTTAGCAGCCAGCTCTTGCCCGGAGCATTTTTGTATACATCGCCGCACAATGCCGAACCGACCTCTGCCAAAATGATACCGAGCAGGTTTATTATCTGTTGCGATAATGTGTACATTTGCAACAACAAAACAATGGGGAAAAGATGAACTTACCTCTGCTGAATAGATATCAAGTAGGTTTATTTTCTGTTACAATAATGTGTACATTTGCAACAACAAAACAATGGGAAAAAGATGAACTGACCCCTGCCGAATAGATATCAAGTAGGTTTATTATCTGTTACGATAATGTGTACATTTGCAACAACAAAACAATGGGGAAAAGATGAACTGACCCCTGCCGAATAGATATCAAGTAGGTTTATTTTCTGTTACAATAATGTGTACAATCACAAAATATGGGGTAAAGAATGGTAGTCAATGTCTTTGCAATCTTTCACTCTATAAAAAGAGTTTTTGTTGTTGCCTGTTTTACTTTTCTAGACAGATTTTCTTTAGTAGCTTTTGTCTTAATTTAGACATTCTCTTTACTTTGATAGTCATATTAACTGTATGTAAGCATTTAAAGCAAGAAAGATCAGTACAGGGATACATCACTCTCATCAAAATCCTCAAAAGAGTAATATGGTAAGTCCAGATTAAAACACAGTGAAATATATCTTTTACTTTAGAAGAAAACAGCAAAAAAGAAAAAGAGAAACAAAAAGCCTACAAAATTTACCCCAGGAAATAAAGACAAAACAGGATTTCATTTTATCTACTGCCTTTATTTCACTCTTAACAACAACAACAATATTTTTTCCCCAATTGATACTTTAAGTCTTCACACACTTACTTTCCAATTTCCCCAGCATCCGTGAAGTCATTGTCATACGTCGTTTTCCACATAACACAGGGTGCATCCTCACGTTCACTCAGCTCTGAAACAGCAAATGAGTTTCACCCTGAAAATCTTGATTTTCTTCTTCTTCTTCTTCTTGCCTACACAATAGTAACATTTACATGTTTCTGCTCCTGCATAGTGTACCCACCAGTTGAACATGTGTTTGAATCTTTTAGCCCTACATAAACACAAAAAGTAAAGAAAAACAACAACACAAAAATTAGATGGATTTCTTTTAAAGTAAAGATTGATTTTTCAAAGGAAGTATGGGTCCAAACTGAGTGTGCTTGAGCCATGTCTTGGTAGTGGAAGGTGTGTGTGTGTGTGTGTGCGTGTGTTTGTGTGTGTGTGTGTGAGTGTGTGTGAGTGTGTGTGTGTGTGTGTGAGTGTGTGTGTGTGCATGTGTACATGAGTGTGCATGCATGCATGTATGTATGTGTGCATTTATGCATAAGCATGCAATGCCAGTAAATGTATGTAAACATATGTCTGTATGTGTGTATGCATGCATGTGTGAATAGACTACACCTGTACACATGTTAAAAACAACAACAAACGATTAAAGACCAAGGACCCACAAACATGCAATCATGTCAAAGACACCTATAAGCCAGAAAATAACACAATCCTTTCACCTCTTCCCCTCCTTCCCTCTCCATCCATAAACCCCAACCAAACAAACAACAACAAAAGGAATGATATAAAACTTTTCTCTGATAATCACAATCTTTCCCATATCCAGTTTTGCATCTACACAATCCATGCTTTGACAAAAAATAGAACAGCAGTAATAAAACTGATTATAAACAAAACGTCAAACCTAAAGTAAAACATCCCTGGTGTACTTACCAAACTCACTGGGAATAGATACAAAGTTGGAAGGGGAAGAAGGTTCGCTGATTCCGATGGCGTTGTTCGCGCTGACACGGAACTGATATGTCAGTCCTGGTTCCAGGTCGCCGATTACTTGTGAGGTGTTGGGAACGTAGGGGATGGCGAGGTGCCAGAGGTCGGAGCCTGAAAATGTAACATACAGAAACCATCACCATCATCATTATCATAACCTGTCTCCATCACCACTGTTATTGGTTGGAGCATCGTAAAATGCTACCTGAGTTCACCGCCTTTCTTTGTCTCTGCTGAGTTGCAAAACCTTCTGTGGCCCTCGCAGACTACTGACCTCAGTGATGTTGGTAATATTTCGTTTGTTTGTTTGCTTTAGATCAGTTTTTCAATTTTTCCTAGAATCACCATGTTGGTAATGTAGAATGTAGGTGATCTGCCTCTTTTTCTTCTGCCCTCAAGTATGATGAGAGAGTTCTCCAAGGCAAAGAGTCAAAATGGATGGAAACTATAACTGGTCAAATAAAAATCAACAGTAAATTTTGATGGGACGTAAATATAATCAGAACAACAACAACAGTAACCTACTCCAAGACACTGTACACTTTAGAGATGGTTTGTCTGTTTATTTGCTTGTTTTGGGATTTTCTCCCTTTTGCTGCCTAAACATTTGTGATATCCAGGTAATGCTAATCCCCCAACCACCTACCCACTTCCAGCTTGCTACTTATTAAGACTTTTACCACATACGGTCATACTTTTTCTTCTTCTTTTTCATCCTACATTGCCAACATCACTGAGATCAGTGGTCTGGGAAGGCCACCGGAGATCGTAGAACTCAGCAGAGACAGAGCAAGATGGTGAACCCTGGTGGCATTGCGGCGTTGAGCTCTTACCGACTACTGTGCTGATGGAGAAAGTGGTTCAGGTGAGTTGCGATCTTATGATATCAGGAGAGTCTAGCAAGAAACGACTTCAGTGAACAACTAGCTTTAGAGGTATGCAACGAAATGAGCCTTGATTTGGCTCAGAATCATGGTAAGACAATGAATCTCTCTCACACACACACACACACTAACGTCAGAGAAAGGCACAGAGAGAGAGAGAGAGAGAACGAGAGAGAGAGAGAGAGAGAGAGAGAGAGAGAGAGAGAGAGAAGAGAGAAGAGAGAGAGAGAGAGAGAGAGAGAGAGAAGAGAGACAGACAGGGACACACACACACACTCACACAACACACCACGCACACACACACACTACACAATGCAAACACATACACACAGACACACACCACACATTCATATACAACATACAACACACACACACACACACACACACACACACACACACACACACTACACACCAACACACCACACACACACCCACACAACAACACGTACACACACAGACACTGACCAGCTTCTCGGAACTCTATCGTGTAGCCCTGGATCTGACCGCTCTGCATCTGGGGAGGGGGAGACCACTCCAGGTGCACTGCCGTCCCCACCTGGTTCCGTATGGTGGGTTTGCTCGGGTGACCGGGACGATCTGATATTGGATGACAAGAAAAGCAAAAAAAACGTCAGTACTGTGCAGGATTTCACTCTACCGGATTCATCCTTCCTTTTACCTTTGTCAACAATCTGGCCAAAATAACCTTGCTTGATTACTGTTTAGAACGCTGTGCCTGTCAGTGTTGTAACTGCCTTTCATGGGATGATTAAAGTATTTTGGACTCGACTACTCTTGTATCCATCCTTCCTTCTCTTTCATTATCCTCCTCATCATCGTCATCATCATCATCATGTCCCTTGACCATGCTGGTTTTTTGGTGGTACACAAGGGATGGGTTGGCTGACAAGTTTTTATCCCAGGCTGGTCTGTCTTCAGCCTTTTGCAGCAACACAGCTATGTCAAGGCCGGTCCAATCTTTTTCTTCTTCTTTACCTTCACCTTCACTTGTCCCATAGTCTTAAAAGACGGTTGAGGCACCACTGAAGACTTTTTCTTCTTACTTTTCCCCAAATCCAATGGGAATCACATTCCCATTTTCCTAGCAGTAACTTCCATTCCTGCTCTCTAGACATGGAGGAAGGATCACAGCACTGTTCCTGGATCCTGAAGCACCATAAAAACTTTTGTCCAGAGAACCATGCCATGTCACAGACAATCTTGCCAGTTTTGTTCAACTCTAAACCTAAAGAAAAAACCAAACAAACCCCCCACATCATTGTGTGTTACGCACCCACAAATTTATCTTGAGGAAGAAAAAAAGAAATGCATCTAAGGAAGACAAGAATATAAATGTACACAAGATACAAATCCCTCAACTCCTTGGAACTGTGTCATAGCTAGAGCTACAGCTGTCTTCACATCACAAAATGATGGATATGGCTCAGATTTAAGATTTTTTTTTTTTTAAAGTGTTCAAAGGGGAAGTACTTGTGCCCTTAGATCAACCGTTTCCGTTAGTGCAAAGTTGCTCCCCTTTAACTGTTAACTGATTAAAAATTGAAAAGTAATGTATACATTTTGACAAGGCAGCTTTTTGTTTGTTTTCTATTTTTGTTTTTTCTTTTAATGGATGTTAGCACAAAAGATGTTTGTTGATTTCTTTTAATAAATATGAACAGTTTTTACTTTAAAAAATCTGTTTGTGGCTGAGAAAACTTAACTGTGTATAAAAATCAGTTTTATTCTTTTCTTTTTTTGGGGAGGGGGTAGGGGGTTCTGCTGCTAGATACTAATACCTTGTCAAGATAGGTATGTGAGTGTCAAAACAGTTAGGTTGGGTTTTTTTTCAACCATTCACTGAGTTGATCTAAAGGAAAATACACAAAGATTTAAACTTATATTGAAAAAAAAAATGTTGATATCAAAAGTACACAAAAATACTTCTGAATATAGTACATCTGGTTTTATAAATCTTATTATGTTTGGTGAATTTTTTTGTTTTTAATAGCTCAAATAGCAAGTCATGAAATAGCTACTGCTCAATGTTTAAAGTAATTCCAATAAGTTAAACAAACAACACTGACTGGAAGGACAATAAACGAAAATAAACAGGAATGAAAAAGAAAGAAAGAAAGGCAATTCATACATTCAAGACGTATCAAAATATCACAAAAAGTAAAAACTTTCATGATCTAGATAGGGATTGTTCACCCCCCTCTTAAGTGAAGACCTACAATGGATCTAGTGCAAACAAAATTAGATTTTTTTCCCTTTTGGTCATACTTTGTGATAGGATTTTTCACTAATACTCAAAATAATACAGTTCAAGCAAATCTTGAAACCATGTAGAGTGATGGTTGACATATTTCTCTGAGTGTGTGTGTGTGTGTATTGTCTGGTTGGTTGGTTTTTGTTTTATTTT
This sequence comes from Rapana venosa, assembly GCA_028751875.1. Taxonomy (NCBI): domain Eukaryota; kingdom Metazoa; phylum Mollusca; class Gastropoda; order Neogastropoda; family Muricidae; genus Rapana; species Rapana venosa. Next base: position 27,517,764 of record CM054135.1, read on the forward strand.
GTTTCAAGCTGTAAAATACAGGCGTCACAAGGAAAAGAGCATTACCTAAGACGGTGAGGGTGGCGCGGGTGACCACAGTTCCCAGTTCACTGCTGGCAACACAGGAGTACTCCCCACAGTCTGCTAACGACACCTGGGATAACTGCAACACCGCACATCATGCAGGAGTGACGTACAGTATCAGGTGAGGGCATATCCATGCATGCATGCATGCTTAACTTTCTCAGTGTCTGTCTGTCCATCTGCCTGCTTGTCTACACACACATGCATTCTTGTCTATACACACACTACCACACACTTCTCTCTCCCCCTCACCCCCCCCCCCCCCCCCCCCATACACACACCACCATACCACCTCCTCTACTACCACTGCCACCTCAACCACAGTACATCACAACACACACACATCTGTTCCTAGACTGATGGCTTGATGAAAAAAAAAAGCAAAAAAAAAAAAAAGCAAATGAACTGCTTTTTCAATGTACCAACTGGAAATTTTACTAAATTTGACTGAAAACTTTGACTTTGACTTTCTCTCACACACACACACGCGCACACACACACACACACGCGCGCACACAGTGAGTACCTGTAAGGTAGCCACCCCTTCCTCATTGTACAGCAGCATGGCATGGGGGCCGGGGGTGATGGGGGTGGATTCCTGGTAGCGCCAGTTGACAGTGGGTCGGGGACGCCCACAGATGCGACAGGTGAAGGTCACCGTGTCCCCTGCCTGCACGATGATGCTGGTCAGGGGCTGCTGGATGATGGGCGCCACCTCAAACCCTGGGTCCCCGGCAATCTGCAGAACCATGTACAGTCAAGTAAAGTAAAGGACCCATAACCTATGTGGTCGTAGGGAAGCAAGGCGTCAGAGAACTCACTTCTCTAGGGGCCAGCATATTGAGGGCGGCGCCCATCTCCTCTCCCTCGCTGCTTTTACCTTCCCTGACCCTAAAGAGGGCAGGTACCCATTTACAGCTGGCTGAACTGTACTGAAACCAAGGCGCGAAAACGGTCACCCATCCAAGTGGTAACCACGCTCGACGCTGCTTAACTTGGGTGGGGGAAAACGAGTGCTCTGACCACTGAGCTATCCCGTCCCTATGTACAGTCTTCCAATCCACATACCCCACCCAAAAAGAGAATGACAAGAAGAGAGAAGAGAAATTGCATGGAGCACTCGGTTATGCCTCTATATTGTCTTTCTTTGGCTTAGACTTAGAGCTACTCTACATCAAATCAGAATATGCTCTGCTTGTTTTCCCAGGGAGAGGGGGCTCGCTGTACCATCCACCGTCAGTGGTTGCTCTGAAATGACTTTATGAGAATGGTATAGTATGGTCAATGCATGTTTTTCAAGCACTTCTCTCTGTACACTTTGGTGTAAGCTGCCTGTTGCCAGAATTCAATAAAGTACCTTGAAACTGCCTTCAGAAGTCATACATATGGTTGCACGCAGACTTTACATACACTCAACTCACTCAACAACACTCATCACATTTATTCTAATCATCACTTTTATGAAATGTACTATATTCTTGATTATTACTATGGAATTACACACACGAGCGCCGATGCATGCAGAAGGACGCACATGCTAACAGCACACAGAGTGAATTTCTGTCTAAACTTTTACGTTCGTATTCTAAATCTCTCACATAATTATTAGTCTGAATATTTTAGGATGTTGGTAACATTTTAAAGTGGAATAAGTGTTAAAATTGAAGACTTATAACTTACTTCAACTTCTCTACTCTCATTACACACAACACACACCACACTCACTCACACAGATACAACTCTCTCTCTACTCCTACTAAACACCATCTCACCCACACACATTCGAGCAACTCTCTGACCTTGCGTGGTTTGACGTCCCTGCCCAAAGACTTGGAGCGTCTTTCCAGACTGCTGACTGTCTCCTCCCTGCCCCTGAAGTTGGGTTTCTTCAGCTTGAACATCTGCCACGTTTTCCTGACAAAGGAACAACACACACCTCAATCTAATCCTGTTGTTTATAGTCCAGAGGCCATATCAAGGCCGTCACCTCATCAAATTTTAAATCTTAGCTTAAAAATGTGCAACTATATACAGATTAAAACAGGGTACAAAACCAACTCTACTGTTGTTCCTTGTACTAACGCCCTGGCCAACTATAAGGGTGAACCCAGGATGGGCACTGCGTTGTGGTAAAAACCACATCAACCACACATAAAGGGACATAAAACAAAAACCAGATTCCTTAAAATGACCTTGTTCTTAGTGACCAACTGTAGCACTTTCACTCATATGAGATGAAAAAAGCCTGATTCTCTCAGGAAGTTTAAAATAGTGTGTGGTGGATAATCCCGAAAAAGGATCTTCAGGGAGTCTGCAGTAAAATACTTGTGCCTAATATCCTAGACGTCTTGTCACTCCAGATGCAGATGCTTGATGGTTACCCACACATCACAAGTCAACAAGACACACCTTACATTGTAGATGTCTGTCTATACTGTTTCTGTCACTACCTGTTCCATTGCTATATTTGCGCATGTGAAGGTTGGTTTGTGTGTAGGCAAAGAATGCATGTATGAGTGAGGGAAAGAGAGAGAGAGAGTGATTGATGCACACACACAGAGCCACAGAGAGAGAGAGTGTAAAGTTAATCTGACTTAAGATGATGATGATAATGATGGTGTGTGTGTGTGTGTGCATGTGTGTGTGATAGAGAGAGAGAGAGGAGAGAGAGAGAAGAGAGAGAGAGAGAGAGAGAGAGAGAGGACATGAGATCCACTGAGGCCAATCCCTGAGTATTGAATAATACCAACCCTCTGTGTGTTTGTGTGTGTATGTGTGTGTGGGTGGGTGTTGTGTGAGAGTTTCTTTAAAAAATGTTCAAATAATTACAATACACCAAACAAACTGGTGACAATACATGCCCCATCCCTCCCTCCCCCTCCCCCCCAAACTCTCACAGCTCCTAAATCTGATTTAAAAAAAACAAACAAAAAAGCAAACAACAAACCCTCTCACCCTCAACACTTACTTGAGACTTCCATCGATGTCTTTTGGACCAATCACGTGCGCCGGAAGCCAGCCCTCTGCGGCTGGGGAGTTCTCATTGGCCGGCCTGTGCACGAGGAACATGCCGTGGGGTGTGGTGGTCAAGACCTGCACCACCTCCCCTTTGTGCACCGTCACCTCATCCTCCCGCACAGCCACATAGTCACACAACACACGACCAGCGCTCAACACACCCTCACCACCCGATGCTGCAGCTGCTCCCACCTGTGATTGGACACAACAAGACACAGGGTACTGTAGGTATAGGCCATGAACCAATCAGAAAGCAGGACAGGTCACCTGGTTTATATTTATCACCAATCACAGTCTTTCTTTTTTAGTTGAGCTAGTTATCATTGTTTGAGTTACAGTCAAAGTCAATGTTAGTTTAAATATGGTGTTTCATTTGAGAGCTGATAAACAGTCTTCCTCACAAGAGCCAATAATTCTTTGGTTTACAGTCAAAGTCTGTGTTAGTTTAGATCTTCAGTTTCAGTTGAGAATCATTAGCAGTCTTCTTCAAAAGAAGCCAATTATCCTTTGATTTAAAGTCAAGATAATGCTACCATAGATCTGGAGTTTCAGTTTAGATCCACTTTAGCAGTCTTCTTCACAAACACCATCAATCATTTGATTTACAGTCAAAGCAAATGTTAGTTTAGATCTAGAGTTTCAGTTCAGAGCCAGTTAGCATCTTCTGCGCAAGAGCCAATAGTTCTTTGATTTACAGCTGGTCAGTGTTAGCTTAGATCTGGAGTTTCAGTTTAGAGCCAATCAGCTCTGGTGTGTCTTCTTCTCTGGGAGGACTCTCCATATTTCAGGAAGCCTGGGTAAAGGAATCACTTATTTCTTCACTTCATGTGTTGTTGAATGGACTTTGTACTTATCACATAATTTTGTCAGGGATTTCCTGTTTGTCAAACAGTTGTTGTGGTTGACAATAGTGACAGTTTTTGTTTGCTTCTTTGTCTTTTTGTTGGTTTTACTCTCTCTCTCTCTCTTTCTCTCTCTCTCTCTCTCTTTCTCTCTCTCTCTCTCTCTCTCTCTCTCTCTCTCTCTCTCTCTCTCTCTCTCTCTCTCTCCAAATTCCCGTTTTACATAATAATGTAAGGAGAAGTCTTGTTTTCTCTGTAAGCAGTATGATCCCAAAGATTAATGTAAACTGGCTCAGTAGTAACTGGAGGGCAAGGCAGAGGTGACATACTTTGGTTTGACATGTTAATGACAAGTTATCTCTCTTCTGCTATGGCACTGAGCATCCAGAAGCAGTTCCTGTAAGTTTTCGGGTGAATTAAAAATTTTAAAAAGCATTGATTGGGATGTTTAATTCATGTTTCTGTAGGCCTTTAAAGTAGAATTGAAAATTGGACCTTCATCATATAGACCTAAAACAGTAGAGTTGGAAATCTTGTGATAGGCTGGGTAGGTCCACTGTATCTGAATGCTTTGCATGACTGGAAATCCATCCTGTTGTAAGGTGTGCTATCCTCGAAGTGGATGCATGGGATGGCTGATGTATTCCTATGTCCCAACTCATCTGGTTTTCTGATTCGTTGATATTACTACTGTTGTTGCACGTTCTACAGCTTAACACTCTCTCTCTCAGAAGTGTCTTATGTTTTATGTCTTCAAGAACAAAAGACCAATCAGAATCCCAAAAGGGTCCAAAAGTTGTCTTGATGATGACAAGGTACATAGTGGAGGGCAACATTAATTAACTGCATTGGCAGAAAAAGCTTACAATTTTGAAGAGTAAGATAGCTGGCAGCAAAGACAGCTTGTATTCAAAATTAACTTCTGAGGCAGTCTTCAGTTTTCACAGGGCTTACCAGGAAATTTGAAAGAGACACCAAAACCTTTTTAGATGATGGGTTTCTGAGATCAGCAAAAAGAATATGGATGGGTTCACACATATGGAATGGAACTGCTTCTATGAGTTTCTTCAAAGATTTGGGGGGGGGGGGGGGGGAACAAAACAATAACCTCCCCCCCCCCCCCCTCGCCCCCCCCCCCCCCCCCGCCCCCCCCCCCCCCCCCTCCAACTCTGTTTCTGTTTTCTGGAATGCAGAACAGTTTCCAGTTTCAGAAATAGGCTTTTTTTGTTTTTAAGCCGATAGTGATAACATGTTGTTCCTGGGATTATTCCATGTAATAGAATTGATATGGATTTTTTTTAATAGCGCTGAATCTTGCAAAGCATAAGCCTAAAAATCAAAGAGCTTGTTTTCAAACCATTCACACACATGGATCCATTCATAAAAGATTAACAGATTTAAGTTTAGACACTAACAAGCAAACACACACACACACAGGTACTACATGTATGTTGCAGGATTATCTTCAGCCAAGACCAGCAACTTGGATTATCCATGTACAGATTTGTTCGGCTATTTCCTGCAGTTTGAATTATCCTGTCTGCAGACAGACCTGCAATAGGCCTAGTTTGGTCCTTTGTGTGTCAGTGTGTGTCCACATGTTGAAGACCTTGTTTCATAAGCTGGTAAATTATGTTTCTGATGAATCATAAAAAGCGACTCTGGGGTTGCGGGATTATGAAAACATGACAGTTGCCAATGACACTGAGCTCTGTCCATTTACAACAATTTTATGAATTAATGTTAAGTTCTGCTTTGTTTTAACATCACTTTTTTTTGGGGGGGGGGGGGGGGGATGGAGGGGGGTGTTAACATTTTAAACAGCCATTTATTTATTCAGTTATTATTTTGGTAAACACTATCATCATTACAAGTTATTATTATCATCATTATTATTGTTGTTGTTGCTGTTATTCTGGCCAAGCTACTAAACAACACCTCAATCAGGGGTTTAATTACAGCAGGACTAAAATCAAATAAGAAAAAGGTAAGGATCTAGGAATTAAAAAAAAAAAGTTTCAGGGTTTGAATTCAACAAGGTAAACACTCTAAAAACAGGCCACAAAACGTCTTTTAAAAAATTCAACAAGGAAAAACACACACAAATCCCCTCCAACCCTACCATATACCAAGGTGATTTAATATTGGCAATACTTACAACAGACACCATAACATCTTTAGCTGGGCAGCTGAACCAGGAAACTCCACTTTAAAAGTCCTAGTATGGATGTCTATATGGCTAGGTATTGGAAAGAAAAAAGTCATACACCCAAAGTGTACAACTATTAGGCTAAGCCTACAATCTCACAGTGATTCCCAGGTGGGATGAGTGAGTGAATCGACTGAACATTCTGGAAGACGCCTCAGGGTGTAAAGTTGGGGAACACGCACCAGTGACGCAGCAGAAAACCCAGGTGAGCTAGATCTAAAGCTTGGGTGGGGAAAGATAAAGGAAAGGAATTACATTAAAAATCTTTATTTCTGTGACGACTGTATGAAATATCTTTTAGGCTGACAGGGCTCAATCAATATATTTCAGCCTTCTTAAAATTTGTTGTTGTTGTTGTTAGCAGAAGAGACTGATTGTGTTGTGTAGATCTACAGCCAACAGAAAATTAAAAAGAAAATCACTTTGCAAACTGCTAGAAATAGGAAACTGGAAACATCGCTTCTTCTGACGCTGTTTAATAGGTTTTAACAGGGCTATTGAGGTCTTGTTGAGGATGCTGCTCAATTGTTCATAAATTTGCTCTCTTCATCTTCCAAGTTTTTTGTTTATTTTTTTTAAAAAAACGTCTTCTTTTGAGGTCATCTAATGCTAGGTTTAAAGCCATCTCGTTATCTTCCGACGTCATTGGACATTATCTTCCAATGTCACTTGACGTTAGGGTTAAGCTTTCAATTTCATCATCTTAAGTAGTCATTTAACATCACTCTCCAAGTCATTTAACGTCATCTTCCCGGACGTCATCAGTATAGTATTTAGGATTAGAGTATTTACGTCTAACTCTAACAATGTCATTTAACATCATGAACCAATGTCAGTTGATGGCAGATCACGACACTTACGTTGTCAGCTTCTGACCTGATTACGTCATCTTTTGTAATCATAATTTTGGTGAGTGTGTGTTCAAAATTAGACTTTTCTTAAGAGTATGTGGTTTAGCTATTACAGCATTGATCTGCAGCCAAATGACATTATTTGAATTTAAGTTTTAGTGTTATCCTCTTGTAGGCATAACTGACAAACAGAATCTTTTACCTGGGAACCGATGCAAATGGCAGCGATGAGTTGTGTATGTTTCATCACAGGGTTTGCAATGGATCGGTAAAGTTGTCTTTTTGATATATAGATCTAGATCTGTCCACAGAGTAATACAATGTGTTTTCAACAAGATCTCTACGCGGGCGCCAGAGCATAAGCTCTATCGTTCATTGAGTGACAAGTAGATTCTTTTTTCTGTTCTGATTATTATCATCATCATCGTATTTCCTTGTACTGTATTGTATGACTACGTGCTGGTTATTGTGTCCGTTTTTCTTTCTGTTGCTTTTCAGCTCACTTTCGTTATTTTCATACATAAGCAGAAAGTATAGACTAAATTAATGTGATCTTAATAATTAATTTGGTACAATTTTTTAAGCTTTTGGTTTGTTTAGACATTTTTTATATAGGTATACTGTGCTCTCATAACGACCTGGAGAGGGACCACAGGCTTGAAAACACAACGATAACGAGTTTTAGGTTTGCGGTTTGCAGCGCAGCACACACATACTTATTAATATCTCTCTCTCTCTCTCTCTCATCTCTCTCTCTCTCTCCTCTCTCTCTATAAATATATATATATATATGTATGTATCTCTCTCTCTCCCTCTCTCTCTCTATATATATGTAGATAGATAGATAGTGTGTGTGTGTACGCGCGCGCTCTGAGCGTTAGCGAGCTGACTCGCATGATCGCGCAACTGACACTGACACCGTCATTGGCGTAATGTAAGGACCATCAGGATGATGATTAAGATCAGATAAGAGAGTAAGGTAGACGTATCTAAAACAAAAATAAAAAGCATCCCTTAGGTAAACTGCATTTGATTGATGGGTTTTGTTTGTAAGGGGTTGTTTGTCTTTTCATTTACTTAATTGAATTTTTTTTTTATATAAGGCTTTTTTCATTCAGATCAAACACAGAATTGACCACATACAGCACGCCAGCATCGCCACACCAGCACAGCATGGGTACCTCTATATGGCCTGTGTGCAAAGCAGCGAATAGGAGGCTAGCAGCATATAGCAGCATAAGCAAGTCTTTAGCAGCCATTTGGTGACTCTACTCTTAAGTCACCCGTATTAGGAAAAAAAGAAAGAAAAGAAAAAAAAACCTCAACCACCATCACCCCCTATCTAAAGAGAAAGAAAAACAAAGAAAATAAGGGCATCGTTCCACCTTAATACGCTTTTCGCAACCCATTTAGATCTAAACATTTTACCAGGCTAGATCTTCACAGTGGAGCAGCATTGTCTCTTCCCCTCTTCCCTGCTCCTGGGAAGATAATAGGCCTACATTTTCACTTCAATAAATGTCAGTATTAATCCTGATGGGCAACCCCATCAACACCCCTTCCTCCAAACAAACAATTAAAAAAAAATCCCAAACAACTCCATACATGAGATCTGACCAGCAGGGAAAAGAAACCAAACTTTGGCAAACAAAGAATCAGGCCATGGATTTTTTTGCACTCTGCCTCTCTAACTGCTTGAGGTAGCCACCGTTGTGACCACATCCCATGGTTTTTGTTGTTGTACAAGCCAAGCAAATACACGCGTCAACAATTACCTGTACATTATACCTGTACCGGTAACACCCCCTTCCCTTTCCCCCAACGCAATGAATAACAAAGCTCACTAAAAGAGCCAGGTGTAAGGGTATCTAGAATCCTGAAGAAGCTGGGTTAGGGGTGATATGGGCAACAAGGCAATAAACATGACCCTTCCTCCCTCTTCCACTGAAAAGTCTGACATACATGAAGTCTACATTTTTACTTGTGCAGCAGTCAGCTTTGAGACAGGGAAAACTGTGTATATACTGCCGGTGACAGTGACACCACCACGAACCCGACTTCAGGACAATTATAGACATTGCTTATCCCCGTGGGGATTGCCTAGGTTCTGTCAGTAGCCTCCCCAACCTCCTGGACATTCATCATCATCATCATCATCATCGTGACCTTGGCGGTCGTGGGGGAGACACGAAAGACAATGCCGTGGTAAGCCTCCTCCATCCATCTCCATAATTCCCTCTTTTCTATCCCTTTTTTCCTTTCCTTCCTTCTTGTCTATTGTCTTGCCTTCTTGATCCATTCTCCTGCCTTTTTTTTTTTCTCAAGAAAGATTTTAAAGATACATGAAACAATTCTCCCCTACGCTTAAGTCGATGCGCTGGGCATGACATCAGGCGCTTAACGGCAGCGCAACGCATTTTCGCTCATATGACAGACAAAAATAGTTGTCTGAGCGTTCGACAATGAAGAAAAAGCCGACATGTCCTATGAACAAAATTAATGCATTCATGTCAAGCCCTCGTAACCACCGTGTCTGCGTGTCCGTTCTCAACAACATCAAAACAACAACAACAACAACAACACGATGCTTTTACAACATCAAAAGCCTCGAGGAGAACACAAGAACAACACACGACATGCACTTCGGAAGAAAAATAAAAGCAAGCAAGCAAGCAAGCAGGCTGGCAAGCCAAACACAAGAACAGTTGATGCACAGCAAAAAGTCTTCATGACCTGTCCAGCAAAATCAAGCTCGCGCATACTACTCACTCTTGCATTGCCGCAGTGGAGTGTCTTCTCAGCTTAACAACTACTTTTCAGTACTCAAGACTTGCAGAACACAAAAATCGCAGGTTCTTTCCATTGAGATTTAAGACTTAAGAACAGCTTTAGCGATCATCCAAAGGCCGGTTTGGTTTCAAATAATATTCAGAGTACGAGCACGATCTTGATATTGTCTTACAAGTTTATTTTATGTTACTTTGTCTTTTTTTAAAATCTGCCCCTCAATTTACTTTCCAGAGAGGAAGGAACCCTTTTAGATGGCCATGGGAAAGCCAGAAATCTAGATATGATTCTACCATTGAAAGAAATCTGTAAAAGGCCCATTTCTTGACAGTTGATTTTTAAAAAAAATCCCTCTAAAGGCGAAATTATCAGCTCATTCACAGCTGTTAAAAACCTTTAACAGGTCCAGTGTCTAACTCAATTCTCACAAGTTTTTTTGGTTTGTGTTTTGTTTTTTAATTTCTAATGCCGTCTTTTGCACACTTGAAGATATTTCAACAGCAACGTTTTCACCCAGGCATTTGAAATTCGTTTACAGCCTCCTGGCCTGGTATAGGAGCATTGACCTGTTTCTCTGCCAGTGGCCCTGTGTCATCAGTTTAGCTTGTTTGCACAGGTGTCCAATGTAGATATAAATTTAATTAACATATTCACATAAATCTTCTGCACTTCTGCGAGTGCGCGCGCACACATACACACGCACGCACGCGCGCGCGCACACACACACAAAATCGTTCAAGAACAAAATGGTGATGAGCAAGAACAATGAGTTGTCTATGGAAGATTGAAACTATTACGGCTGCTTATAAAATTCATGATATCGTATCATGTGGTTCCAGCTTTCAGCTGACTCGAGTGACCAGTCTGAATAAGTGTGGCATTGTCATCCTTTTAGTTGCCACACAATCTATGAAGCGGCCATTTCTTGCTTGCTCTGTTTGATAGGAAGCTGAATTATGACTGTTACTACTGAAATCAACCTGTCTTGGTAGGTCAGTGTGCTTTCTTCCTGTGTGTTGGTTCACCGATATAGAGTTATCCTTCTTTGAAACACTGTGTTGTGTTGCTTTGGGGTTTTGTTTCCGGCTTCTAATAATTATAGCAGAAACACTTAAACCATAGCACATAGGTCATACAACTTTTAGTCCTTATATTCCATCAAAGTATATCTAACTATTTATTCTAGTTTACTTTGTTTTCCAAGTTGATGTTACTGTGTGAAAGATGGAGTTAGCTGTATTGTTTCCTCAAAAAAGGGTTTAACAAATATGATGTGACACTGAATATGAATTACATTCTTACTGATAAACTGTTTTCTTCCATATCCGATATTTGACGTCTTTCTTTGTGTAAAGGATGAGGGGTAGGTGTCAGAATGGAATGATACGCCCAATTTCCTCATGCCTTGCCGGTTGGAGCTATTGCCGTACGATGAAGGAGGATAGAAGGAAATATAACTTCCACGAAACTGGGGCCTGAGTCGTACTGTTTTTCTTTTGCCACATAAAAGATTATTTTGAAACACTGCTGTAGCGATATTTTCTGTCACCCATGGCAATAACTGATAACGCCAATGATGATAACAATAATCGTATATTTTCTGTACAAACAATACCAGCAAGCTAGACGCTAGGTTCCTGCGTTTTACAATGGTAAAATTGCAACACGCACATATAACTGAAAGGGGAAAATAACCAATGATCAGGACTATCACTATTGAGAATTGCTTTCTGTTTGTTTCGTCAGCAGCTATGTAAGATTGCACCTAAAGTCAATATATGTAAGCACACACACCCCCGCCAAAAGAAAAGAAAAAAAGAAACACGATGACTTCCAAGAAAACCAACAAAACACCCAACATCCCCCCCCAACCAAATAAACGAAACAAAAAAAAACCTTTGAAGTTTTTCTTTTGAATGGAGGAAATGTTTGTCGTGTTCTCCTACTCCTGCCCTTCACCCCCCTTCTTAAAAGCAAAGTAATAACAAACATATACGTTTATCTAGACATTGACATGTGATAATTCTGAAGACTGTCCTGTTTTTGTTTATCTTTAGACGTTATGAAAGAGGTTTGATTCAGTTCAGTTTGGGCTTCTTCATCTTGCAGGCCACGTATCTCTCTCTCTCTCTCTCTCGCTCCTCCTGGTCGGCTTTTTCCTTAAGGGGAACGACTATACTGTGGGGACAAAAGTTTATGTGTAGTTCTTCCAAAGCTATAGTCTCTTACATTTTTCCCTCTTTTTAGCTTAATTAGCACTGTTAGTTAATTAAAAACATCTACTCTTGCATACAAATAACGATTAAAATGATGGGCACCAAACAAACAAAACAAACTCAACACCAAAACAAATTAAAAAAAAACACCCACATTCCTACTTGCACGTTTTATTGTGGCTGAAAGGAATTGGGTCGGAAAAAGAGGAGGAAAGAAATATTACTGCTTCATAAGCAAAATCACTTTTTACTTCTTCTTTAATTTTTTTTTAAAAAGCAGAACGATGGATCACTCCCTAAACAATGGTAAGAATTGGTAAAACTCTATTTTAAAAATACGTAAAGGAATTTTGATTTATACGGACAGTAAAGAGTAATTTTAAATGCTGTACTGTGAAGCAAAGCAGACTGATAACAGCTCGCTTCGGTGAAGAATTCTCTCCCCATCCCTCTGGGCAAGAGGCTTTGAAAAGCACTTAACTGAAAGATATCGCTCTGGTGGTGTTTGGGGGGGGGGGGGGGGGGGGGGGGGGGAGAGAAGAGAGGAAGGGTGACGACACTACTGCCTCGTCGGAAATTTGATAGTATGGGTATTTTTCAATTTTGTGGGGTATCATGTTACACCCTCTCCCTTTCATCTGTGTATTTCGTTTCTTTTCAGATTGGATTTTTTTAAGAAAATCGACACACACATATGTACGTTAGGCCTAGAAGATGCACTTAATTTCTTGTGTCCCTCTAAATAGGTTGATGTATTTGTTTCACTTTCATTAACTTGACGTGGTTTGTATTTTCCAACAGTACGATAAATAACTCCGCAATACGCTACAAGAATATGGCCTTACATACCTTACGGTAATAATACCTCCACAATTTTCCACACGTCTACCTAGTAGGTTCTTACCATAAGCTGCAAAATCTTCCTCCTATGTAGGGAGAGTCTGTGTGTGTGTGTGTGAGAGAGAGAGAAAGAGAGAGAGAGAGAGAGTAGCATGGAAGAGAGCGCATAGGTTGGGGATGTGCAGAAACTAATCAATATTAATTCGTCGGCTCCCCCCTTGAGACTGGGGGAAAAAAAGAAGGAAAAAGCATACTGCCAAACCCCTGTGCTGCAGTGGCCGGGGGAAAAAAAGAAAAAAAAAAAGAAAAAGCTTTACGGTGGTGCATCGCTCTCGCACAGGCCCCGTCTCAAAGCAAAAAGGTTGTCGTCTGCGCTGGTCGATGATCTGAAAGGTGGGTAAGTGGTGGTGGTGGTGGTGGTGATCTGAGAGATGGGGAAGTGGTGGTGGTGGGGTGGAGGGGGTGTTGTTGAGTACTTACACCCTTCTTCTCGTGCACCAGTTAGCCTATTGAATTTTTCGCTTCTACACAGAGAATACTTTGTGCTCATGCTTACGTCCGCGCCGGAATGATAATGCGAGTGCTCGCGCGCCGTGTGTGTGTGCATGCATGTGTGTGTGTGTGTGTGTGTGTATGTGCGTGTGCGTGTGCGCGCGCTATGATCCACTTAATTTTCGTCCTCTTACCATTTTATGCCACCAGGAAGATTTAAAAAAACCCAAAGAAAAAAACAACAAAAAACAAAAACAACAACCCCCTCCCCCCAAAAACAACAACAACAAACCCAAACAAAACAAACCAACACACACACCCCGGTCCCAAATCCTCTGAGGTGCTTAACCCACGATAACAGCTGTCACCATTACCACATAACACCGAACTACAACTACAAGGCTAACGTTAGTACCACCTGTTGCCATGAAACTGTGTAATCATATCTATTGTGAGGAGCACGCACACGCCAACACAAAACAAAACAAACCACGTTTCAACTGACACAAGCTTAAGTCTGCCTTTTAGTACATGCTATCCCAAACACATTGTTGCTCAATGGCCAGAGTCGCAAACTAACTGAAGAAAATCGTGACAAGAAAACGAACTAGACTTGAAATTTTGTTGTTCAACAAATACGAATGTGTGACACAGGCAATGTATGTCTACAAATCCACAGCAGAACTCTTGGCATTGCATTAAGGCTCAGTGTAGCACTCTGTCCACAAGTTGGTTTTTTTTTGCATCGAGGACCGTTACTACAGACTGACGAAGTCAAAAGTAGCCAGTTAAGTACTGAATAAAACGAATTTCATGGATATATTGTTTCCACATGATTTTGTTTGTGGTTGTTAAGATGTAATATCTTAGCCAATTCTGGAAGAAGCTGGGAGCATTTTTTGGCGTTGACAACCTACAAGTTTATTGATACGAGCCAACACTACTGGAAAATATACAGCTTCACCATGTTGGATATGGCATGCAGGAAATGGAACCCATCATAACGAGATATAACATCATCCTGGTACACCACAGACTCTGATCTGGCTTCAACAGAGCAGACGAGACGTTCCCTGGCACTGACAATGGAAGTGATCCTTACTTTGACATCATGAATTTCCTAGTGAAGCTGAAAAAAACCCCAAACCAAAGAAACCCAAGATCGTGAGACTTAAGTTTCTCTTGAAAGACAAAGACCTATCATTATGTGAATCCTTTCCAGCAAAAGTATGCGACAGATCTGCTCCAATACTAGCACTAAGGAAGATGCAGAAGTGCTGACACATAAAACAAAGTCACGGCAGAGGCAGCCACAGTTTCTGGAATTCACCATCACAAAAATAAACTTATGGATAAGATCTGAGATTCTTGAAATGTGTGATGCCAGAAGTGAACTGGAAAATGTCACAGACACACGACAGGAGCTGCTGGGTGCAAGAAAATCGACAAAAACTTCAGAAAAAAAGTATAAAGCAAGCAATACAAGAGTGGGTTGAACATCAATGCAGAGAAATCGAAATCAGGGGGGAAAAAAACAAAAGTAGAAGGGCATCGAAAAAAATATCAGACAGAAACAGTCAAGAATCAGCACTATCCAGGATCAAAATGGAAAGTGCTTTACAGAAAATGATAATATCATAGCCAGGTGGACCGAATATTGCGAACAGCTATATAATGACCAGACGCAAGGAGACCGTAACATCCCGAAAGTCTAAGAGACATCAACTGAAGACAACTACTCCAGTCTAAGCGAAGAAATGGAGGTGCAATGAAATCACTGAACAATTGAAGGACTGCTGGTGTTGACAATATCCAAGAACTCAGCAAAAATGGAGGTGACTTGGTGGTTGATTTACCAATATACTTCTGCAACATGACTTGGCACAGGGGATTGGCCAGCATCATGGAATCAGTCCATCATCACACTCCCTCCCCCAAAGAGCCCATCTTCAGCTTTGTCAGAACTATAGATCAACCAGGCTCGTTAGCTGTGCCAGAAAGGAAATGCTGAAGATCATCTTTAATTCAACAGACTAAAACAAAGCACAGTAGAAGTCATCGTAGTAAAATAGGCTTGAGGATTTCGGAGTGGAAGAAGAGCTAGAGAACACATCTTTAACCAAAGACTTCTGTGTGAAAAGTAATCAAAACAGCAACAAATTATCTACTTGTCTTCATTGACTTCAAGAAGGCATTTGACAGACTCTGGCATGATGCACTGTGACACCATCAGTTTTAACACAAAACTAAACTTACTTTGTGCGATGGTTCTTTCCTTTTTCCTGGATGCATGTGAGCCATAGACTTCAACAGAGAACATATTATTGAGAAGAATTCAATCAGCTGAAATAAGATGCTACAGGAAAATTCATGGCATCTCTTTCCTGGACCATGACTGTGGCGAATGAGGAATAGGGTACATCATCAGACTGACCACAGACCACTATGAAGACCTGACAATAGTCAAGAAGAAAACACTGATATGGTATGGTCATGTAACAAGATCTGAAAACCTTTCCAAATAGTAATGCAAGGCACAGTCTAGAATGGTAGAAAAAGGCAGAGAAAGTCTAGAACTAGCAGACATCACTAAATGGACACCAAATATCATAGCTGAGACCCAGGCAATGGCACATATCACCACAACTGAAGAAAATCGTCTTCTCGTCATTGCAGCAGTCCCTATAACCACCCTCAGTTATTTAAGGGATTAGTGTAGTTGTGTTAGCTGCTTATGTCTACCATCTACGAAGTTCATTGTACACAATACTGCAAGTATGCCCCTTCTTTCTTCTGCTTTCCAACTTTCAGGCTCTATCTGCAGTAACTTTCAAGATTTGCCCATAAGAAAATCAAATCAACATACTGATGTGATACCCAAATAAGGCTCTGATGTTGGTTTTTCTCTCTGTATAGATCAGCATGCTAGCAACTTATTTATACCTACCCTTTAAGCAGCTGGTGAAGAAACGATTCCAAAAAATCCACTGCACTCACCAAACTATTTCTGTCTTTTTCACCATTGACATTCCTTTCCACGCACTAAAAGGGGATTCTGATCGATCCATCGCTGTTCACTGGCAATGCACATGCAACGCTACAATTGGGCATCCAACAATGTATGGTGTGCAGAGAGTCAAAAGAGTAAGTCTGTTGAATATATTTTGGGCAAAAATCCCCCAAACATACATGTTGGTCTCCTTTTATAGAAATGACAACTTTAGGGAGTTGGGGAGCAAGGCATCCAAGATTTCAGCTTCTGAAGGGGCCAGCATCTTTAGGGCAGTGCCCATATCCTCTCTCTTGCTGCTTTACCTTCCCTGACCCTCAATAGGGCAGGTACTCATTTACAGCTAGGTGAAATTGGGGACTGTACTGAAGCCAAGGCATGCAAATGGTCACTCATCCACTAGGTAACCTCGCTCGATGCTGCTTAACCTTAGCTTGGGAAAAGCTAGTGCTCTGACCACTGAGCTATCTGGTCTGAGATACCATAAGCATTAACCTAGTCCAGCCAAGTTGAATAATGCTGCTGCTTCATGTTGAACTGCTCTGTACACGCTACAATAATACACACATGAGATTGGCACACTATCTTGCTGCTCTTTCCAAACATTTGTCTCTAAATCTTTTTTTCCCCATCACATCTTAAACAAGATCATTTCTTGTTATTTTTGGCGAGAATGTTACATATGTTTTGCTTTCCTTTCACGCTAAGAAGGATCAGTGAGTTGTCATTTTATATATCTTTTCCTTTCTTATATCTATTTCTTTCTTTTTTATCAATTCTTTCTTTCACTATTTAGGAAAAGCAAAACGAAGATAAAATTTTGGAATTTTCAAGTGGCTGTTTGGTTCATCCCACTGTCATTGTAACAAAGAAGTAATTTTTTTTATGTTCTAAGAACAAAAATCCAATCAGCTATCAACCACGAGTTTTATGATGAAAACGCGGCCTCATCTGCACAGATTATTTTTCACAGAAGGGGTGAATGGTGGCTATAAAAAAAAAGTACATGACTGATAGGACACCATAGTTTTGATGTTGCTTGCTATGGTCTCAATATGAAAAAAAAACTTCGGCAGGAAAAAGTCATTGCTTCTATTTTTCTTTTCTCACCAAAAGATTTTAGAAGAAACACACACACACACATTTACTTATTCTGAATATACACTGTAAGTTACAAGCAATGGCTCACAATGCCTGCCTCTAAGATGAATGTTGGGAGGAAAACAGACTCAAACTGACTTTGCAAAATAAACGGACAACACTCCATAATTCTGACTAAAAAATGAGCAGAACTAGCAGTACTCTCCAGTCTTAAACTAACAAATGAACACAACTGACAAGGCACCACAAGCCTGACTTTAACAATGAACATGACTGGCAGCACTCCATGATTCCGACTTTAACAATGAACATGACTGGCAGCACTCCACGGTTCTGACTTTGACAATGAACATGACTGGCAGCACTCGACGATTCTGACTTTGACAATGAACATGACTGGCAGCACTCCACGGTTCTGACTTTGACAATGAACATGACTGGCAGCACTCGACGATTCTGACTTTAAAAATGAACATGACTGGCAGCACTCCACGGTTCTGACTTTGACAATGAACATGACTGGCAGCACTCCACGATTCTGATGTTGACAATGAACATGACTGGCAGCACTCCACGGTTCTGATGTTGACAATGAACATGACTGGCAGCACTCCACGGTTCTGATGTTGACAATGAACATGACTGGCAGCACTCCACGATTCTGACTTTGACAACGAACATGACTGGCAGCACTCCACGATTCTGACTTTGACAACGAACATGACTGGCAGCACTCCACGATTCTGACTTTGACAACGAACATGACTGGCAGCACTCCACGATTCTGATGTTGACAATGAACATGACTGGCAGCACTCCACGATTCTGACTTTGACAACGAACATGACTGGCAGCACTCCACGATTCTGACTTTGACAACGAACATGACTGGCAGCACTCCACGATTCCGACTTTGACAACGAACATGACTGGCAGCACTCCACGATTCCGACTTTGACAACGAACATGACTGGCAGCACTCCACGATTCTGATGTTGACAACGAACATGACTGGCAGCACTCCACAATTCTGACTTTAACAATGAACATGACTGGCAGCACTCCACGATTCTGACTTTAACAATGAACATGACTGGCAGCATTCCACGATTCTGACTTTAAAAATGAACATGACTGGCAGCACTCCACGATTCTGACTTTGACAATGAACATGACTGGCAGAACCCCACGATTCTGACTTTAAAAATGAACATGACTGGCAGCACTCCACGATTCTGACTTTAACAATGAACATGACTGGCAGCACTCCACGATTCTGACAATGAACATGACTGGCAGCACTCCATGATTCTGTTTGTAAAAATGAACATGACTGGCAGCACCTCACAATTGTGAATTCAAGAAATGAACAAGATAGTGATGAGAATTACAGAAATACTCCAACATGAAAAGTCTAAAGTGAACATTGTATTCATATCCACGAAACCAGACCAGGTTTATTTCTGTTTTAATCTTGTCTGAAGTGGGATGACTGGCTTGTTTGTTAATATTCCTCTTTTTCTAAATACATATAACATGAACAAGACAAACATACACAAACAAATAAATAAATAAATAAAATAAACAAGAAAAAAAGGACACAAATAAAGGCAAGAGAAAAACCAATCAAACTAAGTCATGAATAACAGCTTTATTTCAGCAAACGCAACAGACCAAGTAACAAGTATACACCACCTTACATCTAAATTCAATATCAAACAAGATTCTCACATCAGACTGTACATATTTTACAAAAAAGTTCATACATAATATGATACAACAACCATAATGTTAAAAAATATAAATGATAAGACGTGACAGTCATGCCATTATGCAAAACAAGAAAGACTACATGTTAAATGCAAAACAATTCAGGCCAGAAAAAATGCACATGTACGAACAATGATACTGAAGAGTGACAGACATTCTTCTGAACTGGGTCAACTGTTTCTGGACAATCAATCATGTGTAAAAATAATAATAAATACGTTTGTAATTTACAGTGTAAAAAAAAAAAAAATCACACAGCCAAGGAGTGTTTGATCTCATTTGTATTATAATCAATATATTCTGTTAAAAAAAGTATTTACACTGTATTGTACATATCATCTTCAGGGTGTGTGTGTATATGTGTGTGTGTCCGCGCGTGCATGCATGCGTGCTTGCAGGCATGCATGCGAGTGTATGTCAGTGTTTTATGTAATTTCAGTCGGTTATACATAAAAACTTATACCATCTAGTCATTCTGCTACATCAATTTCAAAGCGTTGGCCTTAGACTATTTCAGTCTACAACCTTCAGCTACTAAATGATAACATGGTGCTGTTTTTGTTGATTTAAAAAACAAAAAAAACTCCATTCATTTGTTACTCTGGAAAGTGCTGTATATGTCAGTAAGGACCACTTCTTATATGACTAGCTTCAGACAGTCCATTAGGAAATCAGTGAACATTTGATGGGATGTCACAGCACAAGTACAAGTTAGGTGTTCACTAGTGTATTTGTAATGACCTGTTGAAAACACACAGCAGGTACATTGTACAGACATGTGCTACTCAATGTCCTTTGTATACAATGAAACGAATGTACATAATATGAAACTCCCCCAAATCCATATTTAACTTTGGGGATACTTTAATATTTCATGACAGAAAAAAAAAGAACACTGCCGAATATCAGCTAGATAAAAAAATAAAAAAAAGGATGGATAAGGAAAAACTGCTGTAGGCAAACACTGTGCTCAGCTTTGGGTTTCGTGATCGATCATATTATGATGAGGTAGACTCTAATATTGTTTACTGCAACTAGCAACGATGAAGCTAGTCCATAATTTGTGCAACCTGCTAAGTCTACACTGACAATTGCTCTCCTATGCTAGCCTTTCACTAATCCCCCCTTTTTCTCCTCTACTCTCTTTTTAAACATTATCTGAAATAGGTGAGAGACATAAAGATTCATCATTTTTTTTTCTTTTGTGCATTTAGTCTCAAACAGTGCTTAAATTTGTGGTCAGCATCATGACACATTCGCATTAACGTACATCCAATCCACATTAACAATGATATAGTTTCATTTCTCTCAATGGTTTTAGGCAACATATTGATCATTTCAAAAGAGGGTTTTCAGTTTGACTGCGTGGAAGTGCTGGGAAACAATGTCAATGTGCACGACCAAAAACACACTGCAGGGACTTGTGTTTCCATCGTTTAGATCAGAGGAGTCTGGAAATTCCTTTTTAGATCTCTTCACATTTTCAATGTGTGTTGGGGGTTTATTTATTTATTTATTTATTTATTCTTTTATATTGAGGATAATGGAATAAGCACTCATGTGCTTTTTTACATCCAGTCCCTGTGTGTATGCGGTTTTGTAAATTTTGTCATCTGTTTCCACCGGCACACAATGTGTGTGTGTGTGTGTGTGTGTGTGTGTGTGTGTGTATACATATATATATGTTCTGAACAGCGATATTTTAAAAAAGCGATTCAAAGAGAGGGTAATGTTTGTACTGCATGGTGACAGATGTGGACGCTAATGATCGCTGTGGAAATCCAGCTACATTTGTGATTGTCTGACAGGGGTTGTCCTTCATGTGTCCTCTCTTATTATTGTTAAGTGTGTGTTTATGTGTAAATTTGATGTAGATCTGTTAATCCTATTTGTGGACAGTTGCATGCGCGTAAACGACCTGAATGTAAGCGCTTTGATTTGTTGCTTTACAAGATTCAGCGCTACATAAATTTCATACATTGTTATCACTATTATTTATATTCTGTTGTTGACTAAGCCAAACAAATTTATTTATGTAAGCCCCCCCCCCCCCCCCCCAAACAAAAACCAAACCAATGCACACAAAAAAAACCCACAGCGCCATACCAATTTGTGGTGCTTTTCAAGTATTGTAAAGAATATTTTTCAAATATGCATCCGAAGAATGGATGAAACTAGACTGTGTCTTTAGACTGAGTCCAAAGCACTCAGCTCTTGGTATATGTCTACTGAAGAACCCCCCCCCCCCCCCATATATATATATATATATATAGCTAAGAGGCACTGTGTTAACGAAGCTGGTAAACTCTTCATGCGAAAAACCCTTTTGCCCAACAGACTTGCAGTAAACAAGTTAGAACCTGAAAGGACTAAACACACAAAAAGACATAAGATGAAAACAACAAAAAATTCTGTCTTAAAAATTCCCCCTTTATTTCAAACAATGTCTCATCTCAACTGTCCCCTCCCCCCCTCCCCATCACCACCCCACCTTCTGATTTTAGAAATACTAAATGTGCAAGCATCTCTTTCTCTGTGTGTGTGTGTCTCACTCACTCACTCACTCACTCTCTTTCTCTCTCTCACACACACACACACGTACACACACTTTAAAGACAGAGAACTGATGAGTTGAAATAAAAACCAACCAAAAACGATGATTTTTCTTGTCTTACAATGAATAGCTGGTGGGTACAGGCGTTTGCAATGCTAAAAGGTATAGGAACAAAAAATTACTAAGAGACTCTTCATAAATCACAAAACATACTGTGGGCAGTACGAATGTTGGTGATTGCACCAAGCATATCACACCCCTTCATTTGCACACACTTCCGTAGCCACACACATACGATACGTACTCATACAGTGACTATGTCACAATTCTCCAGTTTTTGCTTGATAAGTCATCACTGTTGTCAATGGATATGTGGTGATATGTCATGGAATGTACATAAATTATGATTTTGTACTGATTTTTTTCCCTTCAATGCAGCCTGTTTCCTTCACACACACATAGATTTCACACGGCAAATGGAAGCATTTAAATTTCTCTGCGTACACTCTGGCCCACTGAATATTGCTTGTGACATACTGATATTTTGCGTAATACTTAACACAGAGACACTGTTGCAGTCATTTACTCTGGATTTTTACCCTTTATTTTACCCACAAAACAGCACGGATGATGAAAATGCTTGAAAGAGTAATGCTGCTATGACATAATGAACACATATTTCATGTAGATCAAATTACCGCTACATTCCTCCAACTCAAGTCTTTTTTTCTTTTCTAACTATATTGGATGGTAACTAAGTTTTATATACTCTACATGAACGATATGTAATCTGTTTACACTGTTTATCAGCATAATGTGAAAATAAATGCCTTCTTGGTAGGGAATACTTTGTGAATGATGAAGGAGAGATACATACGAGTCATAGCATTCATTCTGTGAAAAATACATTTTCTACATACATGTATATTTTTTGATATGCCTAAACATTACGAGCATTCATCACCCTTTTTTCTTTATTCCCCATTTACTTCCCTTTTTGACTTCCAGAATGTTGATGTTGGAAACGATGCAAACAAAGAAAAAAAAATCCACAAAATCAGAGGTGAATTGAACATGAGGCAAATCATATGTACAATATGGCAAAGCCTCTGACTTTCACAGCCCTAAGTGCCATTACGCTTGGTCCTTTCACTAGTGCACTGATTCCATGCACTTGTGTGTTGGTGGGATTAACTGATAGTCTGATATGTGAAAGAGTGGAAGGAGAGAGAGAGCTCAGAAATATTTGAGTGTAAGACCACGAGAGAGAGAGAGAGAAAGTATATAAGCACAGTGAAACATTCTAATACAGTGTTTAGCAATACAAACCCAAACTTTTCATTTTGTGTACTACTACAGAAATGAAAGCATCAGCTACCTATGTGCATCAAATGCAAAAACAAAGTACATGAGAGAGGGAAAGAGAGAGAGAGAGAGAGGAGCATTTCAATGCAAAAGATTTTACATGCATACAAAAAAAAAAAAAAAAAAAAAAAAAGACAATGTGGTTATGTTAATGTTGAGATCAAAGTAAACAATATCTCACATCAATATGGAAGAGAGAGCGAGAAAAAAAAACCAAAACCGAAGACAAAAAAGAGCGAGCTGCAAAAGAAAAAAAAAAGCAAAAAAAAAAAAAAAAAAAAGTTGACAAAGGCAGTGATGATGAGAGAGGAAGGCAGAGAGTTCCATTCTCATCAGACACTATTGCACATGCTGTCACACAGTCCGGGATGCCATCATGCTCCCTCCCTCCATGCTCCCTCACATACAGTCATCAGCCACAGTCATTGCTCTTACACTGCTTATCTCAGTCACGGCTTTACACTGCTCTAGTCAGAATGAAATGTTTACAATCCAAACAATATATATATATGTTTATATATGTACAATATTTCAACCAAAAAAAAAAAAAAAGAATAGCATGCAGCAAAAGAAACACGTTGATCTTACAGATTTTTGTCCATTCGTTAAAAAAAAAAAAAAAAAAGACACAGGTACGCAAAATGCACCAACTCAAGAACCATCCACTGAAACACAAGTAAGAATGCAAAGAACCAAGGCAGCTCTGAACTCAAGTCTCCAACGGTCACAGAACACGGCAGACACAGGCCTCCTCCCACCCTGCCCCTCACTTTCTGAGGACTTTTCCCTTTTTTTAATACCTTTTTCTTTTTTTAAAAAGTCAGTTGGCAGGAGAATATAAGATGAGCAAGGCTGTTAGATATCCAGCATGCAAAAACAGTGAGAAGCCAGAAATGGGGGGCATGGGGGGGGGGCTGCAGTGGGGAAAGGGAGAAGGAGGAGGGGGGGCAGAGGATGCACAGAGCAGACAGACGTAGGCTGCACCACTCTGACTTTCCTATCACAGACAATCCTTGTGTCGGGGAGGGGAGGGGAGGATTACAGAGGAACGAAGCCTGTGTACGAGGCAGTGAGCGTGTTCATCAGGGAAGCTTCCCATCAAACCCTCTCCTAGGAGGCTACATCATCGCTGTCTGGAGCAGCAAAAGTTCTTTGCCTTTTTCTTTTACTGGATTACTACGTCTGCTTGAAATTGCGAGTTCGTCTTAACAGGAGAAAATGACCAACCAGTAAGTTGTCTCTCTCTCTCTCTCTCACTTCATTAACACAACCTAATGTTATTCCCACGTGTACACTTCATAACGCTATGAACACAATTCACCGAGCTGTGTGTGTCAAACTAGTAACAGCAGAATCAAGGGACTGTTTCGAGTCTCATCCCTTTCTTACCAACAGATTACACGGCCAGGAAATCCAACAAAGAACCGTTTTGAGCTAAATCTGTTCACTTTCTGTCATTACGGTCAGACTGATTACGAACTGCTGTAGTAGTAGTAGTCCAGGAGCACCTAGTAAGGGGAGGGGGAGGGTGGGAAAGAGAGAGTGGGATGCAGATGGCAGGGGGTAGGGGAGGGGAGGGGTGGGGGAAGGCAGCTGTTAGGACAAGCAAGGGGAGGGGCATGGAAGGCGCAGGCCATCATCAGCTAGGTCAACTGCTGGGACTTACCGGCACCTGCTCACAGTCCGCTGCCTGCGACAGAGGAGGTCGGGTGGCTCCTCCCTCGCCCCCACTGGCCTCCTGCTGGCCCTCCTCCTCCTCACACACCCCCTGTGTATTTGCATACAACGAAGTCTCTGCGGCACGACCACCGCTGCTACCGCCACCACCTTCGTTTTTGGGCTTGCGCTGCAACGACCGGATGCCGCGGAAGTTGGACTTTTTGGGTTTGGGGGACTCGGCGGTGGCCTCCCCTGAGCCCGTCTTGAGCTGAGCAGAGTCTTTCGATGTGTCTGTCGGGGAGTTGGGACAGGAGGGCTTGTTGTTGGCGGCAGAGGGGGCCACGACGTCGCCCCCGTTCTCTGCCACCGTCTCTTGCAGAGGAGTGGGCACAGACTTGCAGCGCTCCTGTTTGGTGGAGTCGCTGCGGCCTTTCTGCTGCGTTGTTTCCAGGGCTAAGGGGGAGGTGGCCTTGGTGCCGGCCGTGGGGTGGGATTGTGTTTTGCGCAAGGCGGAGTCTCGTGGCAAGCTGCCAAACTCTGGGGCTGATCTGTGGACATCACATTACCTGTGTACAGTGAAGCCAGGCCCACAGTACGTTAGAAACAGTTTACATCAACAGTATCCTCATAAGCATTAAAGAAAACAACCCCCCCCAAAAAGCTTATGCACCTCAACCATATTACCTGTGTACAGTGAAGCCAGGCCCACAGTACATTAGAAACGGTTTACATCAACAGTATCCTCGTAAGCATTAAAGAAAACAACCCTCCCCAAAAAAAGCTTATGTACATCAACCTAAACACTGATCAATCATCACTGACTACTGATGAAAATAACTTTGTGCGCTGGAAGTAGGACAAGCAGCGTGTTATGTTATCCGTATGTGACTCCTGACACTCATACATATGGGCACACGCACATATATCTATGCAAACACAAATATCCTCAATTAAGATGATTACCCCAAATGGAATCTTGTTTTTAAAAAAGAAAGAATACACGGATCAAAAATACTTAGCTATTATACAACTAAGTAGAATCTCAAGTATTTGAGTACAAGACAAACTGTATGGCCACAACTCAAAACTCTATGGAAATGCTTAGGTCTGACTCCTCTCAAATCCTCTCTTTCCCACATCTCACGCTATACCACTGCAGCTATTACTGTATAACACGCCGTCTTTAAAAGCCCAGTAATACATTTCTATTCAAGCACAGGACAGGTGGGGGACAATAACTTGATTTGAAGATCATACACTTGAAACTGTGGACAAAGAAAGGACACATGGGCAGAATCAAATAGAAAGAGCCTCAAATAAATAATCCTCTTGAAATAAAGAGATACAGCACATACAGTGAAATGTTCTACAGTCACTAACCCATGTGCATAAATACAGCCATCTACCAAATTACACACAAAAAAAGGACAAAAAACCAACAACAATGCTCACAGTTCTTTGGTGAGCTCCTTCTGGTAGGCAATAGGAGATTGCAGGGCTGAAACATATAACTTGACAGTTACAGCTGGAACTGTGTAACATAATAATGAAAAAGAAAATCTGTGCATACGTGTGTGTGAATGTGTGAGTTTACACATAAACCCTACAGAAAAACCTACAGCTTCCTAGTGAAATCAAGTGATTCAGGTTTCTTTTTAATTTCACAGAAGCTGTCTTCCTATCATACACTGCCACATAAATGGTACCTGCAGCAAACACATCATACCAATCAAAACAACATAATCTCTTGATGGTGTAATAATAGACAAAATGTTTCATCAATAATTTGCAGGATGTGTATATCTGGGATCTACTTTCTGAATTCAATGACACTACATGCACATGAACTTTTCCATCACAGGTATCTAGATATGATGCAAATCCACTGCGTGTTATACATGAATTTGACACAGCAATACTATGTATCTTAAAAAAATAATAAATATAATATATATATATATATACATATGCATATGCATGCATTTTTGTGTGAAATTCAGGCTTCTTTCTCAGGACAACGCATTGCATCAGCACGTTACAATTTTCTTTTTCCAATGTGCAGGGGTTTGCTCTTTATAGTGGTATTTCTATAATTTTTCTCTCCAAGAAATCCTGTAGTTGTGGGTTTTACAAACAATAACTGAGACCCCAGTTAATGACATAATCCATGACTCTAGCACAAAGGCCACATCTAAAATCTACTGAATAGATAGTAAAAGTCTGGTATGCAGTTTCAAATCACTGAGTCTATGTTTTTTTAGTCTTGCACAGGTACCTTAATTTGAGTGCAGTTTTACTTAAAAATGATCATGTGCATTATGTCTAAGAGAACATTTCCAGTACAGAATTTGAAAATAAAGGCACCATTCATATCACAGAAAGATCCCCCTAGCCCCCTTCCACCTTAATAACTGGAATGAGGAAAAAAAGAAACGCAGAAATGCAGAAAGAGAGAATACAAAGAAATGTGAAAAAGACAGAAAAACAAAGAAAAGTGACACAGAAAAGCACTAGAACACACACACACACACTCTAATGCTCCTCTGGAGTTAACACCAGTGCCCTTTGGACAAGACCATAAACCGAGGTCCCTTGTGCAAACACATACAAACCACCTTGTTGACATGTAAACCCTGCCCTGCCTTTAAGAAGAGCAGGACATTTGTGAAGATGGAAGCATATGACAAAACTTACACAACCCCATGAACACTGGCACTGGATGTAGTTTTAAAAGAAAAAAAAAAGCAGACGAATGCTGATTGCATTATCCTCGAAAATAAAAGAATAGACAAAACACACAAACAAAAATAAAAAGCGCAGACAGACAGACAGAGAGAGAACAATGAATGAACAATGAACAATATTTATTGCTATTTAGCAATCAAGCCATATAGCGCTGCGGCGCGGTAACAAACGATATCGAACGCGACGCGATTACAGTGACATGGAAACCATGTCAGTAATGGTATGTACATCTAGATCTGATACATTATTGTCCGTGTCTCAGTTTTCAAAACAGCCTTTCCTTTTCCAGTCTGCAGCCAGCGAAGTCAGCCCATGTAAAACCGGATCAGGTCCCGAAGAAGATGTAATTCCCGTTCAGCACGTGCCACTGTCTCTGCGTGTTGTGTGTTAGGACACTGCTTCCCTTTCCGAAGTCTGGCAAGCCTGACACGTTCTTCTGGCAACATGTTTCTGTCTTCTTGCTTGATGTACCAGAAAACACACTTAGATTCCTCGCCAGTATCTCCTTTACAAGAATATTCTAGGGCAATGTCATCCGATTCACACATCAGAATAGTTTGATTGCCTGAATCTTGAACTACAACCTTTCGAAACTGTGTGTTTCTTTTGCTGTCTCGTAATCGACGCTGCACACGTTTGTCTGTCAGAGTGGACACATACTCTTTCACAATACCAGTATGGAAACCCTCAACTGTGCAGTCAACTGTTTGTTCTTCGTCCACATCAGACAACTCAGGAGACACACCGATCTTACTGTCTGTTGCTGGTTCACACGGCAAATCAAGTGAAGCTAGTGTGGCTGGGACATTCACTGCACTGTCGACACACAGCTCTGTGTACACGCTGGCTTGTTTTGATTCTGCATCCACTCTCTCACGATGCAGGGAATCACTGTCAGACAACACCGGCTCTTCCAAAACACTGTCCTTGTCACACTGACGACTTGCCTGTCTTTCTTGATGTTGTCTACTTCTTTGGACGTCACGACGGATTTGGGAAGGGCACTTCTTGCGAAAATACTGAACTCGCGAATTACGGTTCAGCACTGGGTCCGCCATTTCTGTTGACACTGACTTGTCAGCTGGCTCCAGTCGCAAGACGAAGACAACGCTGCCGCTCTCCCCCGCGACTTTCCAGCTCGATAGGACGTTGTCGATCAGCAGGGCATTTAAAGTTGTTACTACAGTTGCTGGAAGGCCAGTAACTGACATTTTGAAGCTTAAATGCAAAAATTTGCAGCAGCTTACTAACAGCACGCCCTTTCAGTTCTCGTCCCGTCACGCCAACCCAGACAGAGAGAGAGAAAGAGAGAGAGAAAGAGAGAGACAAAGACACAGAGATAAAGAGAGAGACAGAGAGAGAGCGATAAATAACCTCGTAGGAAGTCTCCCTGCATGTCGAGGATGGAGCGGATCTCCCTGATCCAGGTCTCCTTCACTTCTTCCGAGGGGGCCTGCACCAGGTACTTGACGTCAGAGCCCGGCGTGCGGTCGATCAGCACGAACTTCAGGGGCTCCCCGTCCACCGTGCTGGTCATGGCCATCTTGTTCACCTGGCAGGCAAGGACAAAGCGGGTTTGGGCTTTTTAAATAAAACAAAAAGAAGAAGAAAAAAACAAGATTGTGACCACGTTTGGTTTGCACATTAGTTGTGTGTGTGTGTGTGTGTGTGTGTGCGTGTTTTTCAGCATAAAAAGGCTTCAATTGAAAAGGTAAAAAAAGTATCGAAGGATTTAAGGAACCAAAACTGCAATGTGCGCAAAGTACAAGTCCACACGAAACCATCCTACAATTACATCCCAAAAAATTCTTTTTTCCACAAGTGGTAAGAAACTATGCTGTAGGATTCTTAATCCCCACCCCCCTCCCCACTAACCTTGCATTTCTTGAGGTATCTAAAACCTGTAAGCAAAGATTTCTCCTATGATTTCTGATGCATGGTGTGCATCCTTTGACTTAACACTTTCAACAGTCTTGTCATTTATGAAGAATAAAGCACTTTCCACTGCTTGAAATAATACTTAAAGCATTCTTGGAACTACAACCTAAAAAATAACAATAACTGTGATGATGTATGGGTCATTTAATGGCGCAGGGGCACATAAAATAACACTGAACAGCTATCTCACTCAAAAAATATCATGCATAACCCTCCAATGTTGGAATGACTAGGGCGTGACAATAACAGAATAAAGAACACTACACCATGCAGGTTCACATATTTTCCTGCTCTGTGGGACTGATTAATTCATTCACTTTTCTAAAATTCATTGTTCTAACATAATAACTGAGCCTTTGCCTCACATGGTAAATGAGCTTTAGAAATGGAAATAAAAAGAAGACAGAAAGAAAAACTGCAGCCCCCCTCCTCCCCCCTTTATAAAAAATGTATGGCTACAAGCTCACTGAAAATTGCATACTTTTTTTTTTTACATTATGTGACCCTTTTCACAACACAGGAACAGAATGCAAAGTGTCAAGTATGCATCACACAAAAAAGGCATCCGTGTTTAGGTTTCATTTCTTGAGCTGCACAACACAGTGTTAAAAAAATAATGAAGAAACCAATACTGTATTGCATAAAATGTCAAAGAAATCAAAAATACCTAAGGATTTTTTTTTTCTATTTTACAAGTGTGTCAGGCTGACCTTGAGACTGTTTTTGTAGATGTAGGAAGCATTGGAGAAGTCCCCCTTCTTGCGTTCCTCACTGAGGATGATGATCTGCTCAAAGAGGAACACGCGCCTTTCCTTGGCTTTCTGAGGCAGCCCTGCCACCACCTCGTGAATCAGCAGTGTATCCTGAACACACACATTGTCATTGTGGGTCATCATGAAGAATTGACATTGTCTTCATTCGTGGAGTCAATTTCAGGAGACAAAATTGTTCAGTATAGTTCATGAATTTATGTTACCATGCTTTAAATGGCAACACCGTTCAAGTTCATTCAGATATAAAATTCTTCCTGTTTGTACTTTGCACCATTCTCACAGATTCTTTCTTTCCTTTACCTACATCTTCTTAATCGGATCTTTTTACCTATCACACGGCTCTCAACCTTTGCTGCTTTGGAATCAATGCATAACTGTCTGCACTCAGAGATAGAGATGCTACCTAATATAGCTACAATACGAACGGATGAGAGGACTCCACTTGGGAGATAAAGCTAATCTGTTTTAATCCAACAATCATCACATACATTTTTTTCACAATACATACAGTTTCTCATCTACATATCATCAGTATTTTCACCATAAATGCAGCTCAGACACACTAACACTGCAAATATTGCTCAGCATACCTGAAGTAACAAGTTTCCTTGAGCTGTGATCTTGCCCTGAAAAAGAAAAAGGATGAAAATAAATTCCTGCATCACACTTTTTAAAAAAACACCCAAAACATATACCTTTTCTCAACAATGATGAAAAACTCAAACCAGTAATGTACAAATGTTCTTTCCAAGATACCATGAGAAGCAGTTACACAGACTGTATTTTTTCCTGTAAATTTTGCTTACACTGGTAAATGCATGCATTTTCATTGTGCCCCTAGTAGTATATACATGACAGTGAACTCCTTTCTAAATGCCAGGTGCAATTCACATAATCTGAGACTATGCCACAGGGTTGTGCTCTGTGCAGTGCTCCATTTCACAATTATACCCATTTATCAACCAGACCTGAGAGACACTGAAAAACAGACACCCTAACAGTGTTCATTAGGCAATCTGAGCATCACTTTCAAATGACCACGTGTAAAGTAAAGGGCATCTGACGTGATTCCAGTCTTCCCACAGAGGCTACTACAGCTTATGTATGGACAGAGCTGGCTTGAGTTAAAAAAAAGAAACAACACTACTAATGAACTCCCAAAGATTCTGCTTATGGGATAAAAAACAAACCCCCCCCAAACCCTTCTCAACATAAACGGACTTCTGATGGGGACTGAACCAATGATGTAACAGCTGACAATCTACAACAGTAGCCATTGTGAAACATATCTGGCATTTTTTACAAGCTCTATGTGTGAATCAAACCTGGTTATCACGGAGTATACAACAATCCTAGTAGTTTACATACCACACATAACAGGGGCGAGGGGATTCTGTGTATTTGCACACACATGAATACATCAGGCATGACTTCATCTTATTTTCATCCGACATAAACTGGCTTTGACAGAAAGTACACAAACGTTTGGATCAGAAAAATTCTCACACAGATCTATCAACTCCTAATAACTTTGGTACATTCAGATATAAGTTTATAATTATGGGGGCTTTTCATTTTTCCCCACAAACAATTTTCCCAGAATCAATAAAAATGAAGACAGTCAAGTACAGAGGCAGACGACAGATGCAGCACACTGAGAAGCGCTGACCTGGAAGCAGAACTCAAACTCACGTCAAATCCTTGCAGACGCCCCACTTGCATCATGTCATTGGCGGCTTTGGGGACGACGCACATCACACGTAACGCCTTTTTCAGCTCCGTGGAGTCTGCACCGGCTTTTTCTGTGTACTTCAGGATGTCCTGAACACAACAATGGGACAGTCAGTAACAGGAGGGAGAAAGGGAGAGATTTATCCATTTATTCATTCTTTTATTTCCAGGATAATGGAATAACAGGCATGGTACTGAAGTTAAAGTGTTTTTCCCTGAAATGGTTTGGGAGTCCAGGGGGCATTTGCCCCCTGGCGGGGTCAAGGGGCAGAACCCCTTTGTGAGGGTCAAGGGGCAGAACCCCTTTGTGGGGGTCAGGGGGCAAGGTTTTTCAATAATTCTAGGCTGTAAAAAAGCCTCTCCTTGAATTAATTTCAGTTCATCATACTAAGCAATCTCTGCCCTAAAATAAGCTCTCCTTTATCAGTCATTTCTTCAACCCAAACGAGGTTTTATACCCAAGAAATCTCATAGCAAAAAAATAAAGGAGAGGCTGATTGTTTTGTAAACAGTGCTGCTCTCTGACCGAACCCATGGCTGAAGTGAAAAACAGTCAGTGAAAGGCCTCCCCCTCCCCAACCACCACCACCCACTCTCCCCCTTCCTACCATCCCCTTTCACCCCTCTAGTCCATCAGCCTAATGAAACCTGATAGCCATTGTTGATACACCTGGCCTGCTTCTTTCAACAGAGACAGGCCACTTGCTACCTCGAGATGACTCGCTATGTCAAGAAGAGAAGGGAAGTAATCCGCATGGAGGAGTTACATCCTTTAGCCGGTTTTCCTGGGTTTAAATTTTTTCTCCTTTCCTTTAAAATTCCCCCCCCCATTCACGGATTTCCACAAATTTGCGGAGATTTATCATGCCCGAATAAGCTCTAGTGTACTTTTTTCATCCAGTCCCCATGTGTATGCAGTTTTGTAAATTTTGTCATCCATTCCCACCGGACAGAGAGAGACAGAGAGAGAGAGAGAATGACAAATTCTTTTATTTCGAGGATAATGAATAACACCCATGTGCTTTTTTACATCCAGTCCCCGCCCTTAAGGATATATATGATAATAAAATAAAATAAAACCCATAGCAATACACTTATACAGTATACGGAAAAAAATATATACACAAAAATCCCACAAAAATCCCCGAAGAGAGAGAAGAAAAAAAAAGTACCAACAAGTAAGAAAGAAAGCAAAACAGAAAACACACAAACAACTGAAAAAAATAGCAAGAACCAAGAGCAAAACAAAAGCGGCAACAACAAGGGGAGAGGGGACAACCGAATAGTCCCCCTCAACAAAAAAACATAACATAAACAAAAATACCCAAAACCAAAACAGAACCAAACAAAGCAAAACCTCCATAAAATAAAGGAGAGAGAGAGGGAGGGAGGGAGGGAGGGCGAGAGAGAGAGTCACGTTTTTATTCTCAAAATGTTCAGAAATTGAACATCATTCACAATATTTTTAGTCCATTGAATTTTTTTTTGTTTTTGTTTTGCATTACTTGTTACGAAAGCACACCGACAGTACATAGCAAAGCCTGTCTGGTTGAGTAAAAAAACAAACGGTTCATTCTTTCCTCTTATGCCTACTCAAGGACCTTATGTTTCTACTACCCTGTGTAATATCTCTTTAAGATAAGAGGACGACTCCTAACTATGAAAGTAAATCTAGTCTGAATAAGCATGTCATTTTCCGTTCTTTCTGCACTGTATTCAAAGACAAGGGAATGGGATAACTCAGTAGTCAAAGCACTCGCTCTCCCCACGCTATGGTTAAGCAGTGTTGAGCATGGTTGCCTAGTGGATGGATGACCCTTAGCATACCTTGGCTTCAGTACAGTTCCCCCAGCTGTAACTGTGTACCTGCCGTCTTTAGGGACAGGGAATTATCGGTAAAACAGTGAGGGAGAGGAAATGGGCGCTACCCTAAATATGCTGGTCAACAGAGAAGCTGAGGTCTCTGATGCCTCACTCACCAATCATTGTATAGGTTATGGGAACATCATCATCATCAGTCCCGTGACCTTGGCGGTCGTGGAGGAGACACGAAAGACGATGCCGTGGTAAGCCTCCTCCATCCATCTCAGTCCTCGGTTATGGGAACACCTAACCTTTAAATTTTTTTAATTCAAAGGCAAATCTAGGGAAGCAAAGTACATGCTTTACCCACCTTGAGTAACAGTTGATAGCGCATGATGCGCTGCACTGGTTTGATGAGGAGATCTGGCAACGTCAGTCGATGACCCAGCTTTTGCCGAATCTCTTCAAAGTAGGTGTCCAGGAACTCTGAGACGATGTACTCTGACTTTGGCTTGTTCTCACAATACTTGACATACATGTACAGACGTCGTTCCTGTCATGACACAACACACACACACACACAACAGCTCTTATGACCCTGCTACTGTCATGGGCACATCTGTGAATCACAATATGAAAAGAGAAATGCCTTTCGATAATTACACACTGCTTAAGTTTCCATGCTTAGTCTTTATCTATCACAATTCGACATTTACACAATCTTATGCCACAAAACCCACACCTAGGCCTATGCAAGAGCATAAACATGAAATAGTAACTGACAAACATGGTTTTCTAGCCAGCCACTATAAGATCTATAAATAAGACTATGTTTGACCGGAATGTCAAAGTGTCTAAGCCAGAGCAAGGATAGTGGGTTGACACATAGAGCTAAACTCAAAGTGGACTACAATATAGGGTCATGGGTCAGTGTTCCTGTGAGGGTTAGAGAGCAATGGACCTGAATCAACTGATAATTTGATCTTCAGAAAAAAAATGAGCGAGCATTGATATTACCTTTTAAACATTGCCACTATAATTAATTTGTAGAAAACACACACAGACAAGATTTCAATGAGCAAACAACGCAAATCTTTGAAAAAAAAGGGATGGGGGGGGGGGGAGGAAGCTGCATGCCCTGCAGACATGTGCCATTCAATCCCCCACAGCTATCCTATCACCTCTGGTGATCTTTGCAGTAGTTTCACACAGCACAATAAGCAGCATGAGCCACTTACATAGCGTATAAATATAGAGCCCACTCTGTCAGGAGCACTCAGACAGGCCTCCAGTTCTTTTTCCATGGTTCTGCAACACCAAACAAAGCAGCAGTTACAGAAAAAGAAGTTCACAAGTTTCCTGCAGACTAGACATGTCCACATACAGGCACACATTATTTGATGCTGATCTAAATCACTTGGAAAAAGAAAACAAGTTATATGTTACAATAACGATGCTGATTCTAAAATGATTTGAACTCATCTCAGTCCCTTGATTTTTCATCACTGGTGAATGATGAATATAGAAACAAAAATGCTGCATGTATTTAAGAATGTATTGCATTTTGAAAATATGGGGTTTTGAATTTTTTTAAAATATTTTTTTATATATACTTAAGTGACATATTACAAATGACATTTGATCCTTTAGTCCCTAATTTTATAACAATTCTAGTACTTCTGCATTAACATTATAAAATTGTGAAACTTTTTTTTTAAAAAGCTGTTCAGAGATACGGCATCAGAAGGTAGGTATGGAGTGGAAGACGAGATCAATAACAAAGACTGGGTGGATACGCCAGCCACCATGGTGCAGTGCTTAGGTGTGTTGGCTTCCTGGCTGGAAGGTCAAAGGTTCAAACCCCAAGAGTCATAGGGACTTTTTAAACTCCAGCTGGCTCCTAGCCAGAGTGAGTGTGCTGTGGGCTCAATGGGAAGACTGGGACCACACAGTCGAGCTTCATCCACTTTACGAATGCAATTCTGAGAGTGTCGCTCACATAACTTGTCCAACACCGCAGGTGTCTGAATCTCTCAAGCCCAGTTAATAAATGCCAGAACACATTATATAGGAAGTGAAGAGCACAGCCCTGTTGAGTAGTCTCAAAGCAGGGGAACTTCCATAGCATATATTCATCTAAGGATATTTCTTCTTCGTTGAATGTTCAAACAGCAACTACTGTTGTCTGTTATATGAGCGAAAACACATCACGCATGACAAGTTAGGTCCAGCGCATCCAACTTTGGCACGGGTGAGAATTGTTATCTTTTAAGAGTTTCTGGAATTAGGGCTGCAGAATGGACCAAGAAAACAGAAAATAGACACAGAGGAGGTGACAGGAAGTAAAGGAACAAGGTAGAAGCACAGAGAGTGATAGAAAACAGAACACTTCTAGCACAGAGTTTCCAGAATGTGGGGATGCTATTTATACTGACAGAACCCTGGCATCCCCTCTGGGGAATATAAGGATGTAACTAATATCAAATGGTGATGCTATGAGTACAAAGTAAAAGGCTCTTTAAAAGCCTGTAACTCTAAATATATCTTGTTGCTGTTTTCTTTTTGTTCTGAAAGAAACGCCAGTACATACAAAAGCTTGAAAACAATGAGCTTATGTTCTTTCCTTTGGTGATAAGAATATAAAAAAAAGAGTATGGCACACGAAAGAAAACAGGAGACCCGAAGAATGCCAATTTGCAGAGGCTAAGAATAATAACAATCCTTTCTCACAGCTCTGTCTGGCCTTGTTGTACCATTCCTTTTTTCTATTGCTTTCTTCTGCTGCCTACTCCCCTTCCTTCCTTTCTCAGTTCATAGCAGTCACACCAGTCAGTTGCAGTGCTGATTCTAATATTTCAAAACAGGACAGAGATTAAATTATAAAAAAAAAAAGTAGGTAGTAAAAAGATACTATCCTTGAGCTATTTGTGGCATTAAACATACCTGAAACACATTACTGCTGCAGACACTTCTTTTCTTCTCATTCATTTATTATCATTTCTTTAATACTGTCCAGTAAGTTGACCAATGCACAACTTTTCATAATTTAAAAAAAAAATTCAGCATCCCCCCCCCCTACCAGAATAAACAATTTTTTAAAAATTAACATTCTGATTATATGCCAGAGCAAGTTTTTATAATATTCCAGATTTAATGAGGAATCTAAGATAAAATATTTCACAATTTACCTCTGTGAGCGTGCGTGCGTGTGTGAAAGAGAGAGAGAGTGAGATGGAGAGATTTCGTGTGTGTGTGTGTTTGCGTGCGTGCATGTGTGTGTGTGCCTCTGTGTGTGTGTGTGTGTGATTATGTGAGGTATGGTATACATTTTGTGTGGGTTTGAGGTAAATGTAGCAGACATGAAGGAAGAAGGCAGGGTAGAATGCAAATAGTTTGTGATATGAGAACTGCGACTGGAACAGGTCCAATTCTTAGACTGGTGCAGACCCATAAACTAACACTGCCCGCACAGAACACAATACCCACTTTTATCTTTGGTGAGGAGGGAGGGGGCAGGCAGGAGGGTTAAGGCGTTCTCCTGGCTCACAAGTAAGCCGTGAGGCTCTGGGTTCAGTTCCCAGCCTTGCCCTGCCTTCCCAGTTTGATAAGAAAATTGGACTGAGTTTTTTAAAGTCCTTCAAATGAGACTATAAACTGTGGCCCTGTGAACAAATGCATGTAGAACATCTTGCACACATGTTAAAAACCTGTTCCCCCTTTCGGAAGATAAGGCCATTTTGTGCCAGTAGGAACTGATTACAATATTTTAAAAAACGCATGCACACAGGTGTCATGTTTAGACACAATCCCCGAAGTCGGAATGTGGCTACCTAAATGGTGTGTGTGTGTGTGTGTGTGTGTGTTGGGGGGGGGGGGGGGGGGGGGGGGGGGGGGGGGGTGAGCGAAATGGGGCCATTTGGGGGACGTGGTGGGGTGAGTGGGGAATAGGAAATAACAAACCAAAATCCACCATTAATCCTTGTGCCTATGAGAAGAAACAACAAACAAAGTCCTTGGCAATGCTAGTATGAGAAGATATGTCAAGGCTTGGTCATTATTTCTTTTACATCTATAATTTTCTTTCGCTCTTTTTCCCCTTTCCTTTCTTTTCTCTTTAACTTTTCTTGTAAAAAAAAAAAAAGAACAGCTAGCTGTATTATTTTGCCTTTTAAATACTGTCTGCTTTAATTTTTCTGTTTGCTTCCAATTTGTCTGCTTTAATTTTTCTGTTTGCTTCCAAGTCTCCGAGAATACATTATTCGCTAAAAACTCCTGTTCCACTTTTGCTCTCATACAGTAATAACTTTTGTTTTCATGGACAAGAACTGGCATATATGTTTATTCAATTGCTAGACAGACGACTTTTTCTTTTCAATACATAGCCAGCTTTTTAACTTGCTGATTAGGTAGTACAAATCCATTCTGGAATCATGCATACACATTTGTATTCTTCCAATCCACCAGATACTTGACTTCAATGACTGACTCTTTAAATGCACACACACACACAAACTATCTCTCTTTCTCTCTCTCTCTCACACACACACACACACACACACATGTACGCACGCACACACACACAAAGCCTAGGAGCTATGAGAAAGCAAAAAAGTATTGATTTATTAAGAGATCAGAAAAAGACCAATAAAAAAGGTAAGAAATAAGACTACTAAGAAATTTGCACACACACACGAATCCAATCCTTACTCAAGCTAATACAGATCTGAACTTTGGACCTCTCGAGTGCTAGGGTCTTAAAGTCCAAGG
This sequence comes from Rapana venosa, assembly GCA_028751875.1. Lineage (NCBI taxonomy): Eukaryota > Metazoa > Mollusca > Gastropoda > Neogastropoda > Muricidae > Rapana > Rapana venosa. Next base: position 27,556,298 of record CM054135.1, read on the forward strand.
CGCTAGCTAACCACTAAGCTTTTCTGCTTGTCACTGGCTGACACATATGTTTAAAAAGTGAAGAAAGAGCCCAACAAGTGACAGTGCTAACAATGAAGACAGTTGGCAGCAGGGGTCTTCCCATTACACAGCCTGCCTCATCTGTCACCCAGCAGGAATCCCCATGGGCCTGTTTTTTTATTTAAAAAAAAAAAAATCGGTTTGTTTGCTTTTGTTTGACGCAAATGCTGGACTTCTTTACTATCTTTCTGTTTTGCTTGGGGGGTGGGGTTTGGTGTGGTTAATACATTTCTTTGAGGTTTTAATCATTTCTTTTTCTCTCTCTCTCTGTTTTGCTTTTCTTTACATAGATAAGAGAAACACATTGTGTTTTGTGGGTAGGGAGCCTCTGCTGCTTGTAATGAAAAGGTAGGATCATCACATAACGGTACATAACAGAAACCAACTTGTGTACAGATCCATCATGAAACGTACAATCAAAGATCTGATAACAGACACAAATACATATGCATACAAGAAACAGTTCTAAACCATACAGAACAAAACAGACGGCAAAAATGGTAACATATGCAAAATCTCACCATTGGTGAACCTCAGAGCTCTAGCCAAGAAACACAGACACACACATAAAACACCATACAAAACCCACGCCCATACACATGCACCTACACACACATTCGCATACTTATGAGCACGCACAAACACCTACATGACTAGTACATACTTGATGCTAAATACTCCCTTTGACAATCACAGATCTTGTACATGTGCGCACGCACGCACACACACGCACACACACAAAGAGCCACAAAAGACCACATACTCTCTATGCCAGTCGTAGATCTGGTGGACGTTGCCGAAGACGATCTTGTCCTTTCCTTCCAGGTCATCAGGCATGGGGTTCTCCTTCATGTAACCCATGTAACCCTGCACACAAACCACGTTTGTTTGTTTTCTTTCTTTCTTTTATCTTCCTGCTTCTGCTCAAGCAGGGAAGAAGTAAAAACATTATGGGGAAAGAGAGAGATTTTTTAAAGATTTAAAAAAAAAAAAAAAGAAGATTGACGGATGATGAAAGAGGGAGGGATGAGAGGACAGGGAGGGAGGTGAGGGGGTGGAAGGGGAGGGTGGAGGGGAGGGGGAGAGGAAGAGGCAGAGAGAGAGAGAGGGGGGGGATGAGAGAAAGAGGAGGTGGAAAGAGAGAGAGAGAGAGAGACGGGGGGGGGGGGGGCGGGAAGAAACACACGCCACCCACAAACATAGAGATACTATGATATTGAAAACCTATCCAAAGGGGTAAAAAACAGCTTACAAAACCAACACCCTACTTCTAAAAAAACCACCCAACAACAGAAAAAACAAACCCACTCAAACAAAAAACCAACAAGACCCCCCAAAAAAACCCCCACAACAACAAACAAACCCAACAAAACCAAAAGCCCCCCCCCCCCCCAAAAAAAAATAGTGCCCCCCACCTCCCGCCCTCCCCAAGAAAAGTAGCTAGTTCACAGCACACAGAAAGCAGACAAAAGCACACACACCTGTTCAGCATCATTCACTTGTTGCCTTATCACAAGTAACAGCAGTTGATAGATTTAAAAAAAAAAGAAAAAAAAAAAAGCAACACTGGTTATTACAGGACTAGCACTTCTTTGTTCTCTCTCTTTCTATCTCTGTCTGTCTGTCTCCCCCCCTCTCTCCCTCATTCTCTTGGGCTCTGTGCGTTCTACTCTCAGCCTCTGATTTGTTCATCTTCAAAAGACTGAACCACTTATAAAACAAATATCTCTCTCTCCTCTCTCTCCCTACACACACACACATCCTGTGTGCTCATGCACACATAAAGAAACATGTACTGGCATATCCGCAAGCTTTCTTCATCCTTTGCAATTATTAAAAGAGAAAAATAATAGCAAACAACACAAACCATCTTTCCTTTACAAAACCAAAAAGGGTTCTTTCTTGATTAAATCCTCCCCCTCCACCTCACAATATAAACCTGGTTCTCCCTCATGCTACATTAGCCAGACCGTTTCTGTTCATGATCAAACATGATCATATTCTGTTCACTTGATATCCACCATCATCTCACCATGGCATGGACCAAGCCCAGGTTCAAGCCACCACCGAGACATCCACAGGGATTTTTCTCCCGGAGTTGTGGTAGGACCACACCATCCTACACCTTTATTGAAAACACGAACCAAGTGTTCGGTGCACCTCACAGGGATGCCGCCAAACCAGCCAGGCCATGCGGCTTAACACACAGAATACTTTTTGCCCCGGGAGGCCCAAAGGGTAGACCATCACGCGACGCTGGAGTTATTCCGTGCAAGAAACACTGAAAGTCCATGATTTCCCTCCTCCAAGCTAACCCGCCTTGCAGCAGACAGACAGTTGTATCTCCCCGCGACGCCACAGAGTACAAGCGGAAGGAAAAAGTAAAGTAAAGTAAGTAAGGTAACAACAGTACTGATTCCACGCCCTGAAAAGTCCCTCGGTTGATACTACAAACCAAACACATTAAAACCCATCCTGCCTTATGGAAAAGTAGGCCACTGTGTGCTGGTAGGGAATGGATGACAAAAATGAAAACACATACATGTGTCATGGTTAGACACCATACCTTAATGGTGGGCAAAAACAGTTGCACAGGCAAAAATCTGACCATGGGTGAACCTTACAGCTCAAGCCGAGGAATAAAGAGAAAAGATTAAAAAAATAATATTCCCTGGGATGGATGAACTCACCTCCACTATATTCTTGAGGTCTTCCACATAGGCCTGCTCCGTATCGTACAGCTCCTGTATCACAAATCTGGAACAGACACAAACTATCCATTATCTTTTCTTTTTTTTTTTAATCACTTTAAGTCACAGCAGATCTCTCTGCATGAAATTTGGGCTGCTGTCCCCGGGAACAGCGTGTCGCCACAAGAGCAGTGCCACCCATTATCTTTATTTTTTTCTTTTTCCTGCTTGCAACTGTATTTGTTTCCTATCAGAGTGGCTTTTTTCTACAGAATTTTGCCAGGACAACTCTCTTGTTGCTGTGGATTCTTTTACATGCGCTAAATAATTATGTGTAACACATGGGGCCTCGGTTTATTGTCTCATCTGAAAGACTAGCACCCAGGCCACCACTCATGGTCTAATGGATGGGGGAAAAGTTTCAGGCCCAAACGGGGATCGAACCACCACACACTTCCAACCCTGACTTTTTTCCCTAGGCAGGTGTGTTACCTCTCAACCACCAATCCACTAACATTAATTCAACTGGCATTACAGACACTTTGTGCTAGTTACCACCCTACCCCATCTAGCATTAAAAAAATGGCAACGCACTGGTTTTCTTGTCCTGAAGACATCCAAGATAATTTGGGGGCCCTGGTTTTACAGTCTCATTCCAAGGATTTTGACATGCAGTTCGACTTTCTTGTCAAACTGGGAAGAAAGAGCAAGGCTGGGAATCGAACCCAGAACTTCACAATTTACCTGTTAGGCGAGTGTCTTGATCGTCCTGACCCGGTCTTTCTTCTACTCTAGTTTTGATTCAGGACTCCAATTTGTCTCTTTCTCGCTCTCTCAGAATAATTGTTTTATGTATAAGTGTTTGCTGCTTTTTGTATTGTGGACACCAAAGCAACTGACGTGTTCCAATGATATATCTTTTAGGTGCGTGTGTTTTCTGCTTTTTTGTGTTGTTGTGGTGTTAGAATATTTGTGAGTAAGTGAGTGAGTGAGTGAGTGAGTAAGTGAGTGTGTTTGTATGTGTATACATGTGTGCATTTGTGTGTGTGTGTGTTTACTGTTTTTTGTCTTATTATGGACAATACCATCTGAGCAAAGGAGAATTCCTAAAATAGCTATATCACGACAGGATCAATTTCCCCAACTACTGAGTGGTGAAATGAAACTTTGTCAAAGATAGGAGACTGCTAGTGAGAGAGAGAGAGAGAGAGAGACAGAGAGAGAGAGAGAGAGAGAGAGAGAGAGAGAGAGAGAGAGAGAGAGAGAGAGAGAGAGAGAGAGAGAGAGAGCGAGAGAGAGAAGGGAAGGGGAGGGAAGGGGGAGAGAGAGAAACAGACAGACAGACAGATGAAAACACGAAAATGGAAGACAGGCAAGAGTACTGACTGTCGTTTTTTGAGGTATTTTTCCCTCTCAGCCTCCTCGTCCACCTCCACATTGTCATCCTCCTCTTTGCCCTCTCCTCCACCCTCGTCCTCTGCACTGCTCTCTGACTTCTGGGCAGCTTCTGAAGGCTCCTGCATCACACAAAGCACCATTCAGAGCAGAGTTCTGAGCCTGTGAAGGCTTCTGTCATCACACAAAGCACCATTCAGAGCAGAGTTCTGAGCCTGTGAAGGCTTCTGTCATCACATCCCATGTCTTCAAACAAGAGCTGACAGCCTGTGAAGGCTTCTGTCATCACATCCCATGTCTTTAAAACAAGAGCTGACAGCCTGTGAAGGCTTCTGTAACCATGTCTTCAAACAAGAGCTGACAGCCTGTGAAGGCTTCTGTCATCACATCCCATGTCTTCAAACAAGAGCTGACAGCCTGTGAAGGCTTCTGTAAGCATGTCTTCAAACAAGAGCTGACAGCCTGTGAAGGCTTCTGTCATCACATCCCATGTCTTCAAACAAGAGCTGACAGCCTGTGAAGGCTTCTGTAACCATATCCCACATCTTTAAAACAAGAGCTGACAGCCTGTGAAGGCTTCTGTAACCATGTCTTCAAACAAGAGCTGACAGCCTGAGAAGGCTTCTGTAACCAGATCCCACATCTTTAAAACAAGAGCTGACAGCCTGTGAAGGCTTCTGTCCGTGAAGGCTTCTGGAAGATACACATATCCGGTCTAAAAAAAAAAAAGTTTTCTTGAGATCAGTGTGACAAAAATTTTGCTGGTTACACTACATTAACACATGGCACCATGAGTAATACCTCAATGCCAAAAGATTCTCTGAAACAGTTGTGTGATAAGAGCACTGAGTCCCTGGTAAGTTTTACAAATGTTTGGATAGTGAATCAACAACTTCAGGAAAAAAGACTACTAGGCAAGCACTGGTGATGCTCATAAGAACACCAATATCGAATGATAAAATTGGATACAAAGCAGTAAGCATTTCCTGGACAACATTGTGTGTCAGTGCTTTTCATAACAGAACATGACATGGCAATGCTGGGTTTGTACATTTCATGAACATCTCAAAAGTACATGACAGCAAAATAAATTCCACATACCCTAATGTGTCACACCCAAGGATGGATGGCAGACAGACAGACAGAAAATTGCTAAAGACTGAATGATAGGGCCATACATGTACCAATTACAAGAACATGTTTCTGTCAAGAACAGAACACAACACTGACGCACATAACTTACTTCAGATACATTTATGAACCAAAAAAACATTTACACGGATAACTAATGGACTATCTATCACGTCCATCAATACATCACAACTAAAAAAAATTTTAAAAGTGGAAAATGGCAAAAGTAATTCTTTCACCGCTATCACATATTCTTGATAAAATTATCAATGACCTGAAATGTTCCATTACTTTCTGTCTTTAACCACACAATATCAAATAACTCTATAAGGCAGATCCCCTTCCCCTGCCCAAAAAAGTGTTTTCTTACTATTCGCTGCTTGACGATGTTTTCAATCTCGTTGGCCAAGTCCAGGGAACTGGTGGTGATCTCAGTCTGACCTTTCAAACTCAGCGATGCCTGAAACACAGAAACAGATTGATAGACTATTTATCCCTGCCTATATTGCCATTACATTTGACATTCAGGCATAATCATGCACGCAGAACATCTTGCACACACGTTAAATCCTGTTCCGCTTTCAAAAGAGTAGGCCATTGTGTGACGGTGGGAACGGGAACAGATGACAAAATTTTCAAAACCGCAGACACACGGGGACTCGATGTAAAAAGCACATGAGTGCTTATTCCAATTTCCTTGATATAAAAGAATAAATAAATGACAACAAAATCTGTTACTGTTTATGCAAATAATGGAATGTAAGGAAAGAAAAGCCTCAGCACCACAAAATAGGAGGATCATTTAAAACAGCCCCCCCCCCCCCCCCCCCCCCCCCCCCAAATCATACTTTGATTTTCAGTAAACACACACACACTTGAAAAAAAAGAAGATGAAAGGAAGGGGGGAAAAAAAAGTAACAAAAAGCAAAATTTTCAACTTCTGTGCTCCACTACATATGTTCTAACAAAATGCATATTTAGGGAACATTAAAAAAAATCTTTACAATAACATTCACAAATCATAATATCAAAATCACAGAATCACCACTCTGTATCGTCTCGTTTCTCACATCACAGACATTTACGATCGCAAGTTAAACAGCATGGTTTTCCCTACCTCCACTACTCTGCCATGCATACAAAAGAAATCCTCATGTCGCTTTAGTTGTTACTGGTTGTATGACTGTGTAAGAATGAGTTGAGTGCAAGCACTTTGATTTGTCTCTGCAAGATATAGTGCTAAATAAATTCCATTAATTATTATCATCATTATTATTATTATTATGTCGCTTTACCACAATTCCACTTCATCTGATTTCAAAATCTTCAGTCTGGTTTTAAAATCTTCTCTTCTTCCACCTTCAAAACTGACTGCATCATTTACATCTTTCATTGTGCATGTAAAAGCTCTTTGCAACTAAACTAGACCCCGATTGTAACTTCTTGCTGATTAAAAAAAAGTCCACACGGTTTTCTGCTCTTTGGTGGGTCTTCTCTGTGTGTTGTTTTTCTCCACACTGCACCACTGACATGACTGCATGGATTGCTTTTATAATGAAATGCTTCATTTATGTCATTTTTCATCTGACGACAGGGCATGATGAGCTAAAATGGGGAGGAGGGGGGGGGGGGGGAGAGAGAAAGAGAGAGAGTGAGAGAGAGAGAGAGAGAGAGAGAACATGTCTTGTCTCACAACACATCATTCAACAAGTCTATAATTATCTTGTACAACTGTACATCTATTCATTACAAATGCACACGAATCCAAGCATGCACCAGACCTCTCTCCCTCATTGCCTCTCTTTCATTCATTTATTCCTTCACTCACACACTCGCTTGCATGCATGCGCGTGTGCGCACACACACACTTGACACACAGAACAAGGTAGACTGTTAGATAACCAAGGTGCACATGAATACATCAGTCTTCTCAACAGTGAAACCTTCCAAGTTACTTTAAAATCAAACAACCAACCAAACTCCTCTGTAAAATGTGCATGAAACAAACCCATGCTAAACCAAGACAAAAAAAGAAAAAAACAAAACAAACATAATAGGACCCCCAACATCCCCTAAATTCACCAACTGTCAAAACAGCCTTACACAGCTTAATCTTTTGAACTCTTACCCCCCCTCCTGCCCTCTTTACCTCCACTCTTCAAGTCTTTAACAATCCTTTTAACACCTTTCACCCTCCACCTAAAAACACAAGAGGAGAGAAGAGGAGAGAGAGAGAGAGAGAGAGAGAGAGAGAGAGAGAGAGAGAGAGAGAGAGAGAGAGGAGGGAGAGAGAGAGAGAGAGAGGAGGGATAGAGAGAGGGAGGGACAGAGAGGGAGGGAGAGGGGAGGGAGGAGAGAGGGGGAGAGGGAGAGAGGAGAGAGAGAGAGAGGGGGACAGAGAGGGATAGAGAGAGGGAGGGACAGAGAGGAGAGAGGGGAGGAGGGAGAGAGAGGGAGAGAGAGGAGAGAGGGAGGGAGGACAGAGAGAGGGAGGGAGAGAGAGAGGGAGGGAGGGAGAGAAAGAGAGAGAACGAGACAAATGTGTGTGTGTGTGTTGGGGGGGGGGGGGGGGGGGGGGGGGGGGGTGAGGGGGAGAGCGAGAGCAATGAGGCTCTAGATCTGATTCTCTCTCCTGAATCTTCCACTGGTGGGGCTACGCCTCTCTCCTGGCTCTTCTCTCTAAAACTGGTCAACCACAGATATCGCCCCCCCCCCCCCCCCCCCCACATCCCCATTTTGTTTTCTTGTCTCTCCCTCATCAGAACACCTCTGGCCCTCTGCCTGCTGCCTACACTATTTGTTAGGAAACTTGTTTCCTGAGGTGATGTTTTGATGGCAACCAAGAACGGCAGGCACCAAAACAAGATTTATTCATCCTTGGAAAATAAAACAAAGTGTATCAGAGGGAATAAGAATGGGAACAACAACAGAAGCCATCATCAAACCATTGCTAAAGAGTGAAAAATGTGGATAACTCTTTCACTCCGAAATATAAGGAAAATCTCCCTGAAGTCAGAATGCAGTTACCTAATGGTGGGAGGAGGGGGGAAAAAAAGTCATATACGCAATAATCTCACCATTGGTGAACCTCGGAACTCCGACCAAAGAACAAAAAAGAAAAAAGACGGAAAAAAAAAACCAAAAGAAAAAAAAAAAGATGCTTGCATGTACATGTAAACACATTTGAGTGTGCGACTGTTAGATAACCACACCTTCCTTTGGTTTACACACAAACACACCTTCCTTTAAAAACACCACCACCACCAACAACAAGAGCTTAGGAGTGAACCTGGTGCCCTTAATCTTCCCCTAAAGCTCTGCCTCCTTCCATGTTTCCCCCCCTGAGTGTTGTCAAGTTGAAGATAATCATGTAGTAACTCTATCAGCCCTCCTCCCCCTTCTGTTTCTTTTGGGGTTCGTTTTTTGTTGTTGTTTTTTTTTCGGGGGGAGGTGGGGGTGGGGGTCCCTCTTGTTTATCCTGCCAGGCCCTGGGCCTGGCACCTTGCCCTACAGCTCTGGTCAAACAGTTCTTAGAATCCATGGCACAAGGAATGGTGGTACTGGTATATGTTTAAAAAAAATAAAAAGGTGAGGGGCTGGAGTAACAAAGAAAATCAGAACAGCAATTGTCATAATTGCCATCATTGTAACATCACCATCAATAGCATCATAAAAAAAACCCATACATAGAATATCATAACAATGCTATGGCTGCCTATGTGGCGAGGTACTTGAAAACAGCCATACATGCAAACTTTTCATCTGGTGTACTTCCTATCTCACAGTAATTATTCCCAGGTGGGATGAGCGAGTCAAGTGTGGCATATTCTGGGTGATCCCCGAGCGTTAAGCTGGGAACGCACAACAACAGCATAACAATGCACACACTGAAGTACAGACTGACACTGAATTTTATGCACTGACAAGACAGACAGAAACACAGATACAAAAATTAACCTAAAGACAGACGCACACCATCTGACCATTGTTTTGCCAACTTACAATGAAAAAAGACCCTTAAATTGACAACATACTAACCACTGTTTTCAAAACCCACAAACTATTAACAAGAGTAACAAAGAAATCTATCAAAATTCTATACTCTTTCTGCAGAATCTGTGACTATGATTGTTATTAGCTGGATTTTAAGTCTGGCGCCATAGCAGATTCAAAAGTGAAACCTGTCCTGCAGCTATGAATGAAAACAGCGATTTTCGGCTCTTCAAAACAAGCTTTAAAAAAAGTAGTGAACCTACTTTTGTTATGAGTTTGTATTCAATACCAAGTAGTTTTCACTTTACGGAAAGGCTGCTTGCTTGTTTGCTTGTTGGGATTTTGTTGTATGTTTGGTTGGTTTGCTTGCTTTTGGTTATCCCATTATATCATCTATCATCTTGCATTATAAACCACTTTCAGCCACAGCAGATTTGAATGCATGAAGTTTGGGCTGTTCACTCCAGGCAGACAGCGTTGCCACAAGTGCAGCATCCCCATTTTTAGATTTTAAAAAAATTATACGTTTTCCTGTCTATGCCTTTGTTTTCCCTACCAGAGACCTTTTTCCTACAGAATTTTTCCTGGAAAAACTGTTGTGGCTGTGGGTTCTTTAACATGCAGTAAATACGCAATGCATATAGGATCTTGATTTATCATCTCAACTGAAAGACTAGCACCCAGACCCACCACTTAACGTTAAGCAGATGGCAGAGAGTTATGATTCCAATGGACTAAACTTGTGACTTCTCAGCTTCTGTGTTAATTCTAAACCAGAGACCCATCCCTTGATGGGAAATAAGGAGCTTCTACATACGAAGCTGGCAGAGGGTGTGTGAGCACTTCTTAGGCTTCTGGACTACGGGAGAGAAATTTTTAAAAAAAGAAAATGAGAAAATCATGATTTTTAAATATATATTTTCATAAATCTAACATACAGCCACGTCATTATGTCTTAAAAGTCCTATCTGTAATCTGAGTTCACTGAAAAGACTGACAGAAAAGTGTTAATAACTTGTGACACTTTATTTTTTATTTATCTATTTATTTTTTATTTTATTTTTTATATCAAAGATAATGGAATAAGCACTTATGTGCTTTTTTACATCCAGTCCCCGTGTGTATGCGGTTTTGTGAATTCTGTCATCTGTTCCCATCAGCACATAATGGCCTACTCTTACGAAAAGTGGAACAGGATTTCACGTGTGCGCAAGATATTCTGCGTGCGTTCGCACACGGGACCTCGGTTTATAGTCTCATCCAAAGGACTACTTAACACAGTAACAGACCATGCTGATAACTGGCAACACTTACAAATCCTAACTACATCCAACAACATCACAAAGCACACACATTACACAAAACACACATATAACGTAACTTGCACCCATGCACCGACCATTTTGGAGACGGCTTATCATAACTGCACCTAGCAACACCACAAAGCACAGACATCACATGTCTAACATGGAATAACACACTGACCATTTTGGAGACGACTTATCATAACTGTTGTAGCAAAAACACAAAGCACAGACATCACACAGAACACATGTCTGACATGGAATAACACACTGACCATTTTGGAGACGACTTATCATAACTGTTGTAGCAACACCACAAAGCACAGACATCACATGTCTAACATGGAATAACACACTGACTATTTTCGAGACGACTTATCATAACTGCACCTAGCAACACCACAAAGCACCGACATCACACAGACATCACATGTCTAACAGGGAATAACACACTGACCGACATCACACAGACATCACATGTCTAACATGGAATAACACACTGACCGACATCACACAGACATCACATGTCTAACATGGAAAAACACACTGACCATTTTGGAGACGACTTATCATAACTGCACCTAGCAACACCACAAAGCACAGACAACACATGTCTAACAGGGAATAACACACTGACCATTTTGGAGACGGCGTCATCGGCAGGGGCAGCGGGGGCTTCAGGACTGGCCTTGAAGGAGTGACCCTGGATGGCCATGGGGGGCGGCATCTCGATGTCCTGGGCCGGCTCTGGCTCCTCGTTGGTCACCTCCAGTCCCACCTTGCCTCCCATGGCCGCTGCTGACTCTCCAGTGGGGCTTGTGTCTGCCGGTTCCTGCAGCAGGGGTGAATGGGGGCTTGGTTAAGTACAGGTTGACTGATGCAGAGTGTTTTGCTTGTGTAGATGAAGAGTATGTTTTGCTGGTGTAGCTTGCTGTGCTGGCAGGGAAGGGGCTGGTGCAAGGCTGTACTGGTTTCTGTTTTAAAACTCTAGGAATAACTGGGCACCTGTGCAATATGTCAAACATCATCTCACCCACTCCATGACATCTGGGATCTTATTCATTCACCTCCTACCCTCCTCTACACCCCCCCCCCCCCTCCAATCAGCAAACTCAATCAAAAGCGTAGATATTTTATGCTACACATGAATAAAATGGTGGCTTTTATAAGTTGTACAAATTATATAAAAGCAAAGAAAATTAATTTAAGTAAATAACACATATACATACAAGAAAGACGTAAACACACAACAGACTTTACACAGAATGCAAACAAACAACACAGTTTTAGTTTATAATGTAGATTCTTATATTTTAGACCAGCTGACCACAAAGGCCTCATCAAGGCTGACCAAGCTGATGGTAAATAAAAACATGATAAAATCAAATCAAAGATTCATGTGGAGAAAACAAAAATGACGAAGCCATTAGACCAAAAAACAAACAAAGAAATCCCATCATGTAGAGCTTATGGGACATAGTAAGACAATACATTGTAAAAACAACACAGACAAAACAAAACCAAAAAGCACAAGAAACAGAACAAAAACAAACGCACGCTACAATGTTGAAAGCATGAGCACTGATCGATTTTTCATCATCCCAGACTTACTGTTCTGAAGCCAGAGAAAAACTGGTTCCATGTTCTCAAGAAGGCAAACTTCTGAAGCGCCAAGGAAACTACATTATCAACATCACTTACCGCATGACTGATTTCAACTCATTTTCCAATACAACTATGACACAAACTGTGCTATAGATGATGATGAAGGTTGCAAGATTGGAGAGGCCACGAAGGACATGAAGAAAACAGAGAGGAGGTGGGGGGGGGGGGGGGGGGGGGGGGGGGGGGGGGGGGGGGGGAGGGAGTGGGGGGTGAGAGAGGGGGGGGGGGGGGGGGGGAGGGAGAGAGAAAGAGAGAGAGAGAGGAGAGGGGAGAGGAGAGAGAGATGAGAGAGAGAGAGACAGAGACGGACGAGAGGGAGGGAGGGAGGGAGGAGGGGGAGGAATGAATGAATGACAACAACTGATTGAAGGAAAAGACTAGCCCCACTGGTGGCTTATTTTCATTCAGCCTTCAGTCAAAACAAGCAAACTGATCAAATGTATCAAGAATTTGGGGGAAAATTTGGCAGTAACATAGAGAAACTACCCGAAAGAAGAAGAAGAGAGAGAGAGATGAGAGAGAGAGAGAGAGAGAGAGAGAGAAGAGAGAGAGAGAGAGAGAGAAGAGAAGAGAAGAGGGAGAGAAGAGGGAGGGAGAAGAGGGTGAGAGGGGAGGGAGATGAGAGAGAGAGAGAGAGAGAGAGAGAGAGAGAGCAGAGAGAAGAGAGAGAGAGAAGGAGAAGAGAAGAGGGAGAGAGGGGAGATGGAGAGAGGAGAGAGAGAGGGAGCAAGAGAGACAGACAGACAGACAGAGACAAGGAGAAAAAAAACCCATCAGGAAGGAAAAAAGGCAGGCCGACATATAAGCAGAGATTCATGATAACCATCCCCCCCCCCCCCCCCCCCCCCCCCCCCCCCCCCCCCCCCCCCCCCCCCCCCCCCCCCCCCCCCAACCAAAAAACAACAAAAAAAAAACCAACCAAAACCCGAACCAAAAAACCCAGTGGTGCCAAATATTCGATGCATTTTTCCAATATACTTGGCGACGCCCAGGCAATAGAAACAGATAGCATCCTAACTGGTTCCTCTTCAGCTCCATTAGCAAGCTATGCTTCTGATAGCAGTGATACATGTATTCACATTCTCTGAGAGAACTATTTACAACAACAACAAAAAACCAAACCCAAAAAGAAGCAGGAGCCTTCCAAAGCCTTCATACGGGTTAAAAGTATCTTTATGAAACACTCAGCTGCTAAGAACCGTATGTTTTTGTTGGCTCTGGAGATATTATATTTACTAGTTCACTTTACTAGTTTACTTTGTTTTCTGATTTATAAAAGGAAGGGAAAAAAACCCATGACTAAAGAACAGAAAAGGGATGGTAGGAAAGGGGCAGGGGTAAAAGCCTAGCAGCCTTCATAAGTTTTTCCTAAGAAAGGAAGGTGGAAGGACGGTTAAGTTGCTCACCTGCCTTATAAGTAAACTGTGAGGTTCTGGGTTCAATTCCCAGCCTTGCCCTTTCTTCCTGGTCTGTCAAGAAAATCGAACAGAATGTCAACGTTATTCGGATGAGACTATAAACCAAGGCCCAGTGTGCAAACGCATGCAGAACATCTTGTGCGCACTTTAAACACCTGTTCTGCTTTTCAGAAGAGCAGGCCATTGTGTGCTGGTAGGAACGGATGACAGAAAACAACATGCACACAGGTGGTGTGTTTAGACACCATCCCCGAAGAAAGGATACAGCTACCTAAATGGTGGGGGAACGAAAATGGTCCCATGTACATAAAGCTCACCATTGGTGAACCTCAGAGATCTAGCCGTGGAACAACAAAAATAAAAATTATTTCTATGTTTTCTGATAGAAGAAAAGGAAAGCATAACTAAAAAAACCCAGAAAAGGGATGGTGGGAGAGGGGCAGGGGTGAAAGCAGTCAAGCATTTATATACATACGCTCGTTTTTCTCAGATTACCTTCATTACATCTGAGAAGAGTCTATCAGTATCACCCCAACAGACATCACAAATCCTTTTGCAGAGAAGAGAAAGTTTTGTAATATGGGCAAAGAAAGTACACACAGACACATCCATCTTGAGGATCCTGCGGCACACAACCACTTGGAAAATCCTTGCAATGTACATGGTCGCTTCGTGTTGAAGAAAGTGAATTTGTTGGGGATTTTCAATTATTTCTTTGTTTTACTGAAGCCAAAATCTCAATGTGAACTTTGCTTTCATATGCCCTTATTCAGCTATTAGATATTGATGTCTCATCAAGTGTGTGTGTGTGTATATATATATATATATATATATATATATATATATTATATATATATATATATATATATATATATATATATATCACCCACAAACTGTGTTCACTCCAACAGAAGATTTTTAAAAAATCTCTAAGATTTGGAAGTGACTCAGATGGAACATACAAGCATTTCTAGTTAAAAATAAATAAACTGCTATAATTTCTTCAGACATACTCACATACAGCATAACTTCTCCAGCACTTTAAGTTATACTCACGACTGTATAAATGACATAATTTTTCCAGCACTTTAAAGTCACACAGAGAATTTCAGAAGAATTGCAGACAAACATCCTGCCTCACACACTCGTTATTTTGTAAACATGTTGGTAGCACATAAATGTGCACATGTGACAGGAAAAGAAGCAGCTGTGAGGTGAGGTGTGTGTGTGTATGTGAGGTGTGTGTGTGTATGTGTGCTGTGTGTGTGTGTGTGTGCTGTGTGTGTGTGTGTACTCTGTATGTGTGTGTATGTGTACTCTGTGTGTGTGTAACACATACTAATCCAAAGAGATGCTTTCAAGGGTAGCAGAACATTTTATCCAAGGTGTTAATAACACTGACTAATAGGGAAGAGGAGAAGGAAAAGGCAGGAGGGAGGGAGAGAGAGAAGGGAGAGAGAGAGAGAGAGAGAGAGAGAGGAGAGAAGATGAGAGGGGAGAGAGAGAGAGAGAGGAGAGGAGAGAGAGAGAGAGAGAGAGCCAAAGAGAGAGAGAGAGAGCCAAAGAGAGAGAGAAAACCATCCTTTGTTTTTGGCTTTTCAGTTTTTATTTTAGAAACCCTGCAGAGTCCTATGGACATTATCTTTTATCCCCCTGGTGTAATATACTGGCAGGAGTCAAGTAATCCTTCAACTGAGTTTCTAAACCTACACATCTTCCTGATAACTATTTCTTTTACAAACCAAGCAAGTGCGTGAGCGTGCGCATGCACGCACAAACACACAGAGGCCGTACCTGGTTGTTTTTTTCCCCCATAAAATCTGCCATCTCATGAATTTCCTGAACATATTCAGTGCAACTAAGCATCATACAGCATTGAGGCATGCTCACGATATTTAAAACAAAACAACAAACCAAAGCTACCACAATCGAGCAAAGGGTTATGCAAAAGGACCAAGTTTTATCAAGATTCATTTACATTTTTTATTCTTTTATTTCGAGGTTGTTGAAGTAAGCACAAAATAACCAAACAAATACTTAAAATATGGTATTAACATACACTCTTGAAAGAAAGCACGCATGCACACGGGCACACAGACACTGTGGCACACCCACACTGAGCACCCCCCTCCCCCCCACCACACACACAGAGGTGTAAGAGCAGCACCTTTTTCACGGGGTCAGGCAGTTTAGTGAACACTCCTCCAGCTCCCTCCTTGAGGTCCACAACATTCTGTTGCTGGACAGACAGACATGTACAGGACACCATGACACTCACAGACAGAGGGGGGGGGGGGGGGGGGTAGGTAAGTAGGTAGGTACCTGTCTGTACTGGTGTCACTGCTGCACAATTCCTCCACTGCTACTGTGTTAGGGACTGGGCCCTCCCTCTGCTCTACACAGCATCACTAGCCTGACTGACTGACTGACTGCACAGATACTTCTTGCCAGAACAGGAACTCGCCTGCATGCATGATGCAAGCAGATATATGTACATAATCACACATGCCATATATACTTTGGCCTGCATGTACTTGCACTGCACACATGCGCACACACATACACATGCACACACACACAGATACTTTTGTTTCGATTGGTCAGATCATCTCTTCAGAAGATCTATATAAAGACAAAGATGCCATATGAAAGCTTCTTCTGTATGAAGAGAGAGAGAGAGGAGAGAGAGAGAGAGAGAGAGAGATGGAAGAGAGAGAGAGAGAGAGAGAGAGAGAGAGGAGAAAGTGTGTGTGCGTGCATGATGCATGCGTTGTGTGTTGTGTGTGTGTGTGTGTGTGTGTGTGTGTGTGTGTGTGTGTGTGTGTGTGTGTGTGTGTGTGTGTGTGTGTGTTGTGTTGTATCTGGTGTGTGTAATCTGAAGATAGATTGATAGATAGATATCGTATATTTTAATACATGCACATTGGCACAAGAGAAAGCTCTAAACATCCACCCAACCAGAGAGATGACAAGACAAACCAGGGCGTGCATGCGCACGCGCAAACTGACGTCAATGACGCATCACACACTTCAGATCCATTATTCACACAGTAACAAGAAACCTGATGCTCTCTTTCCTAACACAACCCTTGTCTGTCTGTTAGGAAAAAGGGAGCAGGCCAAAAATCAATACTGCTCTACAATGAATCAATCCCTCACACACACATACACACATGCAGGCACGCACATACACACACACACACCACGTGCATGCACACTAAACAGCTGTGCTCATCATATTCAAAGCCTCTGAGGGTGATGGTGTTGGCTTTGAAGATAGATTGTTTAGTGCTTGTTGTTGAGGTTTGTGCCTCTGAGCGATTTGGATGTTTTGAAAAACTTAGGTCTGGATATAGGTCTTGTGTGCTTCAGCATTCCTGTGTGTGTATTTGTGAGTTACACGCATTTAAGCATGCACACACACAGAGATATAGATATATATAAAGTATTAGAATGAGCAAAAAGATGAAAAATATTAGGTTGTGTGTGTGTAAAATACATGTTCATGTGAGAATGAGTATGAGCT
The DNA here is from genome assembly GCA_028751875.1 of Rapana venosa. Taxonomy (NCBI): domain Eukaryota; kingdom Metazoa; phylum Mollusca; class Gastropoda; order Neogastropoda; family Muricidae; genus Rapana; species Rapana venosa. The sequence goes on from CM054135.1 coordinate 27,573,480, forward strand.
TCCATGTATGTTTGCATGCACATGAATTATTGCATTTGCTTGAGCGTGTTCCATGCACTTGTGCATGTAAGCACTTGTGCAAGTTCTAAAATGGTAATTTCACATTCGCACTCTCTCACACACACACACGCACACACATGTATGCACACACACACACACGCACATACATATATGCACACCCACATATGCATGCATGCATGCGCACACACACACACATAAAAGCATGCTTGAAAACATGCGCTATATGTGTGTGCGTGCACACACACATCTACACGCACGCACACTCACACACATCTACACACACACACACACTACAGAGAAAGCCCCTTGGGTTTTACCACTGCTGGCTTGTACTTGTCATTGCGATGCAGCAGGCGACGACAGGGACACAGCACATATACCACCCAGTGCCATCCACCCTCCATGGCTCCCCCCAAAAAAAAAACCACCAACCTATCCCCCCAAAAATTTCCCCAACCCTCCCAATCTTGTTTTCTTTTCCTCTCACAATACGGGTACACCACCACCACCCGGAACCATCACATCACATCCACATGTATCACTCCTCCACATCCATATTTTGGGGGGTTGCGACACTTTTCAGCCTGGTATGCTGGCAAAATCCTTTTCCTTTTTTATATGTTCTAGTTCAGCCAGTCTCTGGAGATATTTTCCAAAAGCGCGACAAAACACCTATTCATACCCAAGTCCCTTCACACACCCCCTCTGTACTGCTTTCAGCTCACTCCATGCGTGACAAATAGAACTCTACTCTTTCTTATCTGAAAGAAGAAGACGAAGAAGAAGAAGAAAATGCCTAGAAAACTTTGTGCGACACAACAAACAACTTATTTTGCAGCTAAAACTCTGGCCAAAAAAACACCCAACAACAACAACAACCGCTACTGGCTCAAAAGCTCACACACACACACACACACAACAGGCCTGAAACATCCACGCCTTTCAAATCAACACTGCTGGATAAAGAAAGTTCACACTTTGGTGAGCAATTAGGTAGAGTAGTAATCCCATATGAACGCCACCACCACTCCTGAACAGAAAGCCAGCTCTCTTCTCTCCAGCTAGTAGTAGTAGTAGGGTCAGCTGAGGTAGGGTATGTGAGGTTTAAAGGTGACTGAGGGTTAGGCTAGTACCACTTTTCTTAAAGCTAAGCAAGCAGCAGAGCGAATTGAATTTGGTGGGAAATGGGACTGTGGAACATGCAGTGTGGGGCCGGGGTCAAGGTGGCTTCACACACTGCTGCCCTAGGTCCTCTGACTCCTTCACTCAGTTGGATGGAACTCCCGCCATACCACCACCTCCCCCCACCACCCACCCCTAACCTCCCCTACTGTTTGGGGGGGGGGGGGGGGGGGGGGGGGGGGAGAGATTACTGGGTTATATATAAACACAACTGGCCTTATTATCACATGCCTAGCTCCTCCTCCTGAGCCTAACGTTCCTTTTGTCTAGGACAGTTGATGATAGCTAGGGCCCTAAAGTGACAACAGCCTGGTATTTTCACCTATTCTATCCTTCCACCCACCCCTCTGAGACCCTGAATGGCGACAGACTGTACAAATTGCATTGCTTAGCACGATTCCTGGAAAAACCCTCTCTGTGTAGTAGGACCATAAAAAAACAACCCACCACCCAACCAAAAAAAAAAAAACCCCAGGAAATACTTTGAGTGGTGAAGAGATGTGGAGTACAGAGGGGAATGGGGGTGGGGTGGGGTGGGGGTGGAGGAGGTATGGGATGAGGGAAGGAAGTGTAACATTAGTAGGACTATGGTGTAGAATGTGTTGTGCAAAGTTCTGTGTAAAAAAGTTATTAAAAAGGTTAGCCACCAATAATATAAATATTACAACTGTATGTGTATACACACACATGTGTTCCATTTTATTTGATGTGTCTTCACAATCTACGATATTATTAAACATGGTGTGTGTGTGTGTGTGTGTGTGTGTGTGCCGGCGCACACAGGCGCATTTGAGTTTTTGTGTATGTACACATGCAGAAATATAAGCAAGCATGTGTGTGTGTGTGTTCTGTGTTGCACACCAGTGTATGCATCATCACAGTTTGCACTTGCTGGAGAGAGCTGGAAAGGACCTGCCTCTATTTCTCCCAAACACATCTGACGGTGTAAAAAGCGAACGCGAGGAGAAGAAGATCACAGTTTGCATTAATACACCACCATGAATAATCGCACAAAGCAGTGAGCAGGGTGGAAAAGAAGTCATATGAAACGGGCTATCATATCCCTCTATGCCTACTGGTCCTCACTATTATCTCACCCTAATAGCTAGCCCCAGGGCAGGCTGTTGTTGAAAGCTGATAACGCAGGCCCCTCTGTAGGCTACACTATACCTGGCATCCACCACTTCTTTCCAGCCCTTCCTCCTTCTCTTCTTCCCAGTTGAACACCACAAGCAAAATGACATTTCCTTACTATCATTTTCTTAGAAAACTTTGCCAAGGCCACAAGCTACTTTTTCAATGATAAGTTCTTTGCAAAGGCCTCGCACTACTTTTACAATGATAAATTCTGAGAAAAATCCCCCAAAACAAACTCTCTTGTCACAACTTCTTTTTCAGTAATACATCAAAGAGACCTCCCCCCCCCCCCCCCCCCCCCCCCCCCTCCCCCCATCAACACTTCGAGTAGCAAAAACACTCTTGCCATAACTACTTTTTCAATGATAGATCTAAGAGGAAAATCCCCAAAATGTTTTAAGTCACAAAGACACTCTCTTGCCACAGGACCCCCCAAACAACAACAACAACAACCCCAAACGGTTTCAAGTAACAAAAACACACTCTCTTGACCTACCTACTTTTTAAAGGACAGATCCAACAGAAAAACCCCAAAACATGTTAAGTCACAACTAGACACACACTCTTTGCCATTACTTTCCCCAATGATAAATCTAAGAGAAAACCCCCAACACATTTCAAGTCACACAGCCACACTCTCTTGCCACAAATCTAAGAGAGAGAGAGAGAGAGAGAGAGAGAGAGAGAGAGAGAGAGAGAGTGAGGGGAGGGGGGGTTGAACCCCAAACATTTAGTCCTAACAAGACACACAAACACTCTTTGGGTAATTTAAATTCTGTCATCTCAAAATTCTGTCATCTCGTTAAAAGAAACAAACTGAGAGCGCACGAAGTTTTTATAAGGCATCCACACCAACAATACAGCTCCAAGGACAGACAAAGCAAGCCAAGGTTGGCTCGATTCTTTCATGTACGTGTGTGTAACGTAGACACCTAGCTAACGAGGTCACTGGTTAAACTGCACATCCCTACAACATCACACCACACGTAAAGCAAGGTCGTAGGGACTGTCTTTTTTAAACTGGGAGATCGGCTGTCAATTCCGAGAAAAACCCAAAACAACCTTAATAGGCGCTCTAGATAGCCGGCAGCATCAATCTGTTGATTTATAATACGGTAATGCTGACCACAGTGGCCAATTCGACAATGACCTTACGAGAGAGAGAGAGAGAGAGAGAGAGAGGGGAGAGAGAGAGAGAGAGAGCGCCGTCGAATCCAATCATCACTGCACCACTGATAACTCTAGGCCTATACGATAACCACAAAACTGTTGCCGAACACACACACTAGGCCTACTAGACATTCCCAACGCCAAAAGTAAACTGTAACAAAATGACCACTTTTTCAGTGAAAGCACTTGGTCAAACTGGGGCGAAAGCAAGCTTCCCTCCCATTCACTGCTAAGCGGTACAACACGACGACTCCTTTATATATTCACAATACAATATATGGCAACACTTTCACGGCACTAAGTCACGAGTTCACGTCAGCGTCACATAATCAGGGATATATTGTAACGATGGCGGGCAAGGAATCCTTTCTCGTTTTCTTCAGCCCGTACGTGCACCTGCTTCTTATTAACGACGCGGCCACATACATGTCTATGTGACACACAGATTCCTGAAATGACAATACGTGACACGTCTTCTGTCTGTTGTAGCGATGGCGGGGGGGGGAGGCGGGGTATGCGTGATTGAAACACACACACACATACGCGCGCGCGCACACGCACGCATACAGATAGATAGATAGATAGATAGATAGAAGAGAGAGAGAGAGAGAGAGAGAGAGAGAGAGAGAGAGAGAGAGAGAGAGAGAGAGAGAGATGATTAGCTATGATTATATAAAAGCGGCCACACCCTTGTTAAACACACACACACACACAACCGTTGCGAAAAACAGAACAGATCACACGTTTTCTCAATATAATCCTACCCTGCCCCGTCCCAACATCATCATTACCATGCCTTTTTTTCTTCTTCTTCTTCTTGTTAAGCTTTAAATCTATGCATGAATTCTGGGGTACTTTTCTGAGGCCTTAGACAACGGCAAGCTAATAATAATACCACTGCTTCTCTCTCTCTCTCTCTCTCTCTCTCTCTCTCTCTCTCTCTCTCTCTCACACACACACACAAGCAGACACATAATTATGATTTACTGACTCCTTCCTTTACTCGGGGATATGCACCAGCAATGATAAACCTGCCCTAAGTCTGTTCCTATTGCTACCCGTCTATCTGACCGTTTGCTTGCCTCCACATCCCCCCCCCCCCCCCCCCCCCCACCCTGTGGTATGAGTGGTGGTGATGGTGGTGGTGGTGGTGATGTGGTGGTGGTGGTGGTGTGTGTGTGTGTGTGAGGGAGAGAGAGAGAGAGAGAGAGGAGAAGAGAGAGAGAGAGAGAGAGAGAGAGAGAGAGAGAGGGGAGAGAGAGAGAGAATGAACAAAGAATAAGCATGATAGTAGCTTTAAAAACAACAACATCCAGCCCTCTGACTGAGAGAGAGAGAGAGAGAGAGAGAGAGAGAGAGAGAGAGAGAGAGAGAGAGAGAGAGAGAGAGAGAGAGAGAGCGCTTCAGTTTTGGGGTTGTTGTTTTTTTTTAAAGAAAAAATGGGAGTGTAGTTTCAATGACACAACGGCGGGTTGTTTTTTCCCCTTTTCTCTCCCCCCCCCCCCCCTCCCCCCTCCCCGATAGTGAGAACTGCCTCTTAAAGTTATGTACTGAACCAAAACTTGAAAACCGGCCTGTCCTTTGGGATAGATTTCAGCAAAACACGCCAGAAATGCCAGGTTACTAGTAAAGCGGATATGTAGACAACACAGGCTTATACAAAAATAACACACACTGACAATGCATACGAATATTGAATAATAGATTTATTTAAAAAATTTTATTATTTTATATCGAGGATAATGGAATAAGCACGTATGTGCTTTTTTACATCTAGTCCCCGTGTGTATGCGGTTTTGGGTAAATTCTGTCATCTGTTCCCACCGGCACACAATGGCCTACTCTTCCGAAAAGCGAAAACAGGATTTAAGGTGTGCGCAAGATGTTCTGCGTGCGTTCGCACACGGGGCCTCGGTTTACAGCCTCATCCGAAGGACTTTGGGGAGGGTGGAGTCAGCACTGATGTTAACTCCAGGGGAAAATATCCCCTTGAACGGGAATCGAACCCGGGTTCAATGAGATGCTCTCAAGTGGGAATGTGTCGGCTGAGGCCAGCGGGCAGACCTCCTGAAAAGGCACAAGCACAGGAGAAGGTCAGACACTACGCACCCCCGCCCACCAAGGGAACAGAGAGAGAGAGAGAGAGAGAGAGAGAGAGAGAGAGAGAGAGAGAGAGAGAGAGAGAGAGAGAGAGAAGAGAGATGGAGGGAGAGAGAGAGACAGAGCGAGCGAGAGAGAGAGACAGAGCGAGAGAGGGAGACAGAGCGAGACACGGAGCAAGCGAGAGAGAGGGAGGGAGAGAGAGAGAGAGAGAGGGAGGGAGAGAGAGAGAGAGGGAGGGAGAGAGAGAGAGAGGGAGGGGGGGGAGGGAGGAGAGAGAGAGAGAGAGAGAGAGAGAGAGAGAGAGAAGAGAGAGAGAAGAGAGAGAGAAGAGAGAGAGAGAAAGAGAGAGGAGAGAGAGAGAGAGAGAGAGAGAGAGAGAGAGAGAGAGAGAGAGTAATCGATCGTGTTTTACAACGTTTAACTATTACACTGTGATAAGTACTATAATCTGAAAATAATGTTGGCCATGATATAAAAACTCAAAGCCGAGCGTGTTCGCATGTGAACATGCGTTTTGTGCGTATGTGTGCTTTTTATTTATTTTATCTATTTTATTTTATTCTTTTATATCGAGGATAATGGAATAAGCACTTATGTGGGGTTTTTTTGGGTTTTTTAAAACCCTAGTCCCCGTGTGTATGCGGTTTTGTAAATTGTCATCTGTTCCCACCGGCACACAATGGCCTACTCTTACGAAAAGCGGAACAGGATTTTAATATGGTCTCATGTGGGTGTGTGTGTGTGTGTGTGAGAGAGAGAGAGAGAGAGAGAGGAGAGAGAGGAGAGAGAGAGAGAGAGAGAGAGAGAGAGAGAGGAGAGAGAGAGAGAGAGAGAGAGAGCGCACTATATCTGGAGTATGTGAATTCTACGAACCATCCTCATCTTCGCAGCCATTCTTTCAAACGCACCGAAGATATTCGCTGTGTGTGTGTGTGTGTGTGTGTGTTGTGTGTGTGTGTGTGTGTGTGTGTGTGTGTGTGTGTGTGTGCGTGCGTGCGTGCGCGCGCGCGCGCGCGTGCGTGCATGCGTGCGCGCATGTGTGTTTGTATGTGTGTGCGCGTGCATGTGTGTTCGTATGTATGTTGCTTTACAAGATTCAGCGCTATATAAATTCCATACATTATTATTATTATTATTATTATTATTACTATTATGTGTGTGTTTTAATCTATAAAAGGATAATTACACTGACACAACTTTCTTTCTTAATCTGGTAGGCCAGCTGTAACTGGATAAGCTAGGTTACGCCTGGCTGGTATGGCTTAACACAGAATGAATACGACTGAGCTTACCTTCTGAAGTTCTTGGTTAACAAGACACAGTGTGTCATTCGCTCTTCCTGCCACCATCATTCCCACGGAGGTTTATAACGAATACAGTGGTGATAATGGTGGTAGTTACAAAACTATCCTTGTTAAGTGCGTGCGTTGGGGGCGGAGGAGAGAGAGAGAGAGAGAGGAGAGAGAGAGAGAGAGAGAGAGAGAGAGAGAGAGAGAGAGAGAGAGAGAGAGAGAGAGCAGAGAGAGAGAGTCAGAGATGAGAGAGAGAGAGAGAGAGAGAGAGAGAAGACAGACAGAGAGACAGACAGACAGTCAAACAGAGAGAGAGAAAGAGACAGACAGACAGACAGAGAACTCGGGATTTTAATTGTAAGGCCACGGGTTGTATACAAGGGGGTATTCATTTTGACAAAAGAAACTTCAAACAAAACAGTAACACCACTACCCCCCAAAAAAACCCACCGACAACAAAACAAAACAAAAAAACCATAGGTAATGTTGGCATTATTAGAGAGAGAGAGAGAGAGAGAGAGAGAGAGAGAACACACACATCCACACCTCTGAGGTCTCCCTGGATCCAAAATGCGACGAGTGAGAATCCCCCATAGGCCTACTGTATGTAGTATAAACTTCACACCCTCAGTCTTACAGATGATACACACACGCAGAAAAGCGAAGGCTGTACAACGTGAGGACGATGAAGCTCAAAATGATAAAACACAATTATGGACGCTGGTCTGTCTTCTTGCCATTTCGGTCATCATCAGCTTTCGGTTGTTGTCGCTTTTAAACCGCTTGTCCCACTCTACACTAAAACCATTAAAATTACACCGTTTTTCACCTTTTTTCATTAGTTGAAGAAAACACCGTGCCATTGAGAAAAGAAATCTGACAAAAGACATCGCCCAAGCAATAAAGAGAGTAAATAAATCTAGATTAAAAAAGAACATAGTTGTAACTTGGAAACCCACCCCATATCTAGATTCTGGTGGTGTTCGACAATCAAATCCTTAAATTTTTGTTGTGGTTGTTATTGTTGTTTTGGTTCCAAGTCAGCCAAATGGAACAATTAAGATAAACGTACAAATATTTGTACTATTCTGAATTTTTTGTGGGGCTTGGACTACTGACAGAGCGACTTCACCAGAAAAACAACAAAACAAAGAAAAGAGCAACAACAACAAAAAAGTGGAGGGGGGGGGGGGTGGGGGGGGGGGATATTAATTAATTCGTTTCGGTTTTGTGTGTTTCTTAATGACCAACAGATGATGTCAAATCCTCTCTAAGGACAAAACAACGACGCTTAAAGCATTTGTTCATGGGTTCTTTGTAACAGCATCTAAGCAGCCGTTTCTATCACCTCTTAGTTCCTTGTACTGCATTGTTAAGCCTACTAGGCTATCACCTCTTAGATCCTTGTACTGCATTGTTAAGCCTACTAGGCTATATTTCGTTCCTCAAAACGCGAACGTCATTTTAGCTGAAGTGGAGATGATGTGACGATTTGGGATTGGGTGGGGGTGGGAAGAATCACATTTTCAATTCATCATGAATAGGGCCTACCTATCTTTAACAGACCCTGTTACCTCAAACATTCTCTAACTCAGTTTTCGGATGACTTTTCCATACGTCATAAGTCTAAAGCGTCTAGATCTAGAATAGGCAGACTAGATAATTACTACAGAAACGATCCATGGATCTAGATCTATATCTGAATATTTAACTTCCTTATACTAGCAACAAAATGTGAGGAATTCGTGGAAACTCTATTCGATTTCAAACTCGCTCCTGGGCTTCACTTTCCGATCAAAGACAGCAGAGATCAAAGAACTAAAGAATGAAAAATGTGTGTGTGGTGTGTGTGGTGGTGTGTGTGTGGTGTGGGTGTGTGTGTTGTGAAGACAAAGTGATGTTTTGAAGTCAGATTCATTTTTGTTGTTTTTAATAATCTGAAAAATTGCATGTTTTCATGAATAAAAAGTGAAAGAGTCTCAACCACAGCAACCCCCCCCCCCCCCCCCCCCCCCCCCCCCCCCCCCCCCCCCCCCCCCCCCCCCCCCCCCCCCCCCCCACCCCACCCCACACCCACACAAGAGCCGAATGCAAACTGCAACAAATGCTAACGAATGTTTGCTCACACAGAAAAAGACAACTATTTGTCTCCCAAAACACTCCAATGCATAAACAAGAAATCACAACCGGCGAAGATTCTACACTATAATCCCTTCACGTATATCCATACTGGAAGAAGAAACAATACAAATCAGCCTTAGTCTCTACTGGAACAAATCGCCTGAAGTCCACAAGAAACAGTAAAGTAAGTAGTAGCACACGATATACATCCAGCATGTCTTACAGCTGCAGGTCAAGTCCATTAGCCCACCTGAACACAACCCAAGTGCCTATACTACTACTACTACTACATCCAGGAGGGCCAAATTTCAGTATGAAGACAGGGAGGAGGGGTTAGACAGCCAAGAGGCTGCGAGGGAAAACAAGATGAATGCATGCACGTCTGGGAAAGCCTAGATGGGATTCAGGTGGTGAAGTGGTAGTAGTAGTGGTGGTGGTGGTGGTAATGGGGTCTGCGCCACTGAGCGCTTCTTTCGGTACAGTAGGCACGGGCAGTGCGCCATATCAGACTTGAACGATAATTGTGGTTATCTTGTGCGCTCATTCACACAGGTAAGGAACAAATCTTCATAACATCGTTTTGTTTTTCGCTCATCAAGCATCTCTCTCTCTCTCTCTCTCTCTCTCTCTCTCTCTCTCTCTCTCTCTCTCTCTCTCTCTCTCTCTCGTAAAGCCAGGCTGCTAACAAGATAAGGCTGGAAGCACAAGAAACCCACATTAATAGAGTTCTATGAAAAAGGAGGTGGGGAACAATGACTTCGGATGGAGTTTATTATTAGACTAGATTTTGAAAAGAGAATGGCGCGCGTGCACACACACACACACACTCCCCCCCCCCCCCCCCCCCCCCCCCCCCCTCCTGTGTGTGTGTGTGTGTGTGTGTGTTGTTGTCTTCAATTTAACGTGTGTGTGTGTGTGTGTGTGTGTGTGCGCGCGCGCGTGTGTGCGCGTGCGTGTGTGTGCGTGCGTGCGCGCGCGCGCGTGTGTGTGTGTATGGGCGCGCGCGCGCGCGTGTTTCTGGCGTTAAGTAAGCTGTCTGTCATCAGTTCAGTCTTTCACGCTGATGGAAAGATGACGATTCCAACTCCCAAGTCATCCATCTACAGGTTGCCAGCCTGCCAGCCAGCCAGCCAGCTCATGCAAGCATTTGCCACTAATGGTCAGGCCTCAAATGCTGACTGACTGTACCACGAATTGATGATCTTGCAATGCATCAATCATTAATCTTTACACACACACACACACAGCCAGAGAGAGAGAGAGAGAGAGAGAGAGAGAGAGAGAGAGAGAGAGAGAGAGAGAGAGAGGGAGACAGAGACAAAGACAGAGAGAAAGAAGAGGAGGAGGAGGAGGAGGCGAAGAAGCAGAAGCAGCAGCAGGAGTAGTAGGAGTAGTAGTAGTAGTAGAAGAAGAAGAAGAAGAAGAAGAAGGTGACCAGAGTTCTTCAACAATGGAACACGGTCGGTCAGTCAGTCAGTCAGTCAGTCAGCTTTACAAGAACCGCGCTAATAGTAGTAGTAGTAGTAGTAGTAGAACAAGAGGAAGATGTCGAAGAAGAAGAAAAAGGTGACCAGAGTTCTCCAACAATGGAATACGGTCAGTCAGTCAGTCAGTCAGCCACCCACCTTTAATATAAGAACCGCGCTAGCTCTGCTGGTCATAAAACCTGATTACTCACTCTCCCGTCAGCCAGACCTTTTTTTTCTTCTCCTTCTCCTTTTTCTTCTTCCCCCTCTCAGATATAAAGACACACAGATTGCTTCTCTTCCAGCCTCTAATGACTTACGGTGTCATCATATCAATTACTGATGAGGGTATTTTTTGTTGTTGTTGCTGTTGCTTGTTTGGTGTTTTTTTTCTTCTTCTTCTTTCAGCTTTGCTATTGCTGTCTCCCGCTTCTTGAAGACCAACTTTTCTTTCCGTTCCCGTGGAAAATTCCTTACACCGCATACTCAGTGGTTGGACAAATGATCAGCTCTGCATTCCCTTCATTTTTTCAAAATCTTTCTCTCTCTCTCTCCCTCCCCCCACGGGACATTTTTGTTTTCATGATTTAATTAAAAGTGAAAAAAAAAACCACCTCAAGATTAGAAGGAAACATTACATCCCATAACGTAAAAAATAAATAAACAAACAAAGCAACAAAACACAAGACAAAAGCAAAACTTTCAACAACAGCATTTCATAAAACCAACGTTACGCCCCCCCCCCCCCCCCCCCCCCCCCCCCCCCCCCCCCCCCCCCCCCCCCCCCCCCTCTGCGAGAGAAAGAAAAGATATATCAAAGAGGGAAAAGTAGATACTAATAGCCAATATTCAGAAGAAGAAGAAAGAAAGAAAGAATGAAAGAAAAAAAAGACCAGGGAAGAAGCCAACACACTCACTCACCTCGCATCCTCCCTCACCCCCTTCCAATATCACCCCCCCCCCTCCCCCACTCAATTGCTAATCGTTGGTTAAGCTGTCACATCGACTCTCCATCGGCCAGGAGGAGAGGCATAGCCCATATGGCCAGCTGCCATCTTCACTCCACCACTATCACTGACATCGCCAAATCGAGTCTGACAGCTGGCGCCCCCTCGCAGCTGAGAGTTGAAAAAATAAAATAATGAAAAGAAAAGAGGCTAGGCCTACAATCATAATGTATGGTACAGTACCGAAGGAACAGGATTGGGTCGGTGGGGAGAGGGGGGTGGGAAGGGGGGGGGGGGGGGGGGTGTTTGCGCAGGACAATAGGGTACAAACCTGGTTAAGATTGAAACATGGCGGAGACAACGGTTCGCAGGTAGAGAGAGAGAGAGAATGAATGAATAAATGAATGAATGAATGAACATTTTTATTGAGGGAAAGAATAAGCACAATGGTGGGGGTCTTTTCCTCATCCAGCCCTCAGTCCAAAAGGCAAATCAATCAAACAATCATTCAATTAAACAAACAAACAAAAATGAAATAATGAGAGAGGAGAAGAGATAGAGATAGGAGAGAGAGAGAGAGAGAGAGAGAGAGAGAGAGAGAGAGGAGAGAGAGAGAGAGAGAGAGAGAGAGAGATTTCTTGCTAAACAGAGCGGAAGCGGGATAAACTAACAACACCAGTGCTAAAAGCTGCATAGATCTGCCTTCGTATCAGCTTCGACTGAAAAGTACAATGCTCGTCTAACCGATCCACAGATAAAACTTGCATCCCTAAAACCATTCATCATCTCCAAATTTAACAAATGCTTCACTACTATTTTACTTTCCTCTGTATGTCAAGAGCTGAAGAGCTGAGAACGATGTAGACCGTGGAAATGAAGAACTGTTTCAGATGCATGCTTGGAATCTCATATACATCACGTAGGAGAAGATGCAAGGGACCTTCACCCAAAATACGGAGACTGGCTGGCAAAGCGTGAAAAGCAAGAAGTGAAATGTGTTTAAGTGAGAAAAATAGGTACTACAATCAACGAGAACCAGCACAATCTTAGGTTTAGAACAGGGGATGGAGGCGACGTGACATGACAGACAAAGAGATGAACAGACAACAATACCATGTGGACAGGATAGGGAAGGGGGGGGGGGGGGGGGGGACCGACGACCACGACTCAGGCCTCTGCTCATGACCTTCTGGGAAAGAAACAACACTGCAGAACCCCTCTAAGATCATTTAAGAACTAATAAGCAGGAAAAAAAAAAGTCTGTAATGTTAAATAATCCACAATAAGCACATACCGATACGGATACCAACGATCAAAGCGGAAGGCTAAGTAGTTTAACTATCGACTCTCACCAGGGACTTCCTCTCGTACGGGCGAGCGCTGTCCGGGAAGTCCTCGGCCTGGGCGCCCATGCAGGAGCACAGCTTGGCCAGGGCAGGCAGCTTGTGGCGGGACTTTTTGCGGTGCGGACGACGGCCCGTCAGCACGTCGTAGCCTACCTGTTTCCACGACTCCTGAGACATCAGGGACACGCCGGGCATGCTCCTGGACCCCACACTCCTCCTACACACGCACGCACGCCTAGCAGCTACCCACTACTACCAACCGTCACCGCCTAGTCAGTCACACTGCCGCGGAGAGGGCAGATTTCTGAAGGGACGGGATACAGAGTGGATGCATCTTCCAAGTCTTGTCTGTCCCCCGTCTCTCCCCCTCTTCGCTGCGTACAACAATGGCTCTCTCAGCTTTTTCTTCCTCGGAGCAGTAACTGTTACACAGCGGACTTCTGAAGTTGTTCATCCCCGTGGAGAGTTTTTCGTGATGAAGCTGATCCAAGAAGTGACACTACAGTATTTTCAGTTAATATTTACCAGCGGGGGTAAAGAGTTATCTTTCTGTACGTCAGAGTATGACTTTGCTGGAGCTAAAACAACGATGGTCCAATGTCAAGAGTTGTTTTCAATATTCTTCATCGCAGTCTCAAAGTTCACTGACAGGATACATCCTGTTCCACAGTTGTGTCAATGCGTCATGTATCAGCACCACCAGAATTTTTCTTCATAGCAAAATCACATAACTGTACTTGAACATTTTGTTGTTAAACTGTCATCTGATGTTTCTTCACCCCACGCACGCAGGCAGCATCCTGATATCAGTTTTTTCCCCTTTTACTCAACAGAAACACACATACTATCCAAAAAATGTTTATGTTCCTACGAATTCTGAACGACGATCGACGACTCTCAACACAGGCTCAAAAGCTATCTAATGTCTCAACTTTTGGTTGCATAAAAATCTCCCTTCCAATGGGGCTATGGCCTTATGGAATAAATCTTCGTTATCGTTGCATAAAAATCCAGTAATATCGAGACTGTACATTTTTCAAGTACATCAGTCCACGACACAAACATTAAAACAGAAGAATATAAACGGCATTATGTCCAAACTCACGAAGACGTGTGCAACGTATGCACTGCAAATTTCAACTCTTGAGCAAGGACCGTAATCTCTCTCTGCGTTGTTATCGTCCGTGTTCTGTGACACTGCCAAGCCTAACGATGTAACCAGGCGTTCCGCTTTCACAAATCCCCCACCACGTTCTCTCTGTGCAAAGCAAATGAAAGAGGCTCATTCAACTGCTATGTATGAGATAAGTGCTTGAGATATCGCAACAATCGCACAGGGGATTGACCCAAATTCCCTATGTCAACACACAAGTGTCAGTATCTTCATTTGTGATAACAACCACACTCGAAGATTAATTCAAATCCTGGAAAAAAGTGGTTTTAGCCAGACGTCATCGAACTTTAGAGTCCAGTTTTTCTTCTTCTTCTAGTTGTTGCACAAAGTTTTGCAAACAGAACACCATGCCATCACCCTGCAAGACACAAAGCACACCGTCGCACAAAACCCATTTCCCTATAATCTTTCTTTAGATTATTTTTGAAAGCACATTCATGTGTCAGACGGGTCACTTTTCATTCATTTATCAGTGCTGACCCTGGCCAGAAGCTTTGACAGTTACTGACGTAAGCTAAGTGTGGGGGCCTATACATTAAAATGCTGCAATGCTGTAAAATACCATGTTCAGATTGCCTGCAGACACATGTTCCCAGATTAACAACTTGAACATTCATTTAAAAAAAAGTCTTAAGTTTGGCTCCCTGTGTGGTGAGGTACATCTCACCCGAAGTGTCCGTTTAATCTCATAGTCTCTTTCGGGGGAAAAAAACAACATCGGGAGAAGGGGAAGGGAGGGGGTAGGGTAGGAAGGGTATAATCATAACACTTTCATATCAGCCTCTCTCTCACACACACACACACACACACACACACACACACACACACACACACACACACACACACACACACACACACACACCACACCACCACCACCACCACCACCACCACCACACACACACAACACCACACGCGCGCGCGGCCCTCTTCCCCCCTCCCCTCCCCCCCTTACTTTCTCCAAATCCTGCGGGAAAAGTGAATGAAAAAGTCTGGAACAGAAGAATCAATCCATCGATCAATGAGAGAGGAGGGAGGGAGGGAGGGGAGGGACAGACGCTGACGCCGCGGACTGCCTCTGCGAGCACGCGCTGTTGGGTGACTGTGTTTTGTGTTTTCATCAGGGTGGGTTGGATGTGCGACAACTGGGGGAGAAAACGACAGACAACTAACTAACTATAGGTGAAGTGAAGGGAAGCTAGCAGCCTCATCTTGCCTGCTGGACAATGCAACCTACCGGCGGGGCCAGAGCCACAATGCCAGTATATACCACGCTCGGGTGTGTGCGTGTGTGTGTGTGTGTGTGTGTGTGTGTGTGTGTGTGTGTGTGTGTGTGTGTGTGTGCGTACGTGTGTGTGTGAGTGTGTGTGTGCGCGTGCGTGCGCGCGCGAATGTGCGCAAGTGTGAGTAAAACCAAAAACTCAAGTAGTCTGGAGTATTTTGCAGAACTCGTGTGTAATTTGTAGTCTTTTGTTTCCACTTTAAGAACAAAAAAATCACTTCTGGCTTTGTACATTTGGATATATTCTGTATTCTTATTTTGCCAATGCTGACAAAGATGTGTCTTTAAACCATATAATTTGTTTGTTTTTATGTTGCAAACAAATCATAGTTAATTCTCACGCACGCATGCACACACCCCTACACCTCCCCCCCCCCCCCCCCCCCCCCCACCCCCTTTTTGTGGTTTTCTTGTTGTTGTTGACAACAACCTTACCATACACTGTTTGTTGTTATCAATAACGATTTTACTAAACAAACTCGAAAAGTTTCCCTTTTTAACCCCTATCTATACCCAGAGTATTATTTCTAGGTCGCTCTGGGACGTTTTCGTTTGCCCAGATGTCATCTGGCCATCCTAGTTCTTAAACCATCATCTCTCTCTCTCTCTCTCACTCCCCCTCCTGCCTACCACGATGATACCATCATCAACAAGGTCAGAAAGCTGATAGCCGCTAGTAAGATTTTCGACAACTACTGACAGTCGGATCACGAACGTCATGTTAAGATTCTGACTGTTGATGGATGGCTGTTTGCCCCCCCCCTCCTCCTTTCCCTGATCCTCCACAGATTTATAGACAGACGGATCACGACAGCTATTCTGGGAACTATGGACACTCAGGTGCTTTGACGGGAAGGTACTACACAGGGATCAGTGATCAAGGCTGGCATGACCATTGTGTTTGATGTTCACAGACTTAACATACACGTTGGGTGGCGGGTTGTTTTTTTGTGTTGGTGTTTGGTTGTTTTATTGCTGTTGTCCTTTTGTTTGTTTTGGGGGGTTTTTTTGGTGGTGGTCGTGGTGGTGGTGGGTTTTGATTTTGTTTTTATTTTATTTTGGGGTGGGGGGTGAGGGTGGGGCTGGACAATGAATATGTATGACTATCATGGGATACACATTTCATCTGGTCACATGGATAAGGTATTATGTATATAATCCCTTTAGGGGAGATTTTTTTTACAGAGGGACAGGGCAGAATACACTCATCATCATTTGGGGGCTGTCTTTAACAGTTACAGGTGGATTAGGTACATTGGTTGAGGGAGATTTTAACACTTTTGACAAACCGTTTTTCATTTCAGGGAGATTCTCTGAAAAGAAAGGGAAATGGACTATACTGATTAGTTTTGGAGATTTCCAAAAATCTGATTCTGAACAGGTACATCATTTTGGGGACTTAAAAAAACCCAACAACAACAGACTGGCAAATGAATAAGATACATTCTACAAGGGAGATTTCCCATAGATCAAACGCGGGTGTCATTTTGATAAAATGTTCATTTCAGAATGACTGATGGATTAGTGAGATTTTTCACAGGCTACTTAATGTTATCACTTTAGAAATGAGATTTCTACAAAGAAACATATGGACTCAGTATATCAGTTTGAGGAGATTTTCATCATGGACTGACAAATGGATTGAGTACATCCCTTTGACACATAGACTGACCTGTAAAATAGGTGAATCGTTTTGGAAAAGGCTTCTTTTCAGGATACATTACACTATTTAAAAAACCCAAACAAACTGACATCATAGTTACACCCTTTTGGAAGTAGTTTCGTAGCTGATGTAATAGGTACATATGAGGGTAAGATTTTAGGCTAAACAACCGAGAGCATATTACATTCTTTCAAGACCGACTTTAACAGAACTTGCATGGCATTTTGGCAGAAACATTCTTACTACTGAGAAAGTAGTTACATTATTTCAGTGAGACTGTCAGGACAGGTCATCATTTTCGGGTGCTTTGTGGAACATCCAACGACGACAGATGGGCTGGGCACACTATTAAACGGGATGACATGATGATTTACGTTTCCGAGGAATCTGAAAGACTGATTAATGGACGAGATAGACAATTTGGAAGCAATTCCGAAATACCGAACACTGGTTACATGATTTAGAGCATATTCAGCCACAGACAGACAAATGAGTGTGATATAGGCGTGTCACAGTAGGCTGATCCCCAACATCATTTTTGGGGAAAGGGTGACAGCTGTGTTAGGCATACCCATCAACTACATCAAGTCTGGCTGGCGTTGCTGACTTGACTGCTGAATGTACCAGATGCATCACATCACAACCTGGGCCACATATCACACAGTGACTAGAATGTATATTCTAAAGAGTCAACTAATTATCACAAAACTACTTTTTGTTCATGGACTGTTTCTGATAACCTTTTATTTCATTTTTGTATTATAGATTCATTACATGTTAACCGAATGACACGGGTTAAAAGCGCATATTACAGATCCCATTCACTTCAACAAAAGAAAGCAAAACAGGTCTTATTGTTTAACTGCCTTTAGCAACACAACCTAGGCTACCTCCTATGAATGTGATACTCGAATGCTGCGTTTAAATAGGGCTGTGTCACTGTCAAGGCCACACTGCCTCTTATAATTATGATATACATAAATCTAACAAGTGATGTTCACATGTTTATATTTCATAGTGCACTCTTAAAGCTTTACAATCGCATACACACTTAATAAAACCCTTCAGTTTACTGCCTGACCCCCATAGAAGCCATAACAAGGCCAGCACGTTATACACAAAACCTACTCAAATGAAAAGAGGCCAGGCCAGGAGAGAATTGTAACCCTTCAACAAAGGAGCAGACTTTCTGTTTCTTCCAATGCACCTAAAAGTATACACATAACTTCAAGTCAACAGACCACCACCAAGCTGGTAAATAAACAATGATACTTACAGGGGGAAGAAATGCAAGCACTTTCATCTACGTTATGTAGCACAAGCATATAGGCCTGAAAGACGTGCCTACCTGTGCTTTGTTAAGAGACCTAACTGACTTCTCTTGTTGACAGGTTCTCCTGGGGCAAAATGGTCAGGGCAAGTGTATATTTATATATTACTCTTCATTCGTGTTTGGGGGGCGTCAGCTATACAAATATGTTGAGTGCTAAAAATAGCTAACACGTTTTTATGACAAAAGTGTTTAGGCATAACACTTTTTTTCCCCAGTGCAAAATGTACACTAAAATATTAGTCTCTATTTCATTTTCAATTTCATTTTTAAGGGGGAGGGGAAGGAGGGGAGGGTGGGTTGGTGAGAGATTATATTGTTTCATGCTGTGTTTTAAAAAAACCACTTTTCTATCAAAATGAAAGAGATGAACTGGGTGCAAGCTGGGGTATCTTATAACTTTTTTTCCCCCCACAATCAACAGATCAATTTTGCCTTCTTTCGTATTTTAACATTTTTATGTATAGTTTCAAAGGAAAGAAGAGACAGATGAAGAGAGCAAGATATGATGTAGATTCTAATAAAACTTTTTTAAAAGCTGATATCTTCATTTTTATGACAAAATATGCTGATTTAACTTTTTTGTCATAACAAATAACAATTGATAGTTCCATCACCCATATTACACCAAGATATATATATATATATATATATATATATATATATATATATATTATATATATATATATATATACACACACACAAAACCTGTGCCTCTGGTTACTGGGTCTGATCCTACCCTTTGCAATCAACAAAATTGGACACGGAAAATCCTCTGTGATGGGCAACAATACCAAAAACGAGCCCTCCAGAATCCTATCCTTTCATGCACCACTCAAAAAAATAAACCTGACCTAGACACACATGGAAGATTTTCCACAAACACCACCTGTCTGTCATTCTGTTTGGTCATGTCACCCACCTCTACCATCACCATCACCACCACGTTACGTGCGCGCTCACTTGCGTTTCTAAGCAGCTCAACACCACACACGCAGGAAGCCAAACCGGCAAAATTACCCCAACTTCGTGTTTGAAATACAGAAATGCTGTAAACGATGTCTCTGTATCCTACGTCTCTGTAGACTACGACAGTCACAGTAGTAGTGAAGTATAATTTATGCCAAGCGGAGAGAGGCAGCTGGATGAAGGAACGAACAGCGAGGGTCCAGCCCACTGGCTTCAGACGACACTACAGACACATCCCGTGTTGGCCAGGATCTTTCACCTGCAGACACCGATGGACAACAATAACCGGAGGACGGAGAAGAGAGGAGAGGGGGGGAAAGGGGAGAGGACACCCCTTTGCCTCTCTACACATCTTCATCATGCCAGACGGCTATCAGTAGCCAGCCCTGTCTTCTCCCCCTGTCCGCCATGACAGTCACATCAAGAGCAGGCAACTCCTTAACAAATGACCGTCCTCCTCTTTAGGCCGCCAACAGTGTGTGCGGCAGTCGACGCCGCACTTAGGCTATACTAAGCTAACGGGCAGGTCATGCAGGGGCATAAGCCCCGTGTCCATAAGCGTCTGCAGCATGTTTCTGATAAACACCACGCTATCTGCCCGATCACCATGTCACCACAGAGGGTGGAAGGAGGGAAGGGGGGGGGGGGGGGAGATGGAAGAGTGAGGGGAGGGGGGAGGGGAGCAGGGCAGGGCGATCAATCAATCAGCAGGCAGTTCACTGCCCGTTACGGCCACTGTCAGCCACCGACTGCTGCTATCTCCTCCCCAATCACAACACGCTAACAGCTGCTCCAAAACTCACCCACCACCAATCAATCCGCCACATGCACACACACACAAACCGCTACCACACCGGCAAATTGGGTAAGATGAAGAAGAAGAAAAAAACCCAACACACAACGCATGCACGCCCCCCCCCCCCCCCCCCCCCCTCGCCCGCTACCACACCGCAGCCCGACATACGACTAAAGATCAGAGGTTGATGGCAATCCCTTGCTGATGGAGCACGCTGGTCACACACATCCACAACAGACTGCAAGGTGACAAGCTACCCAATCCCGAAAGATCAGCGCGAAGTCAGCTTCCTGTGTCACCCATACCATCTACTACTACTACTACTACTACTACTACTACCACTACTTCGTCAAAAGCTTCTTTGAGGCCACCACCGACAGGCCCCGTGTGTGTCACGAGAAACTCAACATTATCCTCTTCGAGCTCCCCCCCTCCAACACGTTCTCGATCTCCTTGACAGATCAAGAATAGCGATGTTAAAAGACGTACCATCAGCTGTTCTGTGTGTCAAAAGAAAGACAAGAAAGTAAACGAAAATGTGGTTGGCACAGTGTGGGTTGACCCTTTGTAGAGAAAGTGGGTCAGGCAGCAAGCAGCACTAAGCAGTGTCGGCGTGCTACAAGAGTCTAGCCCCGTGTATGTAACGAAATGCGTGTGCACACACTCCGTTGTTGTAGTCGTCGTCGTCGACACACGTGCAACAAAAGCCACCCACCCACCCCACCCCACTTCACGCACTCGTCCTCTTCACAGCTCCACCACACATACTCGCTCTTTCCGACGACCTCAGCAAACAAGCCTGGCCATTAATGATAACAGCACACAACAACATGGTGCATGCTGCTACAGTATGGGCGGGCGAGTGAGTGAGTGGTGGTAGTAGTGGCGGCAGCAGCAGGTGACCGGCGTTGTCACCCACAACTGTGGCCAAATGTGGGGAGGGAGGGAGGAAGGCTGTGCTGCTGCTGCTGCTGCTGCTGCTACTGCTGCTTACAGCGTATCCAGGGCGGCATCCGCCACAAGTCCACCAAGAGCTGTAGCAACAACGTCTAGCGTGGACAATCGATAAACATCGGGACAGCAGGGAGGGAGGCAGGGAGGGAGGGAGGCAGGGAGGAGGAGGAAGCCTCCTTTCGACAACACTGCTCTCTCTCTCTCTCTCTCTCTCTCTCTCTCTCTCTCTCTCTCTCTCTCTCTCTCTCTGTGTATGTGTGTGTGTGTGTGTTTGTGTATGTGGTCGTCGTCATCTTCACTGGTGGAAGAGGCTAGGCTATTCTCTTATCCACACACACAGCTCTAGTAGGCTAGTCCTCTACGCAACGGCAACAGCAGCGGCTGCCGTAAGCAATAAGACAGCTGTATAAAGAGATATCCAGAGAAGGGTATCCACACCCGCGTGCGTGATGTACGTCCCAGCTTGGCTGACCCTCAACTGCCACAGCGGCCAAAAAGAAGTGACCGGGAGACCGTGCAATTAAGGGAAAAGGGAGGGGGGGGGGAGAACCCCCCCCCAAAAAAAAACACAAAAAGTCTTCATATAAAAAATGTACCTCCTAACCTAATGCAAGAGATCCCTTCTCAACACCATCAGAGAAAGACAGCTCAAATTTTTCGGCCATATAATCAGGGCTGACGGACTAGAGAAACTGTTATGGAGTGGCAAAATCTGAGGAAACAAGAGCAGAGGAAGACAACGCACAAAATTCACAGACAGCTTAAACAAATTCGCAACGAATAAAGAGGGCACCAACAATGAGCTCATGAGAGGGACCGAGAACGGAAGAATGGAGAGCCATGATCGTCGATGTCTGCAGGACCAGACCGGACACTTGAAGAAGAAGAAGAAGAACCTAATCCTGTGATACAGTCTGCATAGGATACCACTCTTCAGATGCCATCTCAATCCTTACAAGCTGAAATGGCTTAAGCATCACCGCGGAGACTGGATAATTACATACAAAGGTGTCACAATTTCGACTTTTTTTTTTCATCATCAACCTGAACAGCTTTCCACAGTTGAGAGAAAAGAAGGCCTGATACTTATTCTTGAAACAAAGGATGGCTAAAAAAGTTGTTTTTTTTAAGGTCGACTTTTTGGCAGAGTGAGTTAAAAAAAACAACAACACCCTGCACACACACAACAATAAACTTCCGACACACGGTGTATGGCTCAGAAGCTGGTTAATCCACAGCGACTTGAAAACGTACGCTGAAAAACAAAAACAACTAGTGGGCGAAGAGTGGGCTGGGCTAAGGCCAGGCGATAGAAGGGCAGCGGCAGAAGCAGCAGCAGCAGGCTACATACAGTCCTGTACACGGCTGTTGCCTCCAGGATCCATCCAATAAAGGAGGCCAATCACACAATGATGGTACTAAATCGGCAAGTCAGCTTTGCCAGCTGCTGCTCTCTTTCTGCACAATTGCTCTTTATTTTCCCTCTACTCCGCTCCGCTTATCAACACACACAGTGACAAGCGCACGCACGCACGCACGAACACACACACACACACAGGTAGGCTTGATAAAGTTGTTTTTGTTCCCAGAGAGATAGCTTGATGTAAAAAAAAAAAAAAAAAAGCAAATGCATCGTTTATTCAATGTAACATCCGGGGAAAAAAATCACTGACTTAAAATTTGACTTTCGCACGCACGCACGCGCGCACACACACACACACGCGCGCGCATGCGTCCACAGAAAGTCCACGTACGCACGCTGACACATGCGCACAGAGGAAAAGAGAGAGAGAGAGAGAGAGAGAGAGAGAGAGAGAGAGAGAGAGAGAGAGAGAGAGAGAGAGAGAGAGAGAGACAGAGACAGAGAGACAGAGACAAGTGCCAAAGCAAAGCACACGCAAGAAAAACCCCAGTGAGATCCACTGTCCCTCCCTAGAAAAACTACAGTAAGCTCCACTGTCTCTCCTTCTATAGATCCATCCATGCTGCCCACCTGTTACCCACCGACCCACTGGGAAGCTCCCTTCACCTAACCTATCAAACCACCAGTCATTTTTATGCCTGTTCCACCATGATAGCATGTGCACATCCCCCAGTCTTTCTTTACTGGCCTGCCTTAAGCTTAACGTGTATGTATGCCTGTTGGAAAATGGAGCGGCGGTGTTTTTTAAATTTTAATTATTTACTTCATTCTTTTATATCGAGGATAACGGAATAAGCACTTATGTGCTTTTTTTTTTACATCTAGTCCCCGTGTGTATGCGGTTTTGTAAATTCTGTCATCTGATCTCACCAGCACACAATGG
>CM054135.1:27601735-27621735 GCA_028751875.1 Rapana venosa
AGAGAAGAGAGAGAGAGAGACAGAGATAGAGAAGAGAGACAGACAGACAGAGGCAAACGACCAACCAACCAGACCAGACCAAGACACGACAGAAACAGCCGGAGGAACAACTCCATGGTCTGTCTCATAGCGTCAATACTCGGCGACGCTAATGTGGGAGCCGGTTCCGAGTTCGACCGGGGAGGGTTGAGGCGTTCCGTCCCACCGTGAGTGAATAAGTATTGATAACTACAGGTTCCCCTTAAGTAATAAGTATTCCTTAACATCAGTTCCCCTTGAGTAATAAGTATTCCTTAACATCAGTTCCCCATGAGTAATAAGTATTCCTTAACATCAGTTCCCCACGAGTAATAAGTATTTCTTAACATCAGTTCCCCATGAGTAATAAGTATTCCTTAACATCAGTTCCCCTTGAGTTATAAGTATTCCTTAACATCAGTTCCCATGAGTTATAAGTATTCCTTAACATCAGTTCCCCATGAGTAATAAGTATTCCTTAACATCAGTTCCCCATGAGTCATAAGTATTCCTTAACATCAGTTCCCCATGAGTTATAAGTATTCCTTAACATCAGTTCCCCATGAGTAATAAGTATTCCTTAACATCAGTTCCCCTTGAGTTATAGTAGTCCCTTAACCATCAGTTCCATAGTTTATAAGTAAACCTTAACATCAGTTCCCCATGAGTTATAAGATTCTTACATCCGTTCCACACGAGTAAAAGTATTCTTAACATCAGTTCGCCTTGAGTAAATAATAACCTTAACATCATTCCCCTGAGTTATAAGTATATCCTTACCATCAGTTCCATGGAGTATATAAGTATTCCTTAACATCAGTTCCCCATGAGAAATAAGTATATCCTTAACATCAGTTCCCCTTGTATCATAAGTATATCCTTAACATCAGTTCCCCCATGAGTAATAAGTATTCCTTTAACATCATTTTCCCCATAGAGATAATAAGTATTCCTTAACATCAGTATCCCCATGGAGTAATAAGTATCCCTTACATCAGTTCCGCTTCTCCTGCCTGCAGTCTTATCCAGATGAAACCCATAAATCACAGAGACTCGTGAATGAACACCCGCATACCGTCGACTCTAGAGCACTAGGCTAAAAAAAACAAAAACAAAAAAAACACCCCTAGACATCGATCCTTATCCTGTAAATAGAAAGGGCTAAGCCCGATTATATGCTCGTTATGGTTAGTGCGGTAACGCAAGAAAGGACAATACCATAAGGATTCATGTTGCACTATTGGGTTACAATGCGTTTCAGAAACAACTTTTGAAATTGTCGATGCGCAGAGTGTTGAACGGTGGGGGGTGCGAGGGAGGGGTGGGGTTAGGGTAGGTATGGCATACTTGAGCGCGTTTTGACACCTCTTGCGACACACACACGTACACAAGTTTGTTTTTTTTTTCCCCTCTTACGGCTCCTAATGACAAGTTACGTTGACCACACTCCTTCAGTGTGTGCTTGGCTATATTCAGCTTCCTCTTTTTTGCGACTTGTGAAGGAAAATTCCCCCCCCCCCCCCCCCCCCCCCCCCCCTACTCTTTTTCATTCTTCATCTCCCCATTCTCTCCTATTATACCCTCACGTACTGTTCCAGCAGGGACAATGGTCACTCTTCCAGTTGTCTGTAAGTCGTGTCTCGTTTCTTGTTTTTTCATTTGTAGGGGATCCAACAACCTCCCACTCCCAAACCGTTGGTAACGTTTTTTCTTCGGGTGACGTTGGTGCTATTCTAACAATGAGGTTTCCTTTCCTTCATAAATTTTGTCTTTCCCTACTCTGTGTGTGTGTGTGTGTGTGTGTGTGTGTGTGTGTAGTGTGTGTGTGTGGTGTGTGTGTCGTGCGTGCTGCGTGTGTGTGTGGTCGCACGGTGCGCGTGTTCGTGCGTGCAATGTGTGTTTGTGAGACACTAAGGATACACTGGGAGGAGAAGAGAAAGATAGAAGAGAGACAGACAGAGAGAGGCAGAGGCAGATGCATATCTATCCAAGAATTGTAATCACAGATAAAGTAATAGCTGTTCTTTTAGAAACGGTTTCATGTGTTATATACCTGCAATAATCACTGTTTCATATGTGACATAATCACAATGTGATATTGTGTTGTGTGTGTGTGTGTGTGTGTGGTGTGGTGTGTGTGGTGTGCGTGCGTGCGTGCGTGCGTGCGTGCGCGCGCGCGCGCGTGTGTTGATCAAGTGAAGCACTGAATCAGGTATTGACCTCATTGCTGTTATCTACGTGTTATCTTAATACTGCTGATAATTATAGCAGTGACACAGATGAAGGTGATTTAAAGTGCTTCTCACAGTGATGTTAATATGACTTAACGGTTCCCATTGAAATACGAGCAATATCCAGCCCCCCCCCCCCCCCCCCCCCCCCCCCCACACACACACACACACCCACCCCTTCCTCCTCTATGCCTTCTACTTGTACTGTATGTAGTAACTCGCGGCCCATGTTCATTCATTAAAAAAACATATCTGAAAGATCTCTGAAATATAAATAATTACGGCGATCATGATTGGTGTGACAAAACACCAACACTAAATCTTGTATAGCGTCGATAAGGGTAATATATTGAACTGTTGACCACTGTATCAAAATGCGTTCTTTCAAAATGCATTCTTTCGTTTGAGTTTTCACTTTTGGTGTGGACGGCATAGAGTCAGTAGCTAGGCCTACTGGGCCGTGTATGCAGTTGATGTACTAGGCTATCTCTCAAGGGGCCCATGAGCTGTGTGGCTATATATCGACTTGTCTGCTCTGTATGACACCTAGAGTCTTTTACATGTGGCTGTGAAGATGCCGGGGGTTTCTGTCTGCATGCCTAGGCTGTCTGCTTTGGTCGTGGAGACAGACTTCCTTGCTTTTTTCCTGTTGGGTTAAGTTGAGTGTGGCTCTTTACCGATATGCAAAGAGCAGTCATTGTCACAAGAATTCCTTTTGTCTAGTCCAGCATAACCTCTCGCTTAACACAGGATCATCAGTGAAAAGAAAACAAAAAATCCACATCTTCTATGCGGTAGTATCCAAAATTAGGCAGTTCACGATCCTAGCTTTAACATTGGCGATTATAAAAGGGGTAAAAACCATTCCATAAAAGTTCCTTAAATTAAAAAAACAAGATTAATGGAATAAGCACTATTGTGCTTTTTTAAACATCCAGTCCCCATGTGTATGCACTTTAGTAAAATTTTGTCATCCGTTCCCGACACACAATGGCCTACTCTTCCAAAAAGCGGAACGGGTTTTAACATGTGCGCAAGATGTTGTGGGTGCGATCCCACACCGGACCTCGGTTTACAGTCTCACTTCTTGGTGGAGCATGCCCTTCAGAGAATACTGTGTACACAGCAATCCATGAATAATAGGGTACTGGTATTTCTTGAGCCAAGTCACATCCCAGCTATAGCTATGGTATATCTAGGTATGCTTCTGTCTTTCCAAATGCTGTTTAATTAACTAGAGTCGAACGGTCAGAAGGAAGGACACATGAAAGCATTCTTGATGAACTCTCAGTGCAAAGACGAAATGTTGGCTGAAAATGAAAAGCGCAGACCGAGATTATGTTGGCGATGCAAACAAATACACACAGACAAACCCGATGACGACAAGTTCACCAAGGTCAGGTTGAGGGCAGAAAGGAAAAAGGCAGACCACCAACATCCTACACTGCCAACATCACTGAGATCAGTGGTCTGAAAGGGCTACAGAAAGATGGACTGTCAAAGTGGCATTGCGTGGAGCTCCTACCAACGACAGGGCTAGTTGTGTTTTTGTTACTTTGGTAGAGTCCATGAATATGTTTTATTTAACAAAAAATTCAAAGTGATGCTGTGAGATGAACTTTCCTGTCTATAGCACGATGCCCTTAGATCACCACCAGAGATTTTGTAAAGAAAAGGGGGGAGGGGGGTTAGATCTAATAATCTGCTACTTGAACCATGGATAAAATATGATCTTCAGATAGAAATATGAACTATCCCTAGGCCACTCTGCCACACATGTGCAAGTTGGCAAAATTAATGTGCACATATGCACACCAGTGCCAACAAGCTTACACAGAATCTATTTTAATAAATGCATGCATGTGCGCATGCATGGATTCGAGTTCTTGAGGGAATGTTTCGTGTGTAAATTTGCATGTATATATAACACGTAACACACGCGTTGTTGTGTGAATATGACTGTCTTCCGCCGCGTATGTAGCATGAACATAGCATGTAACACACGTGTTGTTGTGTGAATATGACAGTCTTCCCCCCCCGCGTATGTAGCATGAACATAGCATGAAACACACGTGTTGTTGTGTGACTATGACAGTCTTCTGCCGCGTATGTAGCATGAACATAGCATGAAACACACGTGTTGTTGTGTGAATATGACAAGTCTTCCCCCGCGTATGTAGCATGACCATAGCATGAAACACGCGTGTTGTTGTGTGAATATGACAGTCTTCCCCCCCCGCGTATGTAGCATGACCATAGCATGAAACACACGTGTTGTTGTGTGAATATGACAAGTCTTCTGCCGCGTATGTAGCATAACCATAGCATTGTAAACACACGTGTTGTTGTGTGAATATGACAAGTCTTCCGCCGCGTATGTAGCATGAAACACACGTGTTGTTGTGTGAATATGACAGTCTTCTGCCGCGTATGTAGCATGAAACACACGTGTTGTTGTGTGAATGTGACAAGTCTCCTGCTGCGTATGTAGCATAACCATAGCATTGTAACACACGTTTTGTTGTGTGAATATGACAAGTTTTCCGCCGCGTATGTAGCATGTAACACACGTGTTGTTGTGTGAATATGACAGTCTTCTGCCGCGTATGTAGCATGACCATAGCATGAAACACACGTGTTGTGGTATGAATATGACAGTCTTCTGCCGCTTATGTAGCATGACCATAGCATGTAACACACGTGTTGTGGTGTGAATATGACTGTCTTCCCCCCGCGTATGTAGCATGACCATAGCATGAAACACACGTGTTGTGTGAATATGACTGTCTCCCCCCCGCGTATACAGCATGACCATAGCATGAAACACACGTCTTGTTGTGTGAATACGAGTCTTCCCTCGCGTATGTAGCATGACCATAGCATGAAACACACGTGTTGTTGTGTGAATATGACTGTCTTACCCCCGCGTATACAGCATGAACATAGCATGAAACACACGTGTTGTTGTGTGAATATGACTGTCTTCCCCCCGCGTATACAGCATGAACATAGCATGAAACACACGTGTTGTTGTGTGAATATGACTGTCTTCCCCCCCGCGTATACAGCATGAAAGAGCCAGCGCTTGCGACTGGCAATGGATGATAAATATCCCAGCAGGGAGTGTGCAAAGACGGCGGGCGGCATGCAGCAGCTCTGTCTTTTGGCCACTGGCCCAGTTTTCTACAAGGGCTGTTTCTTCTGCTCTTCACTGTTGCTAGGGAAGAATCTACGACACTTTTTCTTCCTTCCTCTCTGGCATTGCCGCCAACTTATTGATTGGTGCTCCTCACTCCTCCCCCCCCCCCCCCCCCACCTCTTTTTTTTTCTTCATCTCTCAAGTCCTCCCCTTCCCTTTCCCTATCTCTCTACATCCCTATGACCCCCCAGCTCTTATGCTGTGTTTGGTGACCAGAACACGAGCCCATCCTTTTTTTTTTCTTTTTGTAAATATACACATCTGTTGGAAAAACCATGTCTGAAACATCTGTTTTAATCAAGTACCGATTTTTCTTTTCCAAAACTGTTTTTCTCTTCTCTAATATCACACGTATGTACATATTATGCACATGCATGTGAAAATGTGTACACGTTCTGACAATACATATATACAGATTAGACACAATGTGTGTGCACACAGATACACTCAAGCCAGGGCTAAAATACAGACAGAAGCGCTTTCAAAAGTTTTGAAAAGAGTCAGACAAGAGAAACCAAATTTACATAATCCGAGAAGATCAGTGCTGCTATTTTTTATTATTATTTTTTGTGTGGTATAGGACACATTCTCGATATGTTTATGTTTCCATAACCCACAGAATGCTGACATGAATTTCAGGATCTTTAACGTGCATATTTGATCTTCTGCATGTAAATATAATATACGAAAGGAATCAAGGCGCTGGTGGATCTGCACTTGACACTGACCTGGGAGATTGTAAAAATCCCCACCCTTAATTTACCAGACAATGCTGCCGAGATTTGAACCCAACTTCATGGACCCATGAGAACCTATGCCCATCTATTATGGTATGATCTGGCACTTGACTTGGAATCAGACACTATATAATCAGGGTTGTGTGTTGCAGCTTGGCTCATGCTGATTTGAATTTCTGGATAATGTC
The DNA here is from genome assembly GCA_028751875.1 of Rapana venosa. Taxonomy (NCBI): domain Eukaryota; kingdom Metazoa; phylum Mollusca; class Gastropoda; order Neogastropoda; family Muricidae; genus Rapana; species Rapana venosa. The sequence goes on from CM054135.1 coordinate 27,608,109, forward strand.
TGCAAGTAACATTTGATAGTCTGAGCATCAATAAGAGAGAGAGAGAGGAGAGAGAGAGAGAGAGAGAGAGAGAGAGAGGAGAGAAGAGAGAGAGAGAGAGAGGAGAGGGAGAGAGAGAGAGAGAGAGAGAGAGAGAGAGGAGGAGGAGGAGGAGAGAGAGAGAGAGAAGAGAGAGAGGAGAGAGAGGAGAGAGAGAGAGTGTTGTGTTTAAGCACGCACATGTGCATGCACAACTGCGTGCCTCTGTGTGCTTTGTGTGTGTGTACGTGCATGGATGCACTTGAGTGCATGCATGCATGAGTCTGTGCATGTGTATGTATGTTTTCCCTCTTGATTTAGTATCATTGTATATATCTTTCTTTTAAAGTGGCAGGTAATCAATACTGAAATATACTGGTAGCAACCAAATCTTGTCTTCTGCTTGTGTCTGTCTGTCTGTCTCTCTCACACACACACACACCGTACTCACAGGCAAAACATTTATGCACAAAAACCACAATCATGGAGAGAAAGGTCATACACAGATGAGTACATGCGCGCGCGCGCGCGCACACACACACACATACAGAGGCAAAAAACCCCAAACAAACAACCCCAGACCTCCACTCGCACACACACACTTCAACGAACTCTTACATATGCATGCAGACACACAGGAGAAGGGAATGGGGTAGAGGGAAAGGAGGGGGACACAAATAGAAAAATCTATACTAACTAGTAATAAATGGGCCCAGAAATAGAACTCTGCATTTCAAGGTTGCCTTGCTTCACCCTATAAACACAAACTACAGGCATACAGGCGCACATGCACGCGCGCACGCGGGTGCGCGAACACACACACACACCCTCTGTATGCCTGCACACATACGTTTATTTGAATATTTTCATCACTGAGTGTGAATGTGTGTGACTGTGAGTGCGTACGCGCGTGCATGTGTGTTTGGGTGCATGCACATACACTATACAGGCACAAGAATGCTCCCTCCTGGACATAGACACAAACACAAAAACACACACACTCTGTCTGTCTTGTCTCTCATAAAACTAGTCGCACGACTCACATATAAAAATACATACACACACACTCGCTCACAAACTCACTCGCTCACCCCCCCCCCCCCCCCCCCCCCCCCCCCCCCTCAACACACACACACACTCTCCACCAATTACACACACACACACCACGCACGCAAACACACAGAGAGAAGACAGCCAATTTTCAAGCATCAAAGCAAAAAAAGAGATGATGCCAAGGGGAGGTACAGTACAGCAGGGTACAGCGCTGGCTGTTCTGTACTTCAAAATAATCAGGTGGAACTAGCAGCAGCTCATCTGGAGTGATTGGATCAGACTGTGTTCAGCTAAAAACAAAGGGGGCTCTTTTTCTCAAGCTCCCTACAAACACTGCTTTTGTCTCCAGTAAATAATCCGCTCCTTGTTTCAGGGGGCTGGCATGGCAACCTTGGAGGGATGGTGGTGGAAAGGGTTAATGGGGAGGGAGGGGGACCCGGTGGGGTGGGCGGAGATGGAGGGAGGGAGGGAGGGGGTGGAAGGGAAGGGAGGGAGGGAGACTCACACACACAATACACACAGACAGGCAGAGACAAGGGGGGGGGGGGGGGGGGGGACAGACAGACACACACACACACACACACACACACACACACCCATGCATGAAAACGCGCGCACGCACTTACGCACCCAAATATACAGACAGGCACAGGCAGAGACAGAGGCAGAACATGGATGAAAAGAAGGGTATACTCAGAGTCAGATATTATTATTATTCCAACAAAGGTACTATCTGTATGCAGATGTGAACAAACTCATCATGTGTCTTATTAGAACTGAGCCAGCATTTCATCTGATTATCCCTGAAGACAACCAAGATCCTCCTTCTTTCAACAGGCTATCTCTTTCCAGTCTTGCAAGTAGTTCTTTACACTGACCCTCCCTCCCCCCCCCCCCCCCCCCCCCCCCCTGAAAGAACCAAGAAAAAAAGAAAATAAAGAAAAAGGGAATGGGAGTCGGGTGGGGCTAGGAGCATTTCTTGTACCAAAGAAATGATACCCCAAACAAAAAAGCTGTTGGTGACAAATGATTTGGAGCAGTCATTATGACCAAATACAAAAAAACTTGTTCTTCCAAACTTTCATTTTCCATGTCTTAGAAGACTTTACAATATAAATATGGCAACAATGTTATAGTTTCTTTCCGTCGGTAAGATGAGTATGCTAAGAAACCAACCAAACACACAACAAAAACACATCCCAAAACAAATGCAAAGTTTCAGAATCGGGTGGAAAAAGATGAATGATATGAGCATAGCATGATCTTAACTGGGAACAGATGGCTTTTAGTTTTACAGAGAAGCTATGCATCTTGATTGAAATCATAATTTTCTAACTGTGGTGTTGCTTGGAGACTGACTAATTTTGTGGGTCATGTTGAAAAAACATTGACTTATAAACGCACACGCATGTGCGTGCGTGTGCACATTTTTTTGCTTTTTATGTTTTTACAAGGTTTCATTTCTTTATACCCCCCCTTGATTAAAAATGTGGCTACCTTAATAGTGAGTAAACTGCATATGCAAGAACCTCCCAATTGGTAAACCCTAGAGCTCTAGGAAAGGAATGACAAAAAACCCAAAACAAAACAAAAAACCCACCCACCAACCAACCAAATATCCATCACTGGCACTGGTTGAAAAAAACTCTGATATGTTCTTACTTTTTGTTGCTGTTGTTTTAGTTCCTTGGCCAGAGCTGTGAGGTTCACCAATGGTGTGATTTTGTGCATGCAGCTGGTTTTTCCCCTACCATTAAGGTTACCACATGCTGGTTTCGAGGATACGTTCTTACTAAAAGTGACCACAAGACTCAGCTGCACACTATATTTTTCAGAAAAGTACTTAGATACTTCTTCTTCATCTTCATTGATGCACATAGATACCATAACTGAGAATTATGTGGCTCACCAGTGAGGGGAAGGAAAAAAGACTGAAATGGACCAGAGGAGATTAAAATCCACTTTAGAATAAGTAGGACAGAGGGGATAAAAAGATCTGTGACAGATAACATAAGCACATCCACAAAAGCCACCACCCCCAAACAAACAAAACAAAACATCATAACACAAGAGAAGTTGACAGACTGACCATAGCTTAAAAATAACACAGGAAGAAAGACAGGACAAAAAGAAAAAAAGAAGTGGGTGGCATACACTTGATGACTGAGAACTTTCAAAAAAAAGGACAGACACAGAAAGAAGGAAAACAACAGGTAATTTGGACACACTGTACCACAGGGCCAAGAGAAAAGAGAGCTCAATGGAAAATGGGACTGGCAGGAATGGGGAGAAAGCGGAAGGCAGGGGAGTGGTAAGAGAGAGAGAGAGAGAGAGAGAGAGAGAGAGAGAGAGAGAGAAGAGAGGAGAGAGAGAGAGAGAGAGAGAGAGTACATTTTTGGACACATCACAAAATATACAAAAGAGAGAGAACCCAAAGGAAGCAGAAAATGACAGAAATGGGAAAGAAGGGAGATTGGAAAAGATGAGAGAGACACAGAGAGAGAGAGAGAGAGAGAGAGAGAGAGAGAGAGAGAGAGAGAGAGAGAGAGAGAGAGAGAGAGAGAGGGGGGGGAGAGGGGGAGAGGGAGACAGAGACTGAGACAGAGAGGGGGAGGGGTGTGCCAAAGCAATGGTGCTCCCCCCACCCCCACCCCCCCAAATTAAAACCCACTAACAGACTAACTGACACAGCGATGGACACACCAACAGAAAGACAAACAAAACTCACCTTTTTCCAGTAATCTCCTTCACAGGTTAACTGCTTCAAGACAAGAAGACCACCACAGCCAGAAAAAAACACAAATACATCGCTAATAGGTCACATGTGTGTTAGCAATTTTTACCAACTCTTTCTCCTTCTTGTCATCACACCCTTGAGAAGAAAAGATGGGTTGATTCAACACTATAAGCACAACAGAGAGCTCTATTCTATTCACACACTGGAACAGGACAAAACAATACATACAAATGTAACCAATATATACAGTTTTGATACGACAGTATGAAAATACAATTAAGATAGCACACATACAGAATTCTTTTAATTATATATGTATATATTAATAAAAGCCACCATTTTAATCACAATAATTTTTTTCTCTTTAGTTGCATAAGTAAACATAAAATCGGAAAAAACCCTAATGATCAAACAATAAAAACCAAGATTTTTATAAAAAAAACAACAACTTTACTTTATGTTCCCCTTTTAACAACTTTTAACACTGGAAGATTCAAAATGCAATATCCTTCACTAATCTATAAACACAGATAGAAATTTCCTGTCCTCACAAGTCTACAACCATGAAATGATATACATAACTTAAATTCATTTGTGTTTCCCTCACCTCAAATTCAGACATCAATCCCTTTTATCATCTTACACATCAAAACCAGGTGTGTGGCACAGTGGTTAGTGCACTGGGTTCTTCTTGGCTGAAAAGTTACAGGTTCGAATCCCAAAAGAGTTGTAGGGTTTTCTGGACTCTGGTCATCTCCTGCCAAGAATGAGTTTTGCTTTGGACTCATTGAGAAGACTGGGATCACAGAGTCGAGCCTCACCTACTTTACACATATGTGACGCTCCACCACATAATGAGTCGCATTGCACCAGAGGTAAATTTTTAGTTATTGACATGTTATTAATCTGCAATAAAAAGGCTGTTCAATACAGAAAACAGATTAAGAAATTGGACAATTCTATGAAAAGTTATTACACACTGAAAGGATACACTGCAGAACATGACAAAATGGGAAATTGACAACTTTAGCATCGTAATAGGTGGTCAGAATGAAGGCTTGGGTATTTTTAAAAGACGTTTAAAAGCAAAAGGAAACAAACTTATGCCTTGATATTTCATTACAAGGTAGAATAAAGATTACAGTTTTATAATCAATCAAAATCACAAAATCGACAATCTGACCCCCACCTGCCTAAAATGGCTCCTGGTAGAAAAGTGGGTCAGGTGTTAAGCGACTCATTTCGTGGTGGAGTGTCATATATATGCAATACTGCTGTGTTGCTCAGCCAACACAGCAGGTGTCTGTATCTCTCAGGCTGGCAGAGACAGCAGAATACGTCACGGTAGGAAGTGCAGAGCACAGCCCTGTCAAGTAATCTCTAAGCAGGTGCACTTCCATAGTAATAAATCATTACATCATCCTCATCACCACTGAGCATCATGCACTAAAACGAAAACTGTCCCTGACAGGGGCCCTGGTCTCATAAGTGTGTGTGTGCTTGTGTTTGGGTGTGTGTGTGTATGTGTGCGTGCGCTGCGTGCGTGTGTGTGTATGTGAGAGACAGAGCGAGTGTGTGTGTGTGTGTGTGTGTGTGTGTGAGAGTGAGTGAGAGTGAGAGGTGTGTGTGTGTCTGTGAGAGTGAGTGAGTGAGTGAGTGAGTGCATGTGTGTGTGGTTGTGTGTGTGTGTGTGTGTGTGTGAGAGAGAGAGAGAGAGAGAGAGAGAGAGAGAGAGGAGAGAGAGAGAGGAGAGAGAGAGAGAGGGAGAGAGAGAGAGAGAGAGAGAGAGAGAGAGAGAGAGAGAGAGAGTGTGCATGTCCATCAAACAAGGTAACAATACAAAAACAAAAAAAACTGACACCGAGACTCACACAAACACACTCAACACACACACTCTATCTCTCTCTCTTTTTCTCTCTCTCCCCTCTCTTTCCCTCTCACTCCGTCTATCACCCAGCAGCAGACAGACAGACAGAGACAGGACTGTACACACGACAAACTGGCTGACCAGCAGCGCGGCGAGGGCTCGCTTGTCTCCTTTGGGCGGGCGGGGAGCCTCCAGCAGCTCTCCCTGCTTCTCCATTTTGCCGCCACTCAGCTTCCGCACAGGGTTAGTCAACCATTTCCTGACACACAGATTGACCACCATCAATCCATCCATCCATCAATCTATCTATCCATCCATCCATCCATCAATCTATCCATTCATCAATCAATCCATCCATCACCTGTTCAAGGAGGAGGTGGGGGGGGGGGGGGGGGTTATTTTTTTCTCCCTGGAGTTAATATCAGTATTAACTCCACTTCAATGAAAGTCCTTTGGATGAGATTATAAACAAAGGCCTGGTGTGAAAACGCATACACATCTTCCACACTTGTTACAACCTGTTCAGCTTTTTAGAGGAGTACGCGTGAGAGAGCGAGTGAAGGAGAGAGAGAGAGAGAGAGAGGAGAGAGAGAGAGGAGAGAGAGAGGAGGGGGGGAGAGAGAGAGAGAGAGAGAGAGAAGAGAGAGTGTGTGTGTGTGTGTGTGTGTGTGTGCGTGCGTGCGTGTATGGAGGAACGGAGTGGGAGAAGAGGAGGCAAAGAGATAAACAGAATAAGTTGGAGAGGAAAAGAAGGGAAAGTGACAGAAGGGGAACAGGGAAGAAGGTAGTGAAAGTTCTTTTGCACTGCCAGCTGACAGAGTGTGTGGCCCAAGGGAAGTAACTCATTGTAGTTCCCTTTCCTCCAGGCCACTCACAGTTATCTTCTCATGAGGGGGAGAAAAAAAGCAGACGGCTTTCTGACAGCTAGTTTGTTACAAAAAAACCCAAACCCAATGACAAAACTCTCCTGTGAAATCGATTTTAACCATTTCCACTGTTTAAGCGAGACAGTGACACCACAAAAATATTATTCATCATGGTATGTACAGTACTATTTACTCTCCCCCCCCCCCCCCCCAAAAAAAAAAAAAAATTAAAAAAAAAAAATCACACAATCAGAAGAAATAATGGTCTTGTAACTAACCCCTATCACAGAAAACTTTATAAAAAAAAAAAAAGGGGGAGAACCCCTCCATCCCCCCTGCCCCCTAAAGCAACAAAACCTATCTCAGCTAACACCCTCTCTCTTCAATTTAAAAAAGGAACTTCTCAATTTTTCCCCTTTTGTTCCTCAGCCAGAGCTCCGAGTTTGATCTATAGTAAAATTTTTACGTATGCAACCTCACACACAAAATTAAAAGGATTTCCCAAACGTTCCATCTAGTATTTTCATTTCTGATCCTTTAGGTTCACAGTATCATTATAGTTCATTTCGAAGTCGGAATGCGGCTACCTCCACGGTGGGCAAAAATGGTTGCAATGCATACGCAAGCTCTCACCATTGCTGGACCTGGGAACTCTAGCCAAGGAACAAGAAGAAAACAACACAATAACAAAAACCCAACAAAACATTATAGTTCATTTGTCCACATGAATTATTGAAAAATTATGATTATTTCAAAGTTTTTTTCTTGGAATCTTCAGGGGACAGGATAGCTCAGAGGTCAGAATGCTCGCTTTCCTACAGCCAATGTTAAGCAGTATCGAGCGTGGTTACCACTTGGATGGGTGACTGTTTGCATGCTTTGGCTTCAGTACAGTTTCCCCAGCTGTAAATGGGTACCTGCTCTCTTTAGGGTCAGGGAAGGTAAAGCAGCGAGGGAGGGGAGATGGGAGCCACCTTCAATATTGCTGGCCCCTAGAGAAGCTGAGGTCTCTGACACCTTGCTCCCCTATGACCACATAGATTATGGAACACCTTTTCAGGCCATTTGGTCTTGGAGGCAAAGATTTTATATACAAGACCGTGTGTGTGTGTGTGTGTGTGCGTGTGTGTGTGTGATTGCGTGTGTGCACGCATGTATGTGTGTGTGTGTACCTGAAACTGCTACGTCGCTTGGCCACAGGAGATGAAGGGCTTACAGGAGTTGAGCCTTCTGCTAATGACTCTGAAACATACACCAACAGACAAATAAATGATTCAGCCTGAGACAAACAAATCAATAATGTCACAATGCATTAAGCACAAGGAAAAGTTACAAGGAGAGTTACACCTTGCAAAATGGTGAAGACAAGTCCACTCTCATCATAAGTACACTTAATGGTTACACACAGAGACTGAGAAGAAAGGGATGGCTTTCCATGGTGAGAAGTCCAAATTTCATGTGTAGAAATTTGACATGACAATACATAACAATCCAAACTAACCAGATGTTTGCTTTCATTTGATATGATTTTGAATGTGTATGAGCAGCCTGGCATGTTTTAGTGTTCTGTGAACTTCTGAAAATTTTAAAGAGAAAAAGACTCCTTTTTTCAGATACAGCTCGTTTTTACTGCTTGTTGAAAGATCAAGGGATTTTTCATTTACACTGAAGCATGGTATCATTGTTATGAGCTGTACATAACTAGTGATTGGTGCACTCTCTCTCTCTCTCTCTCTCTTGCTCACACACACCCACACACACGCAAACACACGCATGTGCACTCACGCGCGCGCACACACACACACGCACACATGCACTCACGCACGCACACACACACACACTGTGTTTTTTCTCTTTTCTTCATCACCACAACTAACTGGAGTGGGCAATTTTGCATTCTCAAAGTAAAGCAAGGGAGTAAAAACTATTTTGATTCCAGCTCACTTGACTCTACGTTTTCTGTGTGTTTCAGCAGTGCGGTCCTATACCTCATAGACCCAGGGCTATTTCACAGTCTGGTAGAACTGCTCAGTGGACTATGCACAGATAATGATAACAGCATATTTTCTGTCTTTGTTTCTGTTATACCTGAAAAAATTAACTGTTGCAACATTAACCTCTCTAGTCAGAGTGTTATGCTTTTTCCCTTACTTGTTATGTGTTTGAAACATGACCATATCAAGATTGAAAAAGATACAAACTGCAAGAAATAGGTCAACACCATACTTCAGTTAAGTGTAAGCAGTTGAAAATACAAAAGCCTGTCCTTAGAAAAAGAGTGAGAAGAGATTTATCAAAAGAATGGGTGAGAAGGGGAAAAGGGTGGTCTGTCTGCAACCTGCTGGGAACTGTCTCCTCTTCCTTCTTTCCCATGAAGCATGGAGAAGAATGATATACTGAGATGGGATTTATGTCATGTTGGTAGTACAGTTCCATTACCTCTATTGAGGGGTTTTTTCTGTAGCAAATTGATGATGATCACGAAGAAGAATTCTGATAAACCAAGACAGATTTATGTGATATTGGTAGTACAGGAGTTCCATTTCCACTACTGAGAGGTTTTTCTGTACCACACTGAGAATGAGCATGAGCTGGATTTATGAGATTTTGGTAGTATAGGAGTTGTATGTCCTTAATCAAGAGATTTTTCTGCATCAAATTGATAATGATCACAACACACACACAAAATCAGTATTTCGTCATCAGTAATTTGTTGCAAAGACAACTTGACAGTACAGCACAAAGGACTGATGCTTTTTGTTTCTACTTTTCCATTCTCTACCCCCCATCTATGCTTCACTCTTTTTAGATCTTGTCTGGTTTCCCTGGTTCACTAAGCTGTGCGACACTCAAACAGGTGATTATACAACACTAACATCCGCTGTTACTACTCCATCACAAACTGAAAATGCCTGGTGAACTCCTCTTCACCTCAGCGGTGGAACTAACACATCCTCTGTACAGTGATCATGACCTATCAGATCCTTTTCAGAATGCTTGGAAACATGTTCATCCTAATTTCTCATAAAAGTTGTGTGCTAAAAGCACAAACATATTCCAGTTTTCTCTCTGCCTTGATGATCACAGGATGAGAAAGAGTTAACCCCTTTTTCTTCACTTGTGTAAAATCTTTGGATGTTTAGGAATTCAAGTAAAGACTTATTTGACTTTGTGACATTTGCCAATGTATGTAGCTGAAAAAAATGTTTTCCAGACATGTATGATTGATCACTTTCACCAGCCATCAACAAAATTTACAAAAGTACATACACACAGGGACTAGATGTTAAAATTTTTTTTAAAAAGTACACGAGTGCTTATTACATTATCCTCAAAATAAAAGAATAAATAAATAATAATAAAAACCTCCATCATTGAGGCCTTTCCAGCCTAATGAGGAACTAACTTCATTTATTAAAATGTACCCAAAAACTGAAGGGGAAAAAATACCCCATGGAATTTCATTCTCAAATTCAAACTAGTAGACAGGATTATTAGGTGCAACTGGTTTGCTGACTAAGCTGTAAGAACCCCATCTGCAGGGAAGTATTATGTCACTTTCCTATACAGGAGAGAGAATCAGGGTAACCCTACACTTCAATGCCCCCCCCCCCCCCCCCCCCCCAGCCATCTCACATGGTGTGTGTGTGTAGGTGTATGTGTGACTCTGTTTCCCCCAGTTACAGGATTTTTGTTGTTTCTTTTGCTTCTTGGCTAAAGCTATGAGCTTCACTTATTGTAAGATTTTTGCATATGTGACTGTTTACCCACCATTAGGGGATGTTCCAGGATTGAAAATTTGTACTGCATTGTGTTATCTTTTTACTGCATTTTACATCAGAGATTTTTGCATATGCGACCATTTTGACCCCAAATTAGGGGATATTGCAGGACCTGGACATTTGGTATTTTCCAGAAATCATTGCAAAGAAAGTGTATGTGCCACAGATAGTCACTTCACTTTTCTCATGTCAACGAAAACATGACTAGTTGACAAGACAGATATACTCTCTTCTAAATAAGGGCAACTGAGGAAAAAATCACACTGGAGGTTGATCTCTTTCAGAGTCAGGGGAGGTGGGGGTGCTTTATGATACAGGCTAAATAATAATAATAATAATTATAATAATAATAATAAATGGAACTTATATAGCGCTATATCTTGCAGAGACAAACCAAAGCGCATGCATTCAACCTAATCTTACACAGTCATGCAATCAATGATAAATAATCAATAGTTTAAACAGGCAGATATTTACAAACATGGTGCTCTGCAGACAAAATCTATTAAATAAAATGTCAATAGTCAAATGTTTTTCAAAAGCACACACACACTCATACAGGTCGTATACTTTAGCAGGGTGATAGGACATGGGTTAGTGAAGGTGGGATAGCTCTGATATGAAACAGGAGGGGGGAAATCTTAGGTTTGAAATAAATATGTCTTGAGGCTGGATTTTAAATTGTCATAACTAGGTTTCTGGCGAAGAGAGAGAGGGAGCTCATTCCAGGTCGATGGAGCCGAAATAGAGAAAGAGCAGCGGCCAACAGTGGATTGATTGAATCTAGGTAATCGTAGGCACAAAGTATCTGCAGGAGAGCGGAGGGAACGTGAAGGAGTGTACTGACTGATTGTTGATGAATGGCCGCTATCAGAAATGACCAGCATGCAGTGTACAGAACCTCTTCTTTCAGTCTATTTTCTGATGATATTTAGCATGGGGATTTTGTAAGGTGACACCACCGCTCTGAAAGTAAACCCACATCATGTCAAATCTGCCGCATCATATAGGAAATCAAATTTATGTTGTTTTGCACTGTACTGCATTGTATTGTCTTGTATTTATTTTATTTCACAACAGAATTTTAACGGATACAGTTGAGCTGCTCTCTATGAAGGTAGAATGCTGCCATAATGCAGCACTGGCCTCTTTTTGCTGTAAGTGGCCCTAGCAGTGAGGGGTTTTTGTTTTGTTTTTGCTATTTTTGTTGTTGCCGGCTCTGGCTATTGTTTTACAACAGACCTTCATCAGGAATCATGCTCTTCTTGGCCTGGATCCTTTTGCATAGTGCTGTATGTATGTCACACAATGGATTCTGGTTTATTTATATTATCTCACCTGCACCACTGGCACCCAGACTACTTTTCAAGGTGTGGGTAAACTATCTGAAAGTGTAAGGTAGACTATCTAAATCTGGCTTCAAGTGGGATTCCAAATACGGACCTTTCGCTTTCTTACTTGGGCATGTTACTTCTATTTCTATGCCAACATCCCATGAACCCCCCCACCCCCCCAACCAGTTTCTCATAAAAGAATTTTAATGCATCAAAATCTTTAACAGTGCTGTAGAGACAACACAGAGAAAAAGTCAAATGATCCAGGGACAAATACATACGTCCCAAAATAGGTCACCCAGAATATCAGCTTCAGCTTTTGTCTTTGTGGAGATGATGATCCCAAAACGGGAAAAAAGAAATCTTTTACAAATACAGTGCATCCTTTCCACCAGTCAGACTTTCTTAAGAGCAGCTCCAAACATTTTAGCGTCAATAATTATTCTTACTTTAACAGGTACTGCTGAACTGTTAAATTTTTTTCTGGATATGTAGTACAACTATATACTGCCTTCTTTCAGACTGACTTTGTTCTCTAATTACAAAAGTGATACTGGCACATCAATCAAAAAAATTATTCAAGATTACAGTTGAAAAGAAATCTGATGAAATCAAATGGTTCTGAACTACATATCAGTTACTGCTCCTTTAAAACAGTTTATGTAAGTATTGTAAGCCAATTTACAACGTTCTTGTGAAAATAATCTGCAAATTTAGTCCTGGTAACACTGGATACTGTAGTGTGTTGTAGACTGTACTTTTAGAGCTGTAGACTGTACTTTTAGAGCTGTATCATGTACTCGGCGGATCTCAGCAGCTTTGAAACAATAATTCCTGAAGTTGGAATGTGGCTACCTTCTTGAAAGAGGGGTGGGGGAGAGGTCGCATATACACATTATCTCACCATTGGTGAACCTGGGAGCTCTAGCCGAGGATGAAAAAAAAGAAAAAAGAAAAAAAGAAACAAATGATTTGACATTAGGTTATTCTGCGAAGCACTGCCAGAATTTCTTGTGCCAGAAAAAATGTTGGTAACAGTCTTGCTAATTTAGGCGTTTGAAATTATACTAAAATACGTGTGTACTTATCTCATCTTTTGTTGCTCTTTGTGTGTGTTGCAAGAAGAAAATTATGCTGCTATGTGAAACGCACCAACATAAACCATTTGAAAGTTTGTGTGTCAAAGTACAAGTCCTGTAAATCAATTTTCTATTCATTTCCTGAATTTTTTAAAAATAGAATTGTGTCATGAGCGATTCCCAGCTTTTTCTTTTATCTTTAGGGTGTATTGTTGGATTTTGATGAACAGTAGTTTCTGTACAAGGAGCCTTAAGAATCTTGTATCATCTGAATGGTTCATCTAGGGACAGACACACTCCACTGACCAAATAACATAAGGAGAATCATAACAGCGCATATTATTGATCTTTTTGGAGAAAGTCATGGAGGTTTTATTTGGGGTTTTTGCTGTTGTTGAACGGAGTACATGATGTTTCCAGGACAACTTGCAAGGTAAGATATGAAGGTTTTCCTATCTCCCATCATCTCCTAATTTGGTACATTTTTTTTTTTTTAAAGTAAATAAAGAATTCCTATTTTTGCTCATTAGCTATGTTATTTATCAGACAGTTAAGTCTATACTTTGAAAAGAACTGATTTGAAATTATTTTGTGTGATTAGTTGAGTGTTTTCTCTTTCCTGTAACATCATACACAACATTTTGTCAGTTGATGTCTAGTTATAGTATTACCAAAACATCATGAAGTGGCAAAATATGCATTGTGTGTGATCAGGGAACTGTGCTGTGTGTGCTAGCCATGGCTGGATAGTATTAATTTATCTAAAGCAGCAGCTTATATAGGTGTCATAAAATCTAAACATCACTTAACAGATATTTTAACATCACTTAACTGAAATCTAAACATCATTCATTAGAAAGGACCAGACAGAAATTTCCAATACAAAAGTAC
>CM054135.1:27626735-27639235 GCA_028751875.1 Rapana venosa
TCTTCAAATCTGCAAGATTATCGATTTTAAAGTGAATAGTCAATGCCCCCAACATATCTGACCTTTCAGTTACTTAAAGGTTAGTGGGAAAGTAAGGAACACAGACAGACAGGCTGGGGTGGGAGAAAACCAGACAGACTGAAACGAATAAATGAATGTATGAATATATATTGAGCTGTAGGCAAAATGCTGAGATTCAGACTCTGTGTGTGTGTGTGTGTGTGTGTGTGTGTGTGTGTGTGTGTGTGTGTGGTGTGTGTGTGTGTGTGTGTGTGTGTGTGTTGTGTGTATGTGTGTGTGTGTGTATGTGTGTGTGTGTGTGTGTGTGTGTGTGGTGTGTGTATAAGTGTATGTGTGTGTGTGTGTACGCATGTGTTCGTGCGTGCAAGAGAGCGAGTATGTGTTATTTATTTATTTTTAAAATTGTATTCTTTTATATTAAGGATAATGAAATAAGCATTTATGTGCTTTTTTACATCCAGTCCATGTGTGTATGCGGATTTGTGAATTCTGTCATCTGTTCCCACCGGCACACAATGGCCTACTCTTACGAAAAGTGGAACAGGATTTAACCTGTGCGCAAGATGTTCTGCGTGCATTCGCACACGGGGCCTCAGTTTATAGTCTCATCCGAAGGACTTTTGGGGAGTGTGGAGTCTGCACTAATGTTAACTCCAGAGAAAAATATCCCCTTGAACGGGAATCGAACCTGGGTCATCAGATTGCGAACGCAATGTTCTGACCACTAGGCTATCCCGTCCCCACTGTGTGTGTGTATGTGTGTGTATGTCACTATGTGCATGCATGCATGTGTGTGCTTGTATGTATGTGTGTGCGTGTGTGTGTCTGTGTGTGTGAGAGAGAGCATAGATGTGAGTGTACATTGTGTGTGTGTATTAATTCATGTGCAAGGATGAACATGCTGTATAGGTAGGTACACATGTGTTTGTGTGTCAGGGGCTGAAACAAGGAGGGTGGGTAAAGTAGCTACACCCTATCACAAAACACTTTGATTGTTTGAAAGTGGAAGGGGTGATATTCAGAGGCTGACACATGAGCCTCCTGAACCATAGGGCTGGGATGGTCAGGGCAAAACGGATCCCAAACAGATCAACTGTCACCTTAAACATTTGTTTCAAGTAGATTGAGATGTCCGGTTAAAACCTGACCATTTTGAACAGGTCCTGTTCCATTCCGAACAGACAGCTAACATCCTCCAGCCAATCAACGCTCAGTTTAAATAAAGCTTCAGGTCACCTTGTGCTTGCAAACGTCTGTGCCTAGAGTATGTAATCGAAGCCTCGGGGCACCCAGCAATCTGTTTACTTTGTACACCTTTTAAAGATCTCTATCGTTTTGTGTAGCAGCAATTCAACCTGCTTCACACAGACGACTAGGAACAAGCAGGTTTAAATGGTCTGTTTGAGACCACAAGAGACCACAAGGTTGAGAGAGAGAGAGGAAGAGGAAGGGAGAGGGAGAGGGGGACAGAGAGAGAGAGAGAGAGAGAGAGAGAGAGAGAGAGAGAGAGAGAGAGAGAGAGAGAGAGAGAGAGAGAGACAGACAGACAGACAAACAGACAGAGACAGAGAGACAGACAGAGAGAGCTAGAGATGAAATAGAAAAGACATCCAATTCCCAGGCCAATATCTCTCCTTGTGCCTAAATGGGGATGCTGGCCTCCTGGCAAGTAGGCAAGGCCTAACTTTCTCAGTGTTGCGCATGGTTCTTAGGTGTCAACTGTGATAACTGTTTCTGCTTGCAGGTGTTTCTCCTCACAATAGCCATTAGATATAATGAGCTGCTCTTTGCCCTTCGCTGCAAATGGATGGGGCAGGAAGCATGCGTGAATGTGTGTGTGTGCACATACCTGCATGCACCAGAGGCATGCACACATGTGCTCTCTTACACACACACAACTTTTTTTCTTTTTTGGGGGGGGAGGGGGTTGTTATAAAAACAAACCTTCCTTCACAGAAAATAAATTCTTTCCTGCATGTGAAGCTCATAGTTTGTCTGACAGTTTGAAGAGAGATCATGTGAACAGTCTCATCAACTAATTTGAATTTGGGTGGGGTGGGCCAGTTTCAATGAGAAAGAGGTGAGAGGGTTGTGGGGATGACCACACACTCTATGAACAATTAACCTTTTTTTTTCTTCTGTTGTTCAAACCATGTTGCATTTTTGTTTTGGCTTGTACACATCGTTTTGTAGATTTGTGAATCAAAGTCAGGATTCATTTAGGATGGTATGGATTTTGAAGAAAATGAATCCTGCATCTTCAATACACATAGGTATTTAATTTCTGATGTATGATTTTGGCAAATCAGAGCTGAACAGTCTCTGAACATCTAGAGGGACAATGTAACGCAGCTCATTTTGTTTTGGCTTGTTTGCTGGCGCTCTCTCTCTCTCTCTCTCTCTCTCTCTCTCTCTCTCTCTTCTCTCTCTCTCGCGATGCAAAAGCTATGGAAGGTTTAACTTGATTTTTTCTCTCACTTTTTTGTTACATTTAAAATATCACAGCACATGTAGAAGCATTAACCTCAAGATAGCATGCCGACAATGGCAACAGTGTGCAGCAGTGTCTTAGTCTACATTTAGAAGGCAAAGCATGGGAAGTCGCCATCATGGGAAATCTATCACTTAATCTAATACCGTAACAATTTGGAAGCTTGCAGAACCGACTGATTGTTCCATTCCTTCGGGAAAATCTCTTTAAGGAGAGGTCAGGGACCTACCGGCAAGAAGAAGAAGAAGACAGGAGGAAGGAAAGAGGATGGGAAAACCTGTAAGACAACGGCATGATTTGGATTCTGACCAAAAGTTGTTTTGAGGCAAAGACGGGTGGAACAATTTACTTCTTGTGCATATGATATGGTTATCAGGATATGGTAATTATATCACAGACACACAAATGTAACTGATTATCTGCACCCACCCCCACCCCCTCCTCCTCCCCAACTACTATTTCTTCAAGGGGGAAGGGAGGGTTGGTTCTGCCTTTCATTTTTTTTCTATTTTATTGTTTTTTGTTTTGTTTTGCAAAACGATTTGTTGTTGGGTTTTCTTTCTTTGTATAATAGTGTGTGACTGACTGCAAATTAGGTTGCTGACATCATTGGCATGGTTGTCCTTTGCTGATGAACAATTTTCTCTGGCTGTTGCCTGTAGCTCATAGAACTATTCTCTATATTATTCTCCTGCCTGTTCTATTTCCACACCTGCCATCATAAGGTGGGATGCAGCCATGAAATCAAAGATGATGTTGAATGTCACAGAGAAAGAGAGAGAGAGGGGGGTGGGTGGGAGGGAGGGAGGAGAGAGAGAGAGAGAGAGAGAGAGAGAGAGAGAGAGAGAAGAGAGAGAGAGAGAGAAGAGAGGAGAGAGAGAGAGAGAGAGAGAGAAGAGAGAATGTTCATTTCTTCAGGGTAATAAGGTTACTAAAGAGAGATGTAATGAAGTTATGAGAGAGCGAGCCTTTACTCCAAGTAAGATAATTATATAAGGACATAATTTTTTAAAAATAGAAATACCATCATACCTTTTTGGTTTGCCAGTTCAAGGAATGAAACTGCACACTTTCTTTCTGGAGACACCATCCCCCCCCCCCCCAAAAAAAAAAAAAAAAAAATTTAAACCAACAAAAAGCAATTTAAAAAACCCACAAACACACAACAACAAACAACAACAAAAAAACCCACCCTGAAATACAAAACCCATAAATCTTTTCTTAGATAACTGAGCAGTCCGTTGTGCCAGGTGCCCTCAATGGTAGAGGCTGCAAGCAACAGAACCACCACAGCAAGTGACAAGAGCGCAGTTTCACCCAAGACAGCCTCCACCAAACCTGCCTATATAATACTATTGCACTGACTATTCTCTAGCATACAGAACTCACAAGAATTGGAATTTTCTAGCACACAGAACTCACAAGATTTGGAATTTTCTAGGACACAGAACTCACAAGATTTGGAATTTTCTAGGACACAGAACTCAAAAGATTTGGAATTTTCTAGCACACAAAAACTCACAAGATTTGGACTTCTCCAGCACACAGAACTCACAAGATTTGGACTTCTCCAGCACACAGAACTCACAAGATTTGGAATTTTCTAGCACACAGAACTCACAAGATTTGGCATTTTCTAGCATACAGAACTCACAAGATTTGGCATTTTCTAGCACACAGAACTCACAAGATTTGGAATTTTCTAGCACACAGAACTCACAAGATTTGGAATTTTCTAGCACACATATCCCCAACCTATGCGCTCTCTTCCATGCTAACCTCCTCTCTCTCTCATCTCTCTCTCCTCTCACTCTCGTCATCCCCTCTCTCTCTCTCTCTCTCTCTCTCGTGCTACAAAATATCCATGGGTATGATAGGGGCCAATGTTGTGAAAGATCTTAGTAGAGACTAAGTTCTGTGACATTATTAGGATAATGTCAGTTGAGAGTATTGAGGAAAGGATTTTCCTAGTTATTCTGTAGTCTTTAGTTGTATGATTTACAACTGTATACTCTCTATTGGTTCCCTAGGATTAACTTGGTATTTTGGTGTGAGTGATGAAAGGAGTTTGGTTTTCTTACATTCGGCTAGACGACAATATAGCTATTTTGCTGTTCTTGCCTTTCATCAATGATGTGCCTAGTTAAATATGGATAGAGTAGTTACCTGAATTTTATCTTTGTTTCAGGTGTGTGTTGTTGGTAGATAAAAATAAAAAGTGTTACCATAACACCCCTGCATGGCCTCACATCATTTATTTGAGTGTGGAGTGCCAGTGTCCTAACATCCCCTTATTCCAGAACCTTAGTTCGCCCTCCAACACACAGAACTCACAAGATTTGGAATTTTCTAGCACACAGAACTCACAAGATTTGGACTTTTCTAGTACACAAAACTCACAAGATTTGGAATGTTCTCAATAGTCAAAATCTCTTCTCCACACACACACACACACAGAAAAAATTATTAAAGTCTTCTATAATTGCCTCCTTTTTCTTTTTAAGGACATCCCTCTCATGTGATCAAGATAAAATTGGATGAAATTAACCCGTTTCTGCAGATTAAAAAAAAAATCCAAGAGAAAGCCTAATTTCGTGTTAAGTCTTGTGATTGTTATCTCCAGCTAGCATTCCATATCATGTGTATGCGTGCATGCATGGTACGTGTGTGTATGAGAGAGAGTGAGTTTGAGAAGGCATTAAGACTGAAACAGACTTAAGCTCAAGCTAGCATGATCCGGTGGCACTCAATGCCTGATCTCATGGATACTTCAATCTCAAGTTTCTCATCCACTTTCACTGCCCTTGGATCTTTCTTTGTTTGGGTTTTTGTTGTTGTTTTTTGTTGTTTTTTTCCCTTGGCTAGAGCGCCAAGTTTCAGCAACAGTAAGATTTTTGTAGCACCTGCGCCCCCCCCCCCCCCCCCCCCCCCCCCCCCCCCCTTACCATTTAGGTAGCCACTTTATGACTTCTGAGATGGTGTCTAAATACAACACCTGTGTGCATACATTAAAAAAAAAATTCTGTCATCCGTTCCTACCAGCATGAAATGGTCTACTCTTCCTAAAAGGCAGAACTGGTTTTTAATGGTGTGCACAAGATGCTCTGTGAGCGTTCACACACAGGGCCTTGCTTTATAGTCTCATCTAAACGACTCTGACATTTAGTTCAATCTTTTTGTCAAACTGGGCAAGAAAGGGCAAGGCTGGGAATAGAACTCAGAACCTCATGACTTATTTGTTAGGCAGTCTTAACCATCCTGCCACCTTTCTTCCTGCCTGTGGATCTGAAATGAAGCTGACTATACCTATCAATGCTATTTAATGAAGAGTGAAGAGATACTATGAGAACTTCCAATTTTACTCCCTAATTGACCCCATGGGTGTAAAGACTCAGAGACAGAGATGACAGCTGATGACAATTACCACGTCTCAGCAGAATGTCCTCACAGAAATAACTTGTCGGGTATATTTCCCTATTTCAAGCACATTGACAGGACTGAGAATGAGACGGATTTAACCGCTGCTGGAAAAAGACCATCAATCAATTTGACATGAAATGGGTTTCTATTCTCTTTGGGGGTTTTAAAGCAACAAAAAACGTGATAAGACAGTAAGTTTTAAGCATGTTGCTGCTACTTCAGCCAATTTTGTCCCGTTAATTAAAATAGACAGTTTTGGATAAATGAACATTTGTGTGTAAACCAAAGTTAACAGTCATGTAGCTCAAATTTTCTACACTCCAAAATATAGTCTGGGGAGTTGTTTAAAAAAAAAAAAAAAGTCCTGCTCTACTTTTGGGACAACAAGCCAAAGCCTCCGAGTCCTACATACAGGAAAGCTTCTCTCAATCTCTCTCGCCACCTCTCTCCCCATACAGTCTTTGCCAACAACTGACGACATGTTTCAAATAATCTGTACAGTACCCTATTGGGAAATCTGGCAGATCACAACCTGCTCTCTCTCTCTGTCTTTTTTTGCAACTGATGCAACCCAGACTTTAATCCATGCTGGTGTGTGTGTGTGTGTGTTTGTGTGTGTGTGTGTGTTTGTGTGTGTGTGCGTTTTGTGGAATGGATTTCTATAGGTTTCTCCTGGCTTGGCATTCCAGTGTATCTCCTTTGACAGACTGCAATCAATCCTCAGACAACGCTGCCCTGTCTCTTTATGTGTGTGTGTCTCTCTCTCTCCAGTCAGATTCGATCCTGTCTCTCTACAGTTGTTCTTTTACTTTTTTCTTCCTTTCTTTTTTCTTTTTTCACTCTCTTCATTGGTTTCCTGTCTACTGGGTTGAGGTGGGGGGAAAAAATCAACAATGAAATTTTCCAGCCTGCCTTCTTTTTTGCTGATGTCTGTGCAGTGTACAGGAATATCTGTCTGCACTACTTTTTCCTTTGCCTCCTTTTCTAACAGCAGACAAAAAAGCTGAGGCTTTCTTCTTCCCCGACCGATGGGCGAGTTTTGCCAACTCCTCAACCTGCGTTATTTGGGATGAACTTTTTAGCAAGTACGCAGACGTTTTTGATTCTTTTGTCTCCTGTTTCAGACCTCATCTGCTTCAGCAACAACTGAAGATAATGGTGGAGATGTGCAGTGTGTGTGTGTGTTTGTGTAAGCATGTGTGCATACATGCATAAATATGAACTTAAACATGTCAGAGAGAGAAAGAGAGAGAGGGAGAGAAAGAGAGAGAGAAAGGGAGAGAGAGAAAGGAGAGAGAGAGAGAGAGAGGGAGAGGGAGAGAGAGAGAGAGAGAGAGAGAGAGAGAGAGAGACAGACAGACAGACAGACAGACAGACAGACAAAGAGAAAGAGAAAGAGACAGAGAACAAGAGACAGGTTTTAGTAGGATAAGTAGGTGTCCTGCTTCTGTTGGCTCAGAACAGGAATCACAGAACACCCCCAAATGACCCAGCAGTACACAGGGTCTCTAAGTCTTTTGGATGGCAGGCTCGAGTGGAAAGCTGACTTCCATCATGCATTCAAAACGGTTTTTTGGCCTAGTCATTGTTCCAAACATGTTCAAGATCAAACGGTTCTGCATTCTTCTACCTTTGCCCCCTGTGTGTACATGAATGTCAAACGAAGATAGTTCTGTGCGACTTGTCTCCTGGCCCCTCTCTATGTCACATCAAATCCCAAAGTTAGTTTCCTTCATTTATTTTGTTCACATCAAACTGCAAAGTTTGTTTCCTTTATTTATGATTTTTTCCCCCCACAAAGGCCAGGTTTTGAATTAAACACTTATTTGCAATCACATTTCTTCTGTGTTTGGTGCTGTAGGTACAATTAAAAAAAAGTTGGGGTTGGCAGTGGGGTGGAGCATATCCTTTAAAAAAAAACTGCTTCCCATTTGTTTTCCAATGTAAATGCATAACGCTTGACAGGCCGTGTAAGAATCAGTGACTTTAATACTACTTTGGAACAAAAATTATCCTTATTGCTTACTCTACCAGTCCTAAGTCATTTTAATCTGGGATAATTTTCAGAAGGTGCTGCAATGACAACAGCAATAACATCACAAAAACAAAGGCACAACAAACATATAAAAGGCCACAATCCTCTTCCACTTTTCAATGTTTATCACTTTCCAACAGAGTCAGCTTTTATGAAGAAATGACCACATACATTATTTTAAAATCACATGCACACACACACAAAATCCACTCTGCAGATACCTAACCAACTGCATAACCAACCGTGCTGGGGAAACCTCAAATGTATGCTGGGTAGTGAATTATATGTAGCAGGTATTTTTCATGTACACTACACTCAACATGAATTACTGGATTGTTCATATTGCACATAAACCTGATCCTCTACCGCAAGGAGTGGAGGAAGCTGGTTGCAAAATATTCAGTGGTTACCCAGTGGTCTACAAGACTATGGGATAGGTAAAGGAAGGAGATACCTGATCTTCTACATGTTGTGCATACTTCAAGGAGAGTAAGGCAGTGGGGGAGCAGCAAAGTTGACAAGAGATTGTACAAAATCCACGTAAATCCTCAATCCACAACTGTGACAAGGCACCACTGAAATCTGAACCCATTTATTTTTTTATTTTATTTTATTCTTTTATATCGAGGTAATGGAATAAGCACTTATGTGCTTTTTTTTTTTACATCAAGTCCCCATGTGTATGCGGATTTGTAAATTGCCATCTGTTCCCACCAGTGCACAATACTCTTATGAAAAGCGGAACAGGATTTTAACATGTGCACAAGATGTTCTGCGTGTGTTCGCACATGGGGTCTCGGTTTATAGTCTCATCCGAAGGACTTTTGGGGAGAGTGGAGTCTGCACTGATGTTAACTCCAGGGAAAAATATCCCCTTGAACGGGAATCGAACCCGGGTTGTCAGATTGCGAACGCAATGTTCTCACCACTAGGCTATCCTGTCCCCCCATGACGGTATGACCACTGGGATTAGTAGTCTGTCCCCTTGACTATTTTTGTTACTTCGCATAATGACTGGGTCCCTCAGTCACAGTAGCAGCTGACTGTCATTATAGGAGCTTTCAAGCAACGCAAGCGGAGCCAAAACTTTTAACGTTGGTAGCTTTGCATCTGGCTTGAGGCTCCACAAGTCTAGATACTGGGTAGGGACTGGGAGAGAGATAGGATCGGAGGATGGTGAGGTAGGCTGAGGTGGACTGGGGACTAAAGCTAAAGGGGAAATGTTTCAGGATCTGGTGACACACACACAAGCGTACATACATAAGCACCTGAAAAAAACAGAGGGAGGAAGGGGGAGAGGAGAGAGAGAGAGAGAGAGATATTTTATTCAGACCTTGGCCTCTCATGAAAAGGGATTCTGAATATTTGTTTATATCAAAGAGTTTATTGATAATTAGTTACAGATTAAAATTGTACTCATTTTGCACCATTTTTCTTTGCTAAAATATACACTAATATAATACAGTCACAACTACAGTTAAAAGAAAGGGAAGCAAACATTTCTCAGTAGAGAATAGGCAGAAAAAGGATGTAACTCTAAATGTTAACTTTATCCAAGGTGACGATGACCTTATTCTCCCTTCCAATTTTTATTTCATTTCTACTGACACTAAAAAAATATATATTTTTTTTGGTGGGTTAGTCTTGTCTCATGGTTACTTACTCTTTAAAGTAACAGGCATACCGTATTTAAAATATAAAAAAAACACACACAAAACCCCCCCAACCCCTAAGTCTTTTCCAGACCCTGCAGCCAAAAGGCCCAAACTCAATTTCCAGGATTTTCCTGGTCTGGAAAAAGTGTTCACATTTTCCCAGGACTTTCCCAGACTTTTGAGGACTCTGTGAAAACCCTGTTGTCTAAAGCAAAAACATGCCTGGATTCACAATAAACAGCTGCCCTGTGTAATCCGCTTAATTCAGAACCATCATTAATCACAGGCTGGACTTGTGAATCGAACAACTAACAGAACATAGTTATGGAGTTAGGATTGAAATTCTTTCACGATTTGATAAAAAACAACTAAAAGAACATAGTTAAAGAGGTAGGATTGTAATTCTTTCATGATTCGATACAAAGCAAACCATTTGTTGCCCTACTTGCCAAATCTTTACATACAGCAACAAAACTTAACCTAATACACACAACAACAACAAAATTCCGAGACATTGACAAACATTCACTCTGGACAGTACAGAACCATCATACGACGGTCTTTCTCTAGAACTTAAATTCTGTACAAAACACAATACTTTGACTCTATCAACTTCCGACTGAAGTGATGGTAGCTGCTTGTTGTAAATCATTCAACAGAGAGAGAGAGAGAGAGAGAGAGAGAGAGAGAGAGAGAGAGAGAGAGAGAGAGAGAGAGAAGAGAGAGAGAGAGAGAGAGAGAGAGAGAGAAGAGTTTTTTTTGTTTTTTTAAAGTATAATCCATCAGCTGTTGCTTTTCTTTTGTTGTTTTCTTCTTTTTATCAGATCTACAAAACATCTGCCTCAAATTACTTTGGTCTTGAACACACACACATTGCATGCATTCATGCGTGTGAGCGTGTGCGCGCGCACACACACACACATACACATAGAGTCTCTGTGAATGTCTTCAGTGTCTCACGCCTCATTGCCTTGGATGTTGGCTGAATCACTGTGTGGACTGACAGCATGCTGTGGATGAAACACTTTAGGCCTAAGGATTTTTTCCCTTTTTTTGGGGGGGGGGGGGGGAGGGTGGGGGTGAAAGGGGGGAGAGAGTTACAATGAAGAATGGGGAAAGGATGCCCTATCCAGTTACAGGGATGAGAGAGAGATTAATGCCTGCAATATATGCCAAAAATAGTTATACTAATAGTTCCTTTTCTTTAAAACACACACAAACACATACAACAAAAATCCAGTACTTTGGGTAACAGACTTTCTGCCCCCCCCCCCCCCCCCCCCGTGTGTGTGTGTGTGTGTGTGTGTGTGTGTGTGTGTGTGTGTGTGTGTGTTGGTGTGTGTTCTTATAGTGATCACTTCCTTTGGAAAAAAAAGAAGACAGAAAACCTCTTTCTTGAAACAATAAATAGAGCTTCAGTTATCTCCAAATCAGTTAACAGTATCTTGGCCAACACACTAAATTTTCTTCCTGAAGAAGGAGTTCACACACACACACAAACATACAAACACACCATGTACGCATGCGCGCACACATGCACGCCTGCGCAACTTCAACCACCAGTAATTACAAACTGCAAAAACAGCAATAGCATCTCCCTTCCTTCTCCTGAACCCACCCACCCACACGCGCACGCAGGCACACACACACTCGCACTTTGTACACTTTGACGAACTTCAAAGACCAAATTTGCAGTGTTCTTGTTTGTTTGAATCATCGGTAACTTTTTTCCTAACCGATTTCTTTGCTCGTGTCTATAAACCTTCCAAGGCTTCCATGACAATAACGGATGTTCTGCTCTGTTTACACACACACGCCCCCCCCCCCCCCCCCCCTCCCCTCCCCACCACACACAAACAAACAGCACCATCAGCAGTAACAACACTGGAATATGAAACAACAACCCCCCCCCCAAAAAAAAACCAAAAAAAATGTGTTAGTTACGTCCAGAAAAGCGTACAATGTATCTCATTAAAAACCTTGGGGGGTGGGGGTGGGGGGCACGTTGTGTTAATTTTGTCAAAACAAGCACACGTCACATTAAATCATTAACTGACGTGATTCAATCATTACTTGGTATTAGAGCCTCAGTACGTGAGGGGAGGGAGGAGGGGTGGGTGGGGTGGGGGGAGGGGGGGGGGGGAGAAGGTGTGGTGTGGGGGTGGAGGTGAGCATCTCTGTGACGCACACGCGGCTCCAGTCCGTGAGCACTTCGCTTTGTACCGAGTGTCCAGCATTTACACAAGTCATGATTGTGTGCCTTTTAATACTACAAGTCAATATGAAACAGCAGCAGCTTACCAATTAACATGGGAACGAAAACGGACTAGCCCACGCACGCACGCACGCACGCACCCACCCACACCTTCTTCTAGGCACATTCGCTCGCTCACAGAGAGAGAGAGAGAGAGAGAGGGGGGGGGGGGGGGGGGTGTCCTTCGCCAAGATTTTAATCAGATGAAGGCCATAGCCCTTATCTGGGAGAGGACACACAAATGACAAACAAAGTAGAACTATATAACGCAGAACGACATTTATCACAGAAAATCAACTTTAAAAAACAACAACAAACAAACAAAAACAATTTCAATACGATAATTAGGCATTCTTCTTGTTCTCCGCTGAACCCTCTAACAGCAACTCTTGTTGTCTGAACTATTGTTGTCTGTCATATGAGTAAAAATGCGATGCACTGCCAGTTAAGCGCCTGACAAGTCGGGCCCAGCGCATCCGACTTGGGCGTGGGGAGGAAGTATTTATCTTTGAAGTCTTTCTGAGAAAAGACATAGGAGAGTGGACCAAAAACAGCAGAAAACAAGACAAGAAGGAGGTGACATGAATAAAAGGAACAAGACAGAAACAAAGAGAGGGATAGACA
>CM054135.1:27644235-27652088 GCA_028751875.1 Rapana venosa
TCTTAACAACATCTGACACACTCCAGCCTTTGGAATCATAACGCCCCATGCTTCTAGAATTTAAAGTGGAAAAACAGCCAGCCCATCCAAGTCAGAGATGAGAAACCAACCCCCTCCCTCACCAGCCAAGAAGACATTTCGCACGTGCCCTTTGGAAAAACGATGGGGCCAGACAGGGGAGACACTTTGATGTCCTACCTCAAAAGAAAGGCCGAGAAAGAAAGCCAGGCACTTGATCTCGGGCTGGGAGGGAGTAGTACAGGCTAGGGCGTGCTAGCACCACACAGCAACCCAATCTACTTCACTCTCAGAGTCAGACCCGCCCTAGCTGCTTTACCACAGCCGCTGGCTTCTTGCTCGGGTGAAGAAGCCTTCACAGAATTATACAGCCTATGTGCGTGTGTTGTGTGTGTGTGTGTGTGTTTTATTTCTCTTCACGGCAAAACCACGCTTACATAGAATCCTTATTTTTTTGGTTTTTGCTCAGAAAAAAGCCCCCGCCCTACGCATAAAGATAGGAGAAATGACGGGAAGGGGGAAAGACTGGTCAACATTTTAGGGAATATAACATTTTGGACTGAAGGGACTTAAAAGAAACACCCCAAACAACCCAAAACCAATAGGTGATTACATCGCAACATCGAGCCTTCTCTGCGATGCAGTCTCTTGTCATTTTCCCTGACAAATATGAATTCTCAAAAGTTTCTGGCACCTTGGAACACTTTACGTATGACACTCTCCAGTGGACGGGCTGTGAGACTTTTTTCCCACGAAGATTATAAACCCACCAATCAATCAGACTAAAGCACAGAAGATGGGAAGCGCAACATTCAAGCAAATGGACAACATTGGCCAAAGTGTACGTTTACTGTTGTTGTGTACCGTTTCGATATCGCGATTTTTTGGTAGGATAGAGTTTTCAGCTGCTTCGTTTTCGTTGCTGTTTGCCCCCTTCGGCGTAAAATGTAGCCGAGTCCAATAGTCTTGTTAGTCTAGTAGGTTCCCTACGTTGTTCACAAACACAACTGACTTCATGTTTCCATGAGGTGTGTCTTGGACTGTTCATACCAATTTGAAATGGATTTTTCTTGTGTCTATGGAGATAATTATAGTTAAGTATCAATTTATTTTTATTTTATTCTTTTATATCGAGGATAATGGACTAAGCACTTATGTGCTTTTTTTTACATCCAGTCCCCGTGTGTATGCAGTTTTGTAAATGTTGTCATCCGTTCCCGCCGCACACAATGGCCTACTCTTCCAAAAAGCGGAACGGGTTTTAACGTGTGCGCAAGATTTTACCGTCAGTATTGCAATTGCCTTTCATGGGGTGATTAAAGTGTTTTTAACTTTGACTTGACTAGAAGACAAAGGATCAAAGCTATGTTTTTACATGTCTGAAGTATGAGATAACGGCAAGTAACACCAGTACATTTTCAACTTGTTTCAAGACGACTACCCCAATATCAAATTAAACAGGGTCATCCTTTTTGTCCTTTACAAGATTAGCACAATCAATGCAAATAACGCCATAAATTTTTCACTTCAGGCTATCTACCAAACACGTCATCACATTATTCACAATGCAAAATTTATCTGAATGACACCCTTTTTTTTTCTTTCCAAAACGTGTTAAGATTAGCATTTCAGGGCCAAAGTAAATTGCCTCACCACACGGTTTCCCCCCTGTCTTACAACCAGCAGTGTAAGAGCACAGCCAATGTCATCATACTTCCACTGCCTCTCAAGACTAGCACTGTAGAATCACACTAAAATAGTAGTAAATGCATACAAACTTTCATTGTCTCTGATACTAACACCTAGAGAAAATGCATGCAAACTTTCATTACCCCCAAAGACTAACACTTTAAGACCACAGCCAATGCCATCATATTTCCATTACCTGTGAAGAATAGCACTGTGAGATTTTAGCAAATGCCATCATACTATTAGTTCCATTATCTCTGAAGACTAGCACATAGTATCACAGCAAATGCTATCATAGTTCCATTACCTCTGAAAACTATTACTGTAGAATCACAGCGAATGCCATCATACTTCCATTGCCTCTGAAGACAAACATTGTAGAATCAGAGCGAATGCCATAATTATTTCCACTACCGCTGAACACTAGCACTGTGGGATCACAACAGTGCTATTATACTTCCATCCCCTCTGAAGACCAGCACGGTAAAATCACAACAAACTTCCACCTGGGGTCACAGCAAGTACATACACATTTTCATTACCTCTGAAGACTACAACTGTAAGATCACAGCAAGTACATACAAATTTTCATTACCTCTGAAGACTAGCGCTGTAGGATCACAGCAAATGCCATCATTTTCCACTACCTTGGAAGACTAGCACTGTAGGATCACAGCAAATGCCATCATATTTCCACTACCTTGGAAGACTAGCACTGTAGGATCACTGCAAATGCCATCATATTTCCACTACCTCGGAAGACTAGCGCTGTAGGATCACAGCAAATGCATACACAATTCTATAATCCCTGAAGACCATCACAGTAGGATCATTGCAAACGCCATGCTATGAGTATCCTTCCATGATCTCTGAAGACCAGCATTTAGGATTACAGAAACGACACCAGTAGGATTAAATTAACTAACTATCTCGTAGGTACAGTAACCCTAATTTTGACAACAAACAGCAGTCATGATGCTGAATTCCTCAACACATGGATCTTACCACTAGGCAACTACGGCAGGTTAGACACGGCCATTTTCACATCATCGTCTTGCATCCCTTGTTCCAATACTCTGCTATAAGGCACGTCCCTCAACACTGATCGACTGATTTTGGTCATCATTGCCATTTTTACATAGTAACCAAGCAGAACCAAAAACACGTGCTTAACTATAATATGACCCTACACTGCTTCTGCTCAGTTCCTTTTTCTGTTACATCCAGTAGCACCCTGTGATATACTTTCATGCGTACACTTTACTTTCTCTTAATTTAGACGGACTAACTTGCCAATCACTAAACACATAAGTCTACCTCAGATCCATCCTCACCCAAAAAGGCGAGTTCTGCTTCCCATGAGGTTTTATTTAATTTTATACTGGTCTACACAGGAGATGATGGCACAGGTGTCGTCTCTACACAATTTTAATTTCCAACCAACCAAAAAAGTTATTTCGGGAACGGAACAGTCGGTAGAAAGGGTGATTTATGTGCATGAGGAAGGAAGGAAGGAAGAAAGAAAGAGGCAACAGTAGGGGAGGAGAAGGTTGGATGGAGAAGGAGGAGGGGGAGGGGACAGCAGAAAGAAAACATCTTTCACTGGCACACGGCCCATAACTTTCATCACTTTGGCAGCAGTTAAAAAGTTTAACCCGTTCCACTTGCTACCATACCTGGCTTTGTTTTCTCCATTATATTTTTTCCATCCTTTCTTTATCTCCCCAGCATCTTCTTTTTCTTTCCCCTCGTCATCTACTTCTTCTTCTCTTCCTTCAGTAAATCGACTACTTGCACAGCTGCTGACTAAATGATAATCCTTAAATCACTGAAAACATAAAAACAGAAACATAATCCCATCACATACTAAACTGTTGATAGATTCATGAGAGACTACGCAACTTATCAAGTTAGAAATTTAAAAAAACCCAACAACTAATAGAAAAATTATTGCAGATGTTCACAGCGATCACCACACAAACCAACGAGGAAGAACAGTCCAAAGCGACCTCAGTAACAATGCAACAGGTGTTGAGCTCATTCTGAAGGAGCAAGGCCAGCAGAAGAAGCCTGCTAGTTGTGTCAAAAGAGCAAAGCGTCAGTGCAGTCGAGCGATGATGCTGCTGATGATGATGATGATGACAGCTTTCAGCTGATCCGGCGCAACTCGGTTTGCTTGCTGCACTGCTCAATCAGTGCCGCCGCTGCCGCACCACCACACCAAAACAACAGCAGCGGCGGCAGCAGCAGCCGCAAGTCTGCCCCCATCACTACATGGACTAAGATGGGTGAGAGAACGGACCGAGAGAGAGATATGGGTTATGCCACCTATTTCACACCACTGCTTCCGACACCCTAACTTTTTTTTTTAACCTTTCCGCACAGCTGTCTCTTTTAACTTCTGTCAGAGTAAGGACATTGCTCTCATTACATCCTATCCTAGCATAATTAACTAGTTTTCTTTTCTTAACTTATGCACGTGCATGTAGATGCGCGCGCACGCGAACGTGGAGAGAGAGAGAGAGAGAGAGAGAGAGAGAGAGAGAGAGAGAGAGAGAGAGAGAGAGAGAGAGAGAGAGAGAGAGAGAGAGAGAGAGAGAGAGAGAGCGGCCAATAGTATATTATTTCATGCTGGGAAACACAGACATACCCAGTCTTAGGACCTCCCTTTCATACAGTCTTACCCTCATCTTTTCTTTTTAAAAATCTATTTTTTAATTGTTCTTCCGCTAGAGCTCCGAGGTTCAGCAATAAGATTTTTTGCGTATGCGACCATTCTTTCCCCCCATAGCCGCATTCCGACTTCGGGGATGGTGTCTAAACACGACACCTGTGTGTATGCGCTTTTGAAATATTGTCATCCGTTCCTACCGGCTGAAATGGCCTACTCTTCCAAAAGGCGGAGCAGGTTTTAAAGGTGTGCGCAAGATGTTCTGCACGTGCCTTAGCACACGGGGCCTCATATCAAAGACTCATTCGAAGACATTCAGTTCGATTTTCTCGTCAAACTGGTAAGAAAGGGCAAGGCTGAGAATCGAACCCAGAACCTCACAGTTTACTTGTTGGGCAGGTGAACGTCTTAACCGCCCTGCCGCCTTGTTCTCTTTAGCTATATCTGAAAGACATCATCATATTAATATCCTGGAACTTAAGAAAATAACGTGGGGGATTCGCTGGACTAAAATTTTTTTTTTTCTTACCGTACCGTGGTTCACCGATTGTGCAATTTTTACGTATGCGACAAGTCCCCCCCCCCCCCCCTTCCCCACCCTCCACCACCATTTAGGTAGCCGTACTCCGACTTCAGGGATGGACTCTATAATTAGAACCCAATGACTGAAAACGCCTCGATGAGTGCATTGCATGCTGGCATCTTGCGACTGACGACAGTAAGGTTTCTTCTTTACTTCGTGTATAATATATAGATCTTCATTCTAAAATAAAATAAAATAAAATAAAAAAACGCCCACGCACGCACGCACGCGCGCGCACACACACATACAACACAAACAACCAACAAACAAAACCCAAACACCTGTACATGTCATGCCTGATTCATCAAGTCAGTAGGCTAGTGCTTTCGCTGACTGGTTTTAACTTTTGGGTGTGGCCGGCACAGACGTCTCTGTTCTGTTGTTCTGTTCTGTCTGTGAACTATTCAACCCCCAAGTTTTCAAAACAGCTGACTCATAAGTTAAAGACATACTGGTAAACAAACAAACAAACAAAAAAGTTTGACACAGCATCTGTGTGTGCGTGCGTGCGTGCGTGCGTGCGTGCGTGCGTGTGTGTGTGTGTTTGTGTGTGTGTGTGTGTGTGTGTGTGTGTGTGTGTGTGTGTGTGTGTGTGTGTGTGTGTGTGTGTGTGTGTTAAAGCCGGCAAGCAAGCACGCCTGTGCAGGTACTTGTGTAACTAACCTCAACAATGTCAACATCATCATTGTATTCAATAATTAATAGCAATATTCGTACCTCCATCACCGCCACACCTACCATATACAGGAGATGTTCAATGCATACCATCAAACAAAAAAACCAAAAAACCCCAATGAACTACAGACCTACATACACAGTTCTGTTTTTGTGTGAGCGCTTTTCTCCCTCTACCCATCTACCCAGCTCCAAGCCTACTAGTACAGACTGTTACCCCACAACCAGACAAGAAAAATGTTTACACAATGCATAATAATAATAATAATGGAATTTATATAGTGCTGTATCTTTCACCTGTAGACAAATCAAAGTGCTTGCACTCTCAACTCATTCTTACACAGTCATGCAACCAATAGCAAGTAATAGTTCTAACAAGTCCAAATGTACACACACACACACACACACACACACACACACACACACACACACACACACACACACACACACACAGAGGTTATATACTTTGGCAGGGTGATGGGATTTTTGGCTGTTGAAAAGAAGGGGTAGCTATGAAATGAACAGGAGAGGAAAATCTTAGGTTTGAAACAAATATGTCTTGAGGCCGGATTTAAAGTGTCACAAGAAGGCCTTTGGCGAAGAGAGATAGGGAGGCCATTCCAAATCGATGGACCAGAAACAGAGAAAGAGCGACGGCTGACCATGGACTGGCTGAATCTAGGTATTCGTAAGCACAAGGAATCTGCAGCAGAGCGAAGGGAACGAGAAGGAGTGTACAGGTGAAGGCATTCACAGAAGTAGGAGGGTGCTGTTTTGTGGAGACATTTGTAACAGGGAGTACTGATCTTATAGTTTATTCTTTGTGGCACAGGCAGCCAGTGGAGAGATCGCAAGAGAGGGGTTATGTGGTCAGATTGTTTCTTTCTGAGGACTAGTCGAGCTGCAGAGTTTTGAATACGTTGAAGGGAGTGGGTAGACGATGCTGGCAGACCAGCCAAAAGAGAATTGCAATAGTCCAGACGTGAAAGAATGAGAGATGCCACGAGTTTGGGATGTTGCGTCTGTGGACAGGTACTTTCGAATTGCACTAATACACCGTAATTGATGTTAGCACGACTGGCAGGTCTGGGTGATGAATTTTTGCATAGAGAGTGTGTTGTCGATAATGACCCCTAAATACTTCACAGCAGTGGATAGAGGGTATGATGTATTGGTGAATTCTATTGAAGCTGTTGTAATGGAAGAGACTTTGTGTTTGGTCCCTACAAGCATGGCTTCAATTTTATTAGCGTTTAGTTGTAACTTGTTCTCTGTCATCCAGTTTTGGATATCTTGAAAACAGTAGGCCATATCTGTCGAGAGAAGGCAGATTTTCAGGTGTGTCACTGCTTAGAATCTGAGAGTCATCTGCATAAAAGTGATGGATGATCTGATGACGGTTAATTATATGTGACAGTGGAGCGGTGTAGAGTGTGAAAGAACAGGGCCCAGAACTGATCCCTGCGGGACTCCACATTCCAGTGTGGCAGGTACTGACTGAATCTTGTTTACTGTGACTGTCTGGAATCGGTCAGTCAGGTACGTGCTAAACCAGGTGAGGGCTGTATCAGTATCACCAAACGTTTCTTGAAGACCGGAGAGAAGAATAGAGTGGTCAATAGTGGTCAATAGCATACACACAATACAAACCAGTGATAGATCGATCCAAAAACTATCACATGCATCGTTTAATTTTTGTTGCTGTTTTTCTTCTTAATTTGTGTTTATTTTTGCTTGTAGTTGTTTATTTATTTATTTATTTATTTATTTATATACCCTCTGCTGCCCTTTCAAAGACTGCAGTGTTTCCTCGGAGACAATAGGAGATACACTACATACACTCTAGTCTTGTGCAAGTGTCAATATGTCAGGCAGGTTCATTTTCAGCCGTGATCCATGGTACTATGAGATTAGTGAAGGCAATTTCTTTCCAGGTAGGACAAGTTGTTGCGCAATGCGTACAAGACTACGAACACTAGTCTTCGTTAGCTAAAAAAACAAAATAGCCAGAAATTCAAGTGCGTTACTAGCATAACTAAAATGAACTGAACAAGTTAACATTTATCACAGAATATCGCGCATATCTGTATCACAGTTTCAGGTAGTTTGCTATTAAAGACGAAGTGAACATTCATATATCACTGACATCCATCAATATCTGTGTTGTTAAAGTACACAAGCGCTGACGCTTGTTTCCCCCCCCCCCCCCCCCCCCCC
>CM054135.1:27652588-27782588 GCA_028751875.1 Rapana venosa
GAACAAAGAGAGAGAGAGAGAGAGAGAGAGAGAGAGAGAGAGAGAGAGAGAGAGAGAGAGAGAGAGAGAGAGACAGACAGACAGACAGACAGACAGACAGACAGACAGAGCCAAGAGCAAAACAAATAACATGCACCAGTTTGTTTGCATGTTACATCATGAAGGAGGAGTAGATGGTTGTGCCATAAACGCGATTTCGTACGATGTTTGGAACTAGACAGCTCGCAACCTCCCCTCCACCCCCTCCCCCTGTTCAGCTACCATCACCACCACCACCACCTTCCCCCCCTGCACCCCCCCCCCCCCTCCTTTTTTTATATTTTATTCCTCTAGTCAAACAGCTGAAAATGGCGCGTGCAAACGGCTACTTCACGTTAAATCTCATTCTTTCGGCCGGCTCTCTCAGAGCTCTCTTCTTTTCCCTCCCTTCCCATCCCCTCTTAATCCCCTTTCTGCCAGTGCTAAAAATGCTGCTGCAGCTGCTATTCATCAACGCTTAATCCCGCTCTCTCACTGTCTCCCGAGAAAATGGAAAGGCCTCCGTCTATCTGTCTGTCTGTCTCCCTCCCTCTCCCCGCAATGTAATGCTGTGCCAGTAGGGTTAGGTATGAGGGGTAACTCCACTGACCATACAGTGTGAACTTCTGGTGTGAAACAAAATGTGTTCAGCCCTGTGCTTTTATTTTTGCCCTTTTCATCAGCGGATTACCTCAGAAGCAGTTGTTCTTTAATGGAAAACATGATGCATGGTGTTTTTCATGTACATATGATGGGTTTGAGATATTTATCTTTTCTTTTTTGTGGATGATATAATTCTGACGTCAGAACCTAGTACTGGGCTACCAACACAGTCAAAAAGGTAATTTAGATAGCTCTACAACTTCGCTTCAACTGAAAGTTCACATGATTGCCGAAGACTAACATCAAGTTCTGCGTTCAGATAAGATGGAATATACTTTTCAACAAAGCTGAATTTTTACAGTGGCCTGTAAAGACCGTGTAAGCAGAGCTTAGAACACATCACTAAATATATTGCAAAAGTTGTCAATGTTATAAAAACCCAGCCCTTTGAAATATCTATGAAATTCGATTCACGGGTGCAGCCTACTGCACAGTATCATGGTGCTGAAATCTGTGGACGTTACGATGCTGCTCTGTTTTGTGAAAATGTTAATGTACTTGCTTGGGGAAAAAAATTCCAAGCAAACACCAAATGATCGAATTTATGAAGAAACAAACCGATTTCTAAGGAAAGGTTGAAAATAAAGCGTATGGAGGAGTCCACATTCTTACATTATGCCATACGATCTAGATATTAAGAGCCTAGATATTAAGAGCAAGACAAATTTTAACTGGGTTATCAAAACGTGAGGAGCAGGTTTGTTGAACTTGGGTTTGGTTGGTTGCCTTCAGCAGAGTGTGTGGGGATATAAATGTTTTTATTCATACATTTCGGACAAGATTAACATTACTCATTCTAGATGGCAAGAATGGTCTAGTCATATCAATGACAGTCAGCGATTTGATCTTAACAGGCAATTCATCCCAGTGCATCGCATTCAGACTTATAATACGAATGAAAATGGATCGGCATTTGAAAATTATCACACTTGTATTTCTTTTCTCCTTATTGGTATCGTGAAAAGCACAACGGTCGTTACCTTCTGTGTCTTTTGTGTAACAGTGCTGAGAAGACTGTTCATTTTGTGCCACGCTGTCCGCTCTTGTGGCATCTCAGTATTCTGTTCATTCCTAAAGCCCAGCATATTTAGACCGTCATTATTTAAAAATGGCTTCTACAAAGGAAAGTGTCATTTAGAACATCGCTCTTTATTTGTACAAGTCATTCAATAAAAAGTATTAAAATCTATAAATGACAGATCCTGCTACGGTTTGTAATGTATTGCTATGATTTTTTCAATGTCGTGGATACTCAAACCCCTCCTAGAGGAAGGGCTATGGCCTATGTTAAATAAAATACTTTTTTTGATTCCGCGCGCGCGCGTGTGTGTATGTGTGTGTGTGCGCGCGCGCGCGCAGCAAGCATGCCGATTCTCTGTGTGTCGGCGTGTGTGTGAGCGTGTGTGTGAGCTGTGTGTGTGTGTGTGTGTGTGTGTGTGTGTGTGTGTGTGTGTGTGTGTGTGTGTGTGATGTGTGTGTTCGCGCGCGGTAATATATATATATATATATATATATATATATATAAATATCATCCGTCTCGTCCACCAACCAGTGCACTCTCTCTCTCACTCTTCTCCCCCCCCCCCCCTCTCTCTCTCACTCTCCCTTACACCCCCCCTCCCCCGCTTTTCTCTCTCATTACCTCCCCTCCTCTCCATCTCTCTCCCTTCTCTCCATACAAATCAATCATCACGGTACAAATGCAGCCTAACGCATATATATATATATATATATATATATATATATATATATATATATATATATATATATATATATATATATATTATTATATATATGTATGCATATATATGTATGTATATTATGTATATATATGTATGTATATATATGTACATACATGTTTATATATATATATATCAGGCACATGGACATAAATAAAAAGAAAATAATAATCATATAATAAAATAAATGAATAAAAAAATGTCAGCTGTGGGGCGCAAGAAGGGATGGGTTGTGTCACTTTTCCAAGGAGTTTCCCAACCGGTCGGATTCTTTTCTATTTCCAACCTGCTCTTTTGGCTCTCCCGTGTCGGTGTGAATGATCATTATGAAATCCTGACGACCGTCAGTTAATCGTTATCTGGGTGCCGCAGTCTGGAGAGAGAGAGAGAGAAGAGGGGGGGGGGGGGGGGGGGGGGGGGGGGGGGGGGGGGGGGGGGGGGGGGGGGGGGGGGGGGGGGGGGGGGGGGGAAGGAAGGGAGAGGGGGGAGGAGGTGGAAGGGGGAGAGGAAGAGAGGAGGAGAGACAGAGACAGAAGAGAGAGGACAGAGAGAGAAAAGGGAGAAGAGGAGAGAGAGGAGAGAGAGAGAGAGAGAGAGAGAGAGGAGAGGAGAGAGAGAGAGAGAGAGAGAGAGACAGACGAGAGAGACAGAGACAGAGAGAGAGAGAGATGGTAATGATGATGAATTAAAGTTTAAGTTCATGGGTTACAGATATGGGTTGGCTTTTGGGGTTGTTTTTTAAATCTAGCCCCTTGCCAGGGGTCGGGGAGGGGGGGGACACAAGAGGGAGAATGGAGGAGGGAGATGGAGGGGGGGGAGAAGAGAGAGAGAGAGAGAGAGAGAGAGACACAGACAGACAGACAGACACAGACAGACTGACAAGACAGAGAACACCACTAATTTATTATGATTATGGCATGCGTTAAGTGGGCAAAGCAAAACATGAGTGTTTAAAAAAATAATTATTTATTTTCTTAAAGGCAAGATGGAGAGAAGAGATGTAAAGAAGCAAGCGCAGGTATGGTCGAGAGAGAGAGAGAGAAGAGAGAGAGAGAGAGAGAAGAGAGAGAGAAGAGAGAGAGAGAGAGAGAGAGAGGAAGAGAGAGAGAGAGAGAGAACACAGCACTAATTTATTTTATGACATGCATTAAGTGGGCAAAGCAAAGTTTAAAAAAAATAATAGATAAAACCAAATCTCAATATATGTGGGGGTTTTTTTTTTTTTAAAGGGGAAGGTAGCGAGGAAAGATAATTGAAGAAAAACAAAGCCAACACAGGTAGGTGGTACTGAACTAAAGTTACTGGGTAAGAAAATGAAAATTATTGCCATTTCCACACCACGCACCTCGTAATCAAATGAAAGTTCATTGTGACTGTATCAAAGGTGGTGGAAGCCCCTCACCCCCCCCCCCACCCACACACACACACACACCCAACAAAGGCGCATGCAACTGCTTATTCAATATACCATCTGAAAATAAAACTTTTGACACTATTGACTTTGGCTTGTGGCTTTCTCTCTCTCGTCTCTCTCCTCTATCCTCTCTTCTCTCCTCTCTTCTCTCCTCTCCTCTACTTCTCGTCTACGCTCTCACACACAAGCACACCACCACACACACACTCACTGTTTCTATACCTTCTTTCTCTTCAGGAAGGCTTGACACAAAAAAAAGCAATGATCTTTTGCTTATTCAGATACACCCATCTGGAACTAACACTCTTGACTTTTGTGATTTGACTTTTGCTTTGGCTATGACTTTCACACACACCACAACACACACACACACACAACCATGAAAAGCCCAAACTCGATTCATCTTTACACACCGTGACGTCGACTTGCATCTTGTGTGAGAACAAGTATTAGTTTCACGTCAAAGGCTCAAGGCAAGATGACGGCGGCGGGGTGTTTGCCCCCCCCCCCCCCCCCCCCCCCCCCCACAAACAACAAAGGACAGCCCCGCCCCTACGGGTCCATCTCTGCCTGCCACTATATCCGATTACTGACACAGTGGTCAGGCCACTGTCCAAGACTTTGGCCCTTCTTGTGTGCCTTAGACTATGGGTGGGTCTCCACGTACGTACTGCTGTCTCTTGCATGCTGCCCCTAAAGTC
Organism: Rapana venosa; assembly: GCA_028751875.1. Classification (NCBI taxonomy): domain Eukaryota; kingdom Metazoa; phylum Mollusca; class Gastropoda; order Neogastropoda; family Muricidae; genus Rapana; species Rapana venosa. The sequence continues at coordinate 27,657,124 of CM054135.1, forward strand.
TCACTCCAAACTCCGGCGGGACTTAATTTTGTAGTTATTGTTTTACTGGGACCTTTATTTCCCATACAATTGTATATATTCACTTTCGAGTTACTCTTGTGTGAGTGTATGAATCTTCATTTTTTTTTTTTTTTTAAATCGCCCTCTTCCTTCGTTTACTAATGTAAACTAAAATTCAAACATATGCCTTTTGTTTTATTTGGGGGGGGGGGGGGGGGGGGGGGGGGGGAGGGGCGGGTGGGGGGGGGGGGGGGGGGGGGGGGGGAGGCAAGATTTTCTTCACCACTCAATCGAGTTCACTGTTTCAGTAGCTTATAAGATTGCCATTTTTAGACGCCAATGTGTGTGTCTGCACGCGTGCGGGTCAAGCATTATACAGACGCCTTTGTGTGCGTGTTGTGGTGCTGTGAGGTGTGGTGTCTAGCGCGCGCGCGCGCGCTGCATACACAAACATGCTCACACATGCAGGCGCGTGTTATAAAAGATAACGGTGGTCTTTCTAATAAAATGGCAATTTTTTCAGGCATATCACAGGATGGCATAAACAATTCATCATTCTTTCTTACAAACAGTCCAGTAAGAAGTATGCATTTCAGATTGCCCTTTGCAAGGATCTTCGTCGAACGCTCACAACTGAGAACACTACTACTGGGTCTAGTCATATGAAGAGGCGACATGCGCTGCGCTGGGCAACCCGGTTGAGTGCCTGACAAGTCAGGCTTAGCGCACAGAAGGAAGTGGCAGGAGGTTAAGACGTTCCACCTGCCTAACAAGACACCGTGAGGTTCTGGGTTACCATTGCCTCCGGCCTATGCCACAGACGCAACTCGGAGCTCATAAGCCGCTGGGAACGAAAAAAAAAAAAAAAAACAACGGGCCAGCGCTCTGACATCGGCATGGAGTAGGAGGTGGGATGGGGGGGGGGGGGGGGGGGGGGGGGGGGGGAAGAATGTTACATTTTAAGAATTGTTGCTTGTTTAAGTCTTATCTGAGAGAAAAAACACGGCATAAGGAGAATATACACACCAAGAAGGGCAGAAAATAGACAAGAAGGAGGTGACACGAGGAACAGAAACCAAGACAGAAACAGAGAGAGAGAGAGCGAAGGACGAGAGAGAGAGAGGAGAGAGAGAGAGAGAGAGAGCGAGGAGAGAGAGAGAGAGAGAGAGCAGAGAGGAGACAGAGAGAGGAGAGACAGAGACAGACAGAGACAGAGAGCGTCGAGAGAGGTAATTCCAAGCACAGATTTTTCCAGAAAGTTGGGAATGCTATTATATCAAGACAGGCCCACTTCCCCCCAACGCCGAGGCTTTCCCCACCGGGGAGCAAGGGTCGTATATTAATTTTTATTAATTAACTTACATTACTGTGCCGTCCTGTCCTGTCTGTGTCTCTGACCACCATCAAGACGTACGCTCTCATAATGAAAAAGCGTCGAGTAAGGGCAAGCCTGAACGTCTGCGAACCTTCATAGGCCAACCTGGCTATGCCCACTGGGGTGTTCTTGCCGCGGGTACAAAGACAGCCTCATGCCCCGGAAACGCATCAGATTAATTAAATCTCTCTACATCTCCTCATTCTCTCCTCTGATCATCGTCTCCTCCTCTCACCTCTCTCTACCTCTCCTTCTCTCATCTCTCTCTCTCCTCTCTCTCCCTCTCTACACCAGCTGATTGACCAATGAGGAATCCTGTGATCTATCAGAAACTGAAGCTGTGGTGCCCATGATAGGACCGGGAGAAAATGAAAGATCGAATCAGTGCCGGACTATGACTGTGATGCCTTGTCATAGAGTGGAGCGCAGATTCGATTCTTGCTTGGATAACCATGGGTTTAATGTGTCTTATCATGTGTGGTGAGTAGTGTGTGTGGTGTGTGTGTGTGATGTGGTGTGTGTGTGTGTGTGTTGTGTTGTGTGTGTGTGTGTGAGAGGTGTGAACACCGAACGTGCGGGCCAGCGAAAGTACTTAGTGCTTTGTGTACACTGTATGTGTGAGTGTGTGATTGTCTGAGTCAGTGTAGTGTCGTGTGTGAGTGTTGCTCACGCGAAACTGAGTGGTGTTTTGAAGCATGTGGCTCTGCCTGTGTGAACTAGGATGTTGTAATGTGTGTGTATAAACGTGAGTGTGCGTGATTTGTTTGTGCGAAGTGTATGTATGTGCGATGTTGTGTGATCGTGCGTGCCTGTGTTGTTGGTGTGAGAGAAAGAGAGCAAAGAGAGGAATAGGCAGTAGGCTACATACGCCACCTGTGTGTGAGAAAGTCACGATACTGTCACACGATGTTCGCCGAGAAAAAGTCTGCACATGCCATGAAAAAAATGAAAGAAGAGACATTGATAATACCTTGTATTCCTTGTCGCCAGACCAGTATTAGTTGAGACAAAAGTTAGATTTAGAATGTGAGGTACAGTATTTTTTGTAGAAACTCCTCCAACCTAGACAATGACCCTTGAATATCTCCGTAACACACATGTTCTGGAATACCATGATATGAGACTATGTGGGCTGATATTTGTTTATTTTTTTCAGTATTTGAATTATTATCGTGTTTTGTGCCCAGCCCCCCTCCCACTGTCCCTTGTGAATGGCCTCTTGCTTATCAACAAAAAACCTATTGTCAATGTCATTGTCAATGTCATTGTCTCCCCCCTCTCTCTCCTCACTCACTTCACTCACTCACTCTTATTTGTGGCGATTGCATTTATGTAATAATTACTTATAGGTCGTATTACCTGATAAACAGACAAGACAAACCCAGCTCCCCGACACAGAAGGGGCTATCCCAGTATGGCCGATACTATAATAAACCCACCCCCGTTTTCCCAGTACTTGGAGAGAATAATGAGAAATAATAAAAAATGGTTTTCAAACATTTAAAAGTGTACATTTCAAAAACTAGAAAAAGACAAAAAAAAACCTAAAACAAAACATAGACAAACAAAACAGAAAAAACAAACAAAACACCAAAACATAAAAAACAACAACACAACAGAAAAACAAACCAAAACAAAAAACAACAAAATAACCAAAAATCACTAAATCAAAAAAACAACATTACAAAAAATTAAAAACTAAAAAACAATAAACTCTAGAATACAAACCAAACTAAAATAAAAAACACCAAACAATAACACCAGTAGTCACGCGTCCACAAACTGTGGCACAAGAGACTGTTTTGCAAACTTTCAGGTTAGGCACAGGGTTTTTGCGGTCTAGAAAAAAACATCCTAAAATTTGGAATCGAAATGACTCATGTGGATGCAAAATTTGTGTGCCGCCATTCCTTGTGTAAATAAATTGGAAGATGAAACCCAACCCACTTCTTAATTCACTGTGCATAGCATATGCAGATAACCCGTAAGAACTGTGTATACTGCAGTCCTTCCCTCTGGTTGCTTTATTCAAAAACGATAACTGCATGCATATATTGCACAAACTGTACATGAAAATATAATCAAGTCTATTGCCTATCAAAAGTACAAGCATTGGCTTAAAGATAAGGAAGCACACCCAGCAAGTTAGATAAACTGTTTGAGATACTAATTATGTTCAAGCGATCCTATATTATTTCTTTCAGTATAATGTATGACTGTAGATGTTGCTTGTTGCTCGTATGACACACGGTGGCAGTACACGTGTGCTGACAATTGCCCGCTATGGGGTAGAGAGAGAGAGGCAACTTGTGTGCGAGCAACAGTATGCATGCTACATGCGCAGTTTGTGTGTAGTCTGTATGTTATGTGCTCGCGCACGCGCGCACATAGTGGTGTGTATGCCATGCATAGTGTGCGTGCATGAAATTAATTGATGATATCTTTTCTCCCATACTTTTAATTTGATAATAATCCCCGCTTGTCTATCTGGGCTGCAAATGCTATCAGACGAACAGAATAATATTGTCATGTCATTGTGAATCTTCCAGTCCCTGTCTGTCTGTCATGTTCTGTCTCTCTATCGCTTGTGCTCCAAGCATACAGCAAAAAACATAAGCAATTGGACAATAGAGAAAGTTTGTTATCACAGACGTTGTATTAATTCTACTTTTTCAGTTATTAACAAACCAATGGTTGTGCATTTCCATGCCGTGATGTCTATTTGGGCTGTCACTGACTGTAATTTCCCCCTCCCCTCAGTTTATGCGAGTTGTTCCCAGTTCCCATCCATCCGTCCACCTTGTGAACGGGCGTAATATGCTTAATCACAAACAAACAATTGTCATTGTCATCTCCTCTCTCTCTCATCTCTCTCATCTCCTCGTCTCTCTCCGCTCTCTATTCTCTAGTGATCTCGTCTCTTCTCTCGCTCATTGCCTCTCCATCCTCTCTCTCGTCTCCTCTCTCTCTCTCTACACTATTGTCATCAGATTCCCCCTCCCCCCCCCCCGCACCCCCCCCTCCCCCCTTCGATAATTGGTTGTGATTTGTGATTTTTGTGGAAATTGTATGATTTTGAATTTTTGATGCAAGTATTCTTCAACATGGGTTTTTGAAGCTGTGAGTGTGAATTTGAAAGGGGATTTTTTTTCATTTTTTCCTCCAAGGCAGGAGGAACAGCTAGGATTCAACGAAGATAGGACATTCCTATTCCATAAATGAAAAAATAATAATGATTGTGCTTTTGCCTGCCTTGTTTCTTCCATCCATTCTCCTCTCCTCTCACTCTGCTCTGTCTCTGTCAATCTATTTGGTTCTGTCTTGTCTGCATCTGTCTGTTTTGTTTTGTCTGACCTGCCTGTCTGTCTATGCTACCTATCTATTTTCGTGCTATCGTCTCTGTCCCCCTCTCTCTCTGTTAAAGCTCTCTCATCATCTCTCCTGTCAGTCTCATGTCTCCTGTGTCAAGTCTGTCTCTCCCAATGTCTACTGTCTCTGTTTCTCTCTCCACAGTCATGTCTGCTGTCTGTCTGTCTGTCTCTTTCGCTCACCTATCTCTCCTCTCTCTCTTTCTCTCTCTCTCTTCTTGTGCATTCCTGTTCTTTTTTATTATTCTTTTTCCATAGTTTTATTTATTTTTTTTTCCATTTACATATTGAAAAATACAGCTTTTCTTGAACTTCATCATTTTGTCTTTATATATAGTATGTTGTGATATGTATATGTATTTTGTGTGCATGTGTATGTACACACACACACACACACATAATATATGTATTATATGTGTTGTTTATATATGTATATAATATGTGGGGGGGGGGGTGTATGTGTGCATGTATGTTTGTATGTGGTTATGTATATGTGGTGTATGTATATATATATTTATATAGTATAATGTGTGTGTGTGGGGGGGGGGGGGGGTGGTGCATTTAATAAATTGAATTAGCAAGTGCCTTATTCCTGTTTTGTTTACTTACAAAAATTATGTTTTTTTCATGTATGAATAAGTATTGGGATGAATTTGCATGGAAAGTTCCATCATCAATGTATTTATTTTTTCAAATCTTATATCATTCTTCATGCTATGTAATGCACAATTTAATTATTTCGCACATTTTTTTTTCGAGGGCTGGATGTAAAAATAAGCTATGTGTTATCTTAATTCTTATAACCCTCTAGTCTGAATAAAAATGTGTCTTCATTGTTCCTCATCTCTCTCTCTCCTCGTCTTCTCTCTCACCATCGTCTCTCTTTCTCTCTCTCTCTCACATCTCTCTCTCTCTCATCTCCTACTCTCACTCTCCCTACCTCCCCCACTCTCCTGCTCTCACAAACCGAACACAACAAGTGATCCCAAGATATAGGACATTCAACGCTTCGCACAACGTTCCCAACTGCACCACCACCACACACCACCACGCCAAGCTGGCTCTTGCCAAACGGCCAAAATACGACTGCGCACATTAACGATCCCAGGAGCACGGCAGGAAGTGTATGTGGCAAGTAAAAAAGAAAGGAAGAACATACCGTCTTTTTTTTTCTTTTGGTTTGTTTGTTCTGAAGGCTGACATTTTCTGATTAGGAAAGAAAGCAGTAACTGGATGGTATCGACACTAGGGGCTTTGATCTCCAACGCCTGATCTCCCCTAACTTAGGAGGAGGCCTTTCATGTTCTTAGCATCCATTCTGTTTGTAACACCAGAATGGATTTCACATATTGTCCACCCCCACCCCTCCTTTTTTTGGATATTTTGGTGTAGGTGGGAGATTGGGAGGGTGGTCATAAAGGTTTAGGTTGTGAGCTTAACAATATCTATTTTCCCCCTCTCCTTTTGTATGTTGTTTTACTGTTTGTACTAGCTTTTTCATGTTCGCCCCTTTTTTGTAGAGATTTTATTCCTTTCATTTACTTATTTATCACTTAATCGAACATGAACGTTACCCAAAATGAACCATATGGATTTCATATTACTCTCTACTCAGCACCCCACCCCACCACCACACACACTCACGCCTCTCCCCCTCTCTTTTTTCTCTCTCCTCCCCTTTTTTCCCTCTCCCCCTCTCTTCTCTCTCTCCTCCTCCCTCTTTCCTCCCCTTTTCCCCCCCCCCTTTTTTTCTCCTGTGCATCATTTCCCTTCCCCCCTTTCCACCTTACAAACTGAGGCAACGGATAGGCGGCCTAACAGTAAAGGCTGATTTGGGGTGGGGATGTGGAAGCGGAGCACGCAAGAAGAAAAAAAACGAGGATGACCAAACCCCAAATGTCTACCGCAAAAGGCCCCCTGCTTTGTACGTACGTGAAACATCGATAAAACTTTAAAAAAATGGCTGGCCGTAAGACCCCTTTTTTCACAACATTTAGAAAAAAGATGCAAAAACCGGGAATTTTTTTTAAAAACCCCCGTTTTGTATGTTGGGAAGTTAGGTTTGGGCGGGGGGGCCGGGTGGTGTGGGGGGTGTGGGGTGTGTGTGTGTGGCCCTGCGTGCGTGCGGGGGGTGGGGGGTGGGGTTTTTTTTTTGCCAGTTAATTTCTAGAGGTAGGGTGACAGTTCCCTTTTTTCCTTTAACGAATCCCACCCTTCCCTAAATGGAAAAAGGGGGACAGAGAGAGAAGAGAGAGGAAGAGAGAGGAGGAAGGGGAAAAGGGGAAGAGAGAGAGGGAGGAGAGGAGAGAGAGAGAGAGGGAAAAAGAAGGAAAAAGAAGGAGAAAAGGAAGAAAAGAGGGAAAAAAAAAAAAGGAGAGACAAAGAAAAGAAAAGAAAAAGAAGGGAAAAAAAGAGCGAAAGGGGGGGAACAAAGAATTTTGGGAAAATTTTTTAAAAAAGAAAGGGGAAAAAAAAAAAAAAGGGGGGGGGGGAAAAAAAAGGGGGGGAAAAAGGGGAAAAAATTTTAAAGGGTGGGAGGGGGGAAAAGGGGAAAAAAGGGAAAAAAAAGGGGGGGGGGAAAAACCCCAAAAAAAAAAAAAAAAAAAAACCCCACCCCCCCTTTTTTTCACCCCCCCCCCACCCCCCCCACCCTCCTCCCCTTTTTTTTTTCCCCCCCTTTTTTTCCCCCCCCCCCCTTTAAAAAAATGGGGAAAAAAAAAAAATCTGGCACCTTTTTTAAATAAAGGGGGAAAAAACTGTTTTTCCCTTGGGATTCACTCTAAAAGTGCGGGGGCTGTTTTAAAAAAAGTTGGTTTCCCCCAAAAAAAAACCCCCCGCAAAAAAAAACAACAAAAAAATATACCCCAACAAAAAAAAAACAAAAAACAAAACCCTTTTTTCTTTTTTTCTCCCCCTTTTCCCCTTTTTTTCCTTCCCAATGGGGAGCCAAAACAACGCGGAAAAAAATAAAAGGGGAAAACACAAAAAGGGGGAAAAAAAAAAAAGGGAAAAAAGGGGAAAAAGGGAAAAAAAGAAAAACAAGTTTCGAGTGAGTGGCTGCGTTAAGAAGGGAAAAAGCCTGATTGTCACATGCACATTGGAATTCCATTGCTCAGGTTTCATTGCTGCCAGTTCTTTCACTTGTTTCTTTAGAGGAAAAAAAAGTGTTGGGTTTTCGTTGTTGTTATAAAATTCTCCATGCTAAAAAACAAAAACAAAACAACCCCCCATCTCTCTCTCTCTCTCTCTCTCTCTCTCATCTCTCCTATCTCTCACTCTCTCACCTCTCTCTCCTCTCTCTCTCTCTCTCTTCCCCTCCCTCCTCTCCAATTCGATGGAGCAGTTCAAATCCACCAGCAGACTGCTTGCTGCACAGACAAAATTTAAATAATCGTGTTCATGTCACCAACACTGTTCTCTTCTCATTGTTATCTACGACATCTAAACTGTGCAGGGAGGAATGCTAGTTAAAGTCATGCAAGCCAAGTCAGGGATACTGCGAGACACACACACACACACGCACGCACGCACGCACGCACGCACGCACACACACACACACACTCACTCACTCGCTCACTCAAAAGTAAAACAGGCGTGAGAGGAAAAGCAAAGTCACAACAATTTGTCTATCAAGTGTGCGTGTGCAGACAGATAGGGGCAGAGAATTGAAATTAACCATACTCGTAATGAGAGAGAGCGTGAGAGAGACAAACAGACAGAGACAGACATAGAGAGCGAGAGAGAGCGAGCGAGCGAGAGAGAGAGAGAGAGAGAGAGAGAGAGAGAGAGAGAGAGAGAGAGAGAGAGAGAGAGGAGAGGAAAGCCAGAGCGCATGGGGGCATACAGTGAGATGGAAAAGCAAGACAGTATTAGATTAAGGGGTAAACGGCAAGAAATGTGGAGAAAGACGCACACACACACACACACACACACAACACACACCCACACAACACACACACACCACACCACACCACAACACACCACACACACACAACACAGCAGACAGTCAGAGGCAGAGAGACAGAACAGACCTGATAAAAGCCAGAGAGAGAATCACAATCAAGGCAAAGCCAGTGTCTCTTGTCGCTGCCCAGCCCCCATCTTTCAAATTCACCCAGGGGATAAGCATCAGAGGAAACTTCGGTCTCAGTCGGATTAGCGTCAATGGCACTGCGCTGCTGCTGCTGGCCCAGAGTCTGTCTCTGTCGGCTTATCTGTCTGTGAGTCAGTCAGAGTGTCTTTGTCTCTGTCTGTCTGTCTGTCTGTCTCTGCTCCCTCTCCCCCCCCCCCCCCCCCCCCCCCCCCCCTCCCCAAAAGTCCTTCGGATGAGACTATAAACCAATGTTCCGTCTGCGAACGCACGCATACCATCTTGCGCACACGTTAAAACCCGATCCGCTTTTCGGAAGAGTAGACTATTGTGTGAGGGTGGGAACAGATGGCAAAATTGACAAAACTGCAGCATACATACGGGGACAGGATGTGAAAAAAAAGCACATGAGTGCTTATTCCATTATCTTTGAAATAAGATGAATGAAAATAAAATCTCTGTCTCTCTCTGTGTCACACACACACACACACACACACACACACACACACACACACACACACACAAAAGAGTGGTAACACCCTTTCTGATCTCCCTGAAAGTTTTCTACCGAAAACATATTCTATTTATCATTTGTTGCCACTCTGTTCATAAGGGGCCTTACGTGAATGAAACATCTGAAGCCTGAACTATCTCTCTCCCTCCCTCTCTCTCCTCCCTCCCTCCCTCTCTCCATCCCCTCCCTCCTCTCCCCCCCTCCCTCCTCTCCTCTCCTCATTATAGCATTCCACCACTGTCGTGACATCCTACCCATCTTCACTGGCTTTTCTTAGCATACATATCGATTTGATTTACTTTTTTTTTTCATTTTTACAGTAGGGACTGTTAAATGTTAGAAATGAAACTACGTCATATCTCATTAAAGGTGTTTAACTGAATAAAACTTCCAAGCAACTTGCCAAAAATGTGTGATTATCACTTCCCTTCTATTCTCTCTCTCTCTTTCTCCTTTTTTTCTTTTTAATAGTCTGACACCCCCATCCCCCACCCCTCACCCGAACTTCCTGGTTCGAGTTCATAAAAAGTTATGTCAGTTACTATTTAAAATATTATTACCAATTTTGCAGATACTAAAAAAAAATTTGACAAAGAAAACTGAAAATAACACTACAACAACACTAACAACAGAAGAAGAAAAAAAACTACCACCATTCTTTTCACATATTTTCCTGTAAGGAATTTTGTACTACTTTCTTTGACTGGCAGCCAAAGCACACATCACCTCTTTGGATTTTTTAATATTTTAATAAGGATATTTATTTTATATCACATGAATAAAGTGCCCCCCCCCCCCCCCCCCCCCCCCCCCTTGTCTTTCTTTCTCGAATCTGGCCACACACAATTCTTATGTTGCCATATATCATTTTACGTGCGCTCAAACCTCCACTCCAACCCGCTGAGTTGGTTAGTATGTGCCCCAAAAAGGAATATCTCCCTCTACCTCTGTGCAGTCTTATAACGAAGTTGCAGTCTTTTAACAGATCAAAGGAAGCTTCTGGATACTAGCCATGATCTCGAGCAATCCCACTTTTGAGTCTGATGATTGGCTATTTTCCATGTAAAGGAACGTTTTGCGTATGTACACAAAGCAATCTGAACCTTCTCCGACAATTAACACAGATGAGATATTCAAAAAGCTGCAAAATTTAGGCTAGAGCCAGTTCTTAAAACACAAAAAATAACCATGATCTACAACTATAAGTATTTAGTATTACTACACACACACACACACACACCATCACACATACACCACTTCGTTGGCAGTCTTCAGTCTCGGAAGACTATGGAATTATACTATACGTTTTACACACACACACACACACACACACGCGCGCGCGCGCGCGCGCGCGCAAAGATGTGTGCATCATCCATACATGCTTGCCCACCTGTCAACTTATCTGTTTGCTTGGCCTTCAACTGCCGGCCGCGTACAAAATACCTTCATTTACAGCGCTTCAACCAGACCTGAGTGTTTGTAGCATCTGACGTATTATTCTTTATCCTTCTTAGATCACCGCTTAAAACACATAACGCAGCTTATGGTTTCTGAACTTGTAAGAAGGGTTAAAGTTTTTAGCCATCCCCCACCCTTCCCCAAATTTCACGTGCATGTGTGTGTATGTGAGTGTGTGTGTGCGCGCGCGCGCCGTTGTGGGATGCAGTAGCAAGATGCTACTACTAACTGCTGTGCTGCTACTGATAATGACGATGCCTTTCATCATTGCCACCATTGGCAATGTTTGTACAGCCATCTTACCTATAGATGCATTTTGAGATTTACGTGAGCCACTGAGGGGATAAAAAGTACCTTAAAAACTATTTCTGTCATTGCGTCTGTAAACACAAACACATTAAATTCATTTCCAGCAAAACATGCTTGTTTGGGAGAAGGAATAACACACACACACACATTAAAATACCAAAAAAGTAGACACCCCACCCCCCCCCCCTCCTCAAAACAGACACACGCAAAGTAGAAACACCCCCTCCCCCCTCAAAACACACACGCGCGCACACACACACTCGCACACACACACACGCATAAACACACACAACACACACACACACACACACACACACACACACACACACACACACACACACACACACACACACACACCAAAAACTCCTTTCGTTGACTTCGATAATGGCAGTGACTTGCATGTTCTCAAACTTTGCTTCTTTCGTGCAGCAGACAGGACAACCAAAATAAACCATCGATCAAGCACAGTCCCAAATACCACCACCCCAGACCTCAGCATGCACATAATATTTATGCCGGAGCATAACTTTCCAAGAACATGTATGAAAATGCATAATCCTGCACACATGTACACTCATGCACGCACGCGCTCACATACCCAACACTCTTAAAACGAAACATGATCATTGGTGATGGAAGCCCACAATGACATCGATAGTTGTTTTGTTGTTTTGTGTGTGTGAGTGAACTAAAACCTGGCCAACTCTAACCTAAGGGTTGTTTGTGGTAAACACAGCGCACTTTAACGATCCTAAAGGACAGAAACTTTTCTTGTCTGTTTTGTTTTGTTTTGTTTTCCCTCTAGAAACGACATTCTCCGAGCAGTCGACTAGGCAGGCACTGGTGGTACTAAACCAACCCTGATCAATGGTTTGACTGTGCTCCTTAGCAGTCTGTCTCTGTCTCTCTGTCACTCTCTGTCTGTCTGTCTGTCTCTCTCTCTGTCTGTCTCTGTGTGTGTGTTTCCATAGCCATTTGTATCGCTACAAAGAAGTTTTAACATCCACTTCTCTTTCTGCCTCGTTTTGCTGTTGAAATATTTTTTTCCTCATGATTTCCACGGTCGTGTCTATAAAATATGCAATCCTACTTTCTAGACAGAACGGTGCAAGCATACAAGCTTCTTTCCCAGTTGCGGTCAGTTGCTGCTCTGGAAGATTCCTGCTGTAACAAACACCTGACCAGCCTCAAAGGGCCAAAAGGTCATGCTTTTTGCATTTTAGTTTTGTCGCCAATCTTCTCATTAGTAATAACGACCTACATGTTACTAACAAGCAGGGGATTTGTGCCAGATTTTAGTTGTGTATTGTTAAAACAAAAACAAAACAAAAAACCACTGATACATAACAAATAAATCCTAGCAATGATGAGTTTGTGTGTGTGTGTGTGTGTGTGTGTGTGTGTGTGTGTGTGTGTGTGTGTGTGTGTGTGTGTGTGTGGTGTTGTGTGTGGGTGTAATTATTTCTTTCTTTATTTATTTATACCATTTTATGGCAGACGTGAACATCGGGCCGCTCTCCCCGGGGTGAGTGCATCGCCACAAGAGCAGAGCTACCCATCATTTGTGTGTGTGGTGTGTGTGTGTGTGTGTGTGTGCGTGTGCGTGTGCGTGTGCGCACGCGCGCGCGAGATGTACATGCATGCATGCATACTGTGCATGTGTGTGTGTGTGTGCGCGCGTGGGGAGAGGGCAAATAGGCAAACAGATGGATGGAAAGACAAAAATTGTGGCAGAGACAGAGACTATGGGATGGTAGGAGATTAAAGAGACAAGCGGACAGACAGAAGAAAAAAAATCCCAGGCAAGGCCAGAGACACAGGAGGAAAGGGTCATTATCAACAACCCCCCCCCCCCCCCCCCCCCCCCCACACACACACCAATTGATTTTCAACTTCGCAATAAATGCACTGCAAGACAATAATATCATTTTCCTTCCAGTTAGAATGCATCTTCCAAAAAAACAAAACAAAAAAAACCCCACCACAAAACCTCCTGCCTTATAAAAGTGAAGTCCTGAACAATCCCACATTACAAGAAAACTAGTGGCCGACTTCAACAGCACCCGTTATACATTTTTCTGGTCACCCTCTCCCAACCTCCTCCCCCCACCCCTTCCCAACCTCCCCCACCCCCCTGTTAGAGCTCACTGGCGGATAGGCTGTGTACCCATAATTACTTTCATTATTTTCAGAATGTTTACATTAAGCAAGAGCGAACTCTTCGCTGTGAAACGCAATGGACTTCGCATCTCACATAACTATTCATAAGAATGATGATGATGATGATGATGATGATGATGATGATGATCAAATTCTACTACTTCTATTTTAACTGTTCGATGGTTAAAAAAATAAAATACTGAGCATCCATTCTACCAGAGTTCTAAGGGCAGGGAAAAATTGTAGTATAAAAAAAAGACTCGTGGGCACAAGGTTGCAAGTACGCTAGCGTGCATGCCCGCACAAACACACACACACACACACACACACACACACACACACACACACACACACAACACCTCTCTCTCTCTCCTCTCTCTCTCTCTCTCTCTCTCTCTCTCTCTCTCTCTCTCTCTCTCTCTCTCACACACACACACACACACACATTCATGGATACCCAGCACAACCCTCTTGTTGAAAGATTAAATAAGACATCAGAAAGCAGATTTAAAAGAAGAGCTAAATCAAAGCATTTACCCTTCTGAAGCAGGAATGTTTAAAACTTCAAAGGGGGGCGGGCTAGCCAAGTGGTTAGGGCACTGTGCTTGTGATCTGAAGACCCGGGATTGAGCCACCACAGAGGCACCCTGTTTTAGGGACTTTTCCCTTGGAGTTAACATTAATACTAACTCCACTCCCCCAAAAGTCATCCAGATGAGACTATAAACCGAGGCTCCGTGTAAGAACACACGCAGAACATCTTGCACACACGTCCCTTTTTGAAAGGGTAGGCCATTTCGTGCTGGTAAGAGCGGATGACAAAATTAAAAAAAACAACAACATAATTATGCACTTAGCTAGGTGTCGTGTTTAGACACTATCCTCGCAGTTGGAATGCGGTTACCTTAATGATGGGTAGAAAAAACGGCGGCATATGCAAAATGTCACCATTGGTGAACGTTGGAGCTCTAGCTGAGGAATGAACTCCCCACTCTCCCACAAAAACAAGCAAAAAGACCGCCCACCCACCCCCAAAAAACCCAACCAACAACAATAACAACAAAAACACCACCCTTCAAAGAGATTGCACCTAGATAACAAAGAAAGCTAAGTACTAAACACTTGAGTGTCTCCAGAAGAACAAAGCTGGCATGAAGAAAGTGTAACAACTCTTTGCATAAGGCCACCAAGATATGAGTGGCTTTGGCCCATAAGAGATTTCAAGATTATGTGGAGCAGTTTATGTGTCGTGCTTCTGCTAAGCAGTGAAGCCATGACAGAAAGCTGAAAAATTAATGTGAGCAGATTTAAAGTTAATCTACTCGTTAAAGAAGAGGCAGTTAATTGTGCTGTTGCGAATCTTGTAATTTTGGGGTAATCTCGTTTGACTGGTAATCTTTGTTGTTGAATTTTTAAATACTTTTTCATGCTTCACAGTTAACTCAATAACTGTGCTGTTTTTAATCTTGTTTTCTTACTCTCGTTTGACTGGTAATCGTTGTTTTTCTTTCTCATTCTTCGCAGTTAACTGTGCTGTTTTCAATTTCATTTTCTTACTCTGGTTTGAATGGTTAATCTTTGTTTTCCTTCTTCATTCTTTCTTTTCTTTCTTTCCTTTTTTTTTATGGGGGGGGGGGGTCCATAATACTGTACTCTATTTTCATGTTAGTAATTTAATGACTTATTTTGTACTTTCAAGTACAAGTTGAGATATTTTGAACTGTACTCTATTTTTATGTTAGTAATTTAATGATTTATTTTTTTAACTTTAAAAAACAAGGTTAGAAATTTTTTAAGTGTTATCAACGTACACTCCCCCTCCCCCTTTAAACTTCCAGTTAATTTCATACAATTCTAAACCCAAAATACACTAGGCTGATTTGGCTTCCTTTTTAAGAGAAATGACTGCATCTTCAAATAGCCTTCATGTGTTGAACTTCATTTTTTTTATTTCTAACTGAAAATGTCTTTGCGTAGAAAGTGAGTGTGTGTGTGTGCATGTGTGTGTGCGCGCGCATGTGTGTGTGCGCCCAAGCACGCATGAGAGAGAGAGAGAGAGAAACAGTCTCAGAGAGAGACAGAGAGAGACATAGACAGAGAAACAGACAGACAGACAGCAACACAGAGTGAAACAGAGATTGAGAGAAGTTGAAGAAGGCACACACACACAAAAAAGACTTCTCCTTTTTCAAGAGGAATTCTGCCCACCTGTTGTCCACTTATCCAACTACCTTGCCACTTGATTGATTGAGATGGTTTCTCCTTACCCCCACCCACCCCCCTACACACACACACAAACACTTACTTCCCTGGAGCCAAGCAAAACAATCCACAATACCCTTCACTTCAGTATCACCTGTCCACCTCTTAGGTCTTCAAAACCATTCAGAAGTGATAGCAATACCACAGGCAGATCTGCCCCACTGCTTGCCCTCTCACCCCCCCCCCCCCCCCCTCCCAACCCTCCCCCTCCCCAATCTTCTCTCTCTCAATGGGGACTGGATGTAATAAAAGCACACGGGTGCTTATTCATTTATCCTCGAAATAAAAGAATTTGATTTGATATCTCTCTACCCCCCCCCCCCCCCCCCCCCCCCCCCCCCCCCCCCCCTGGCCGCCATTATTGTAAGCAAGCACTGGAAGATGAGGTACATTTTGTGTTGTATTGTCCAGAATTAGAGGATGCTTGGCAGAATTACATCCCCCTAAAGTACAGCAGTCAGCCTAATTTATATAGACCCTGTTTAATCATGGCGTCTAGTCATCCTGAGGTTGTGCGCAGATTCACTTTATTTTATATATTTTGTGTAAAGACTAAGGCCTTCAGAATAAGAGATGAGATATCTTGTTATCTCAAGTCATATTTTTGTTACTGACTTTTTTGTTGCACAATAACTTTTTGTTGCTGTTGTTGCTTTACTCCCCGCCCCCCCCACTAAAATAGTAGTTCGGCACTCCCCCTCCCCCCCCCTCTTTTTTTAATTATTAATGCATGGGCCAATGGCCTTTCTATGAATAAATCATCTGAGATCGAGTTCGAATTCTCTATCGCTCGCTTTTTACCACATAATTTTTGCTTCCTTTTCATTTCTGCTTTGACACGAACAGACATACACACAGACATTACTTCCCTGTTTACCTGTCTATGTCTGCCTGTGTGAGGGAGGGAGGGAGAGAAAGAGGGAGGGGGAAAGAAAGAAAGAAAAGAAAGAAAGAAGAGAGAGAGAGAGAGAGAGAGAGAGAGAGAGAGAGGAGAGGAAGAGAGAGAGAGAGAGAGAGAAGACAAAGAACAGAGTGAAAAGAAGAGAGAAAGAAGCGGAAAGGAGAAGTGATGGGGGGGGATAGAAACGATGAAGAGAGAGAGAGAAGAGAGAGAGAGACAGAGAGAGAGAGAGACAGAGAGAGAGAGAGAGGCAGACAGACAGAAAGAGACAGACAGAGAGACAGAGTGAAAAGAGAGAGAGAGAGAGAGAGAGAGAGAGAGGAGCAGAAGAGAAAGAGAGACGAAGAGAAGAGTGAGAGAGAGAGAGAGAGGCAGACAGACAGAAAGAGAGAGACAGACAGAGACACAGAGTGAGAAGAGAGAGAGAGAGAGAGAGAGAGAGAGAGAGAGAGAGAGAGAGAGAGTGAGAGAGAGAGAGAGGGGGGGGCAGACAGACGAAAGAGACAATAGAAGAGACAGATGACAGAGACAGAGTGAGAGAGAGAGAGAGAGAGAGAGGAGAGAGAGAGAGAGAGAGAGAAGAGAGACAGAGTGAAAAGAGAGAGAAGAGAGAGAGAGAGACGAGAGAGAAGAGAGTAAGAGAGAGAGAGAGAGAAGAAGAGAGAGAGAGAGAGAAGAGACAGAAGAAAGAGACAGAGAGAGTGAAAGAGGAGAGAGAGAGAGAGAGAGCAGAGCAGAAGAGAGAGAGGAAAGGAGGAGAGAGAGAGAGAGGAGAGAGAGAGAGAGAGGAGGAGAGAGAGAGAGAGGAGAGAGAGGAGAGAGAGAGAGAGAGAGAGAGAGGAGGTGGTGTGTTGGTTGCAAAAAAACACACACAAAAAGTAGAAAAAAAACAAACACCCTAAACGTTATTCAACTTCTCAGTCTCACAAAGTTGCAATTCCCCCCCAAGAGTAGAGATCAAGCCAAGGCCAGTTCTTTGTTGTCGCTGGGAGGGCGGGCGGGCGGGCCACCTGCAGAGACAAGTCCTTCTATTGTCTTAGCACCTTGCCCTTCCTGCCAATACCTCAACCCCCTCAACCCCCAACATCTCCAGTCGTCTTCTTGATCACGATCAGAACACACAGCCAAGCATAACATTAACAGTCAGCGATACCACACTCCCTTTTCCGAGTCTTACAAACAAGTTTGGGAGCCATGTCTATGTGAGATGGCAACGGTATCCATTTGTTGGTGGTGGTGGTGGTGGTGGTAGAGGAGTGTGTGTGTGTGTGTGTGTGTGTGGGTGTGTGTGGGTGTGTGTGTGTTTTAAAGAAATGGTTACTTTTCCTTTAAAGATACATTAACATTTATTTATTTATTTATTCTTTTATACCGAGGATAATGGTAGGAGCACTCATGTACTTTTTTACCTCCAGTCCCTGTGTGTATGCGGTTTTGTACATTTTGTCATCTGTTCCCACCGGCACACAATGGCCTACTCTTTTGAAAAGCGAAACAGGATTTAACTTGTGCGCAAGATGTTTTGCGTGCGATCGCACTCAGGGCCTCGGCTTATAGTCTCATCCGAAGGACTTTTGGGGAGAGTAGAGTCTGCACTGATGTCAACTCCGGAGGAAAACTCCCCTTTGACAGGATTTCGAACCCAGGTCATCAGATTGCAATGTTCTAACCACTAGGCTATCCCGTCTCCATATATGCATACATGAGTATATGCGTATATGAGTAAGTGAACAAGTGAGTAGATGAAACACACACACACTCTCTCTCTCATGAGTGCGCGCGTGCATGCGCATTCGCTGGTGCGCGCGTGCATTCGAGGGCTGGATGAAAAAAGCCACCATTGTGCTTACTCTTTTCCCTCAATAAAAAAAATGTTCATTCGTTCATTCATTCATTCATTCTCTCTCTCTCTTAACCTACAAAAGCATCTGAAGAGTCCTATCTTCATAGATGAAAATATATAAACAAGAGCACCATTTAGCATCACTTTTTTCCTGATTCAAAACTCGATATTCTCAGAGATTTCTTTTTAAAGTGCCTGCATATGGGTGCGCCCGCACGCGCACACACACGCACGCCCGCGTGCACACGAATGTGCATGCACGCACGCACACACACACCCATGTGCACGCACACACACAGGGATACAAATATGCCTAAACTTGACACTTTTTTTTTTATACAATTTTTTTCCCTTGCCCTGTGCAGCACCACTCCTGAAGAAACAACCAGCACACACAGCTTTTCCTCTTCCCCCTTCATCAGTCAACAAAGCAACAACAACAACAAAAATAAAGAGGCACGTGATAAACTGGTGCGAAAGAAACACAGCAAAGAACAACGTAATCCTTTGAAACTAAAATAGGAATAACAAACAACAACAACAAGAACAACCAAAAACCCCCCTCTTCCTCCCGAAAGACCCACAAACTAACAAAAGCCAACATTTCCGTTCCTTTTGGGGTATGGATCACACACACACACACACACAGTGACACACACACGCACACACACACACACACACTCACATCCTTCGGATGAGACTATAAACCGAGGCCCCGTGTGCGAACGCACGCAGAACATCTTGCACACACATTAAATCCTGTTCCACTTTTTGTAAGAGTAGGCCATTGTGTGCCGGTGGGAACAGATGACAGAATTTACAAAACCGCATACACATGGGGACTGGATGTAAAAAAGCACATGAGTGCTTATTCCATTATCCTCGATATAAAAGAATAAATATAAATAAATAAATAAAACACACATACATACACACAAAACCACCGTCACCACCATGAAACAACCAAACAAACAATAATAAAATTAAAAAACCCAAACCAACCACACAAAAAACCAACCAGAATGTGATAGTGAACGCAATTAAACGCTCAAAGGCGCCAACATCAGACAAGACTGAAGTGAAGGACCTCGTGCAATTTTGCACCCCCCACATAGCTCCATTATTTATAAATAGATTCATTCTAACCCCTCCCCCCACCTCACCAACACACACACACACACACAACACACACACACACACACACACACCAGCCAAATGAGAGAAGCTGTTCTGAAGCCTTCACTCTTTTCTCTTTTATTTTTTGTGAAGATAAAAGTGCCAGGATTCTTCATTCCTTCGGCTAGCCTCTTTCTACAAGGTTGTTAAATTTTACTGGAAAAACAACTCTCTCTTCATTTTATAATTCAGCTCTTTCAGCTGTTGAAGACTCATGCTGCTGAAAAAAAAAAAATCTTAATTTCTGACTGTGCATGATCATACTTCAGAAAGCTCAACAACAAACACCCTTTTTATTCAGGTGTTGAAATGTTTGCCCTAACCAAGGGTGTCACACTCTTCTTTTCAGTCAGTCAATAACTGAAATGAAATTGAAGGGTTACCAGACTTTGCCCATGTGAATATCATGTATCAGAATTTGTTTCTTCTTGTTTGAATTTGTCTCCTCTTTTCCGTGTCCTTCATGTCAGTTTACTAGCAAACAATCCCATCATGGTCTTATTAGCCAGCAGATACTCCAAGACGCTACTGTACTATAGATTCAGTTCAAAACAACCAAAAAGATGGAAGAACAAGAAAGAGGAGGTGAGGAGGAGGAGGAGAAAGAGGAGGAGAAAGAGGAGTGAGGTAGGAGGAGAAATAGGGGAAAAAAATAAAAGAGGAGGAAAAAGAAGAGGAGGAGGAAGAAGAAGTTGATGACAAAGAAGAAGAGAAGAATGCAAAGAAGAAGAATGTGAAGAAGAAGAAGAATGCGAAAAAGAAGAAGAATGCAAAGAAGAAGAAGAATGCAAAGAGAAGAGAAGAAGAAGAAGAAGAAGAAGAAGAAAAGAAGAAGAAGAAAGAAGAAGAGATTGATGATGATGATGGATGATGATGATAAGAATGCAAAGAAGAAGAATGCAAAGAAGAATGCGAAAAAGAATGCAAAGAAGAAGAATGTGAAGAAGAATGCGAAGAAGAATGCAAAGAAGAATGCGAAGAAATAGATGATGATGATGATGATGATGATGATGATGATGATGATGGAACAGAAGAAAGAAGAAGGGGGGGAAAAGCAAAGCGGTGTTGTGGTGAAATGCCAAAAAGGTTTTATGTTATATCCCCCCAAAGTTATGTTGTAATAGCAGCATGTCTCTTCCACAGGCTCTCTGTATATTCCAATTTGCAAATCTCAACACATCTGCGCAAGTAACCTTCCTTTCTTTCTTCTTCCACTTTATTTTTTACCCAACTACATTGTCCTTCCTTTTCTTTTCTTTTTCCATATTCCCTTTTACACAATCAACACATGCCTCAGTTCCTGCCTGCCTGCCTACCTAGCCAACCAAACCACTTACATCACAAGCAAAGTTCAGAAGAAGACAAAGAAAGAAAAGAAAAAGAAAAGCAAATAAAAGAAACAAAAAAAAAAGAAAGAACAACAAAAAATGAAATAGAAAGAAAGAAAGCAAACATTGGGGAGAAGGGGGGAAAAAACCCCAACAACAAAAAACCACGCCATTTCAAAGGTCAAAGGGCTCAGACAGTTCACATTCAAAGACCTTCTTTATTTTGTTCTGACGCAATGCCCTAGAAACGGATCTGTGACCTAAAACAGACTCACTGTATAGATCTTGGCACCGGCTTTCATCCATCACCCGGCCCTGTTGTTTTCATGCTGCTGTCATATTTTCAGAATACATAATTACTGGGCTGTTCTCGGTTTAGGCCAAACAAAACAAACAAAAAAAGGTCTAGGATGCCACTGCAGACTGTTGTCAATTTTAAAAAAAATTACAACAAAACAATGAAAAAAGATCTATATAAGTGTGTGTGTGTGTGAAACAAAACAATGAAAAAATATCTGTGTGTGTATGTGCATGTGCATGCACGCATGTGTGTATGCTTGGTATGCATGTGCAGATATTTGTGAGGTTTTCATGGATTTGAACGTGATATAGCATACTCAGCTTTTGTACTTTTGCAGTCTTTGTTTTGGCTCATGATAAAGACTAAACCCCAGCCCACAATAACAAAAGGTGTAGATAACAGTATTCCAAATATTATACCTTAGATGTATATAGTCAATGAGAATAAAAGAGACTTTCCTAACAGAACTGAAAGACTTGAGAGTCAGCTTAAAGAACACCACAGCACCAACTTATTCTCCCAGATTGCAGTGTAGGAGCACTACATGAACTCTAGTTGGAAAATCTCGGAGAACACAAAATCTTGGCTTTTTTCAACTGCGTTATACAAAGACACGTAACAAAAGTACTTCTGTTTTCCAAGAGTCTTTTTGTTGCATTTAAAACACACACAACTGTGTCTGTCCACGCATCTATGGAACATTTTGGTAACACAGATTGCAAAGGACACATGAAAATGTGAAATTTCCATCACATCACTTAACAAAGGCCTCATAAAGTTTGTGAACACCACTAACAAGTTGACAACTACCGATGATACATCTTTTTATCTTTGTACATCAGAATCAAGAAATAACAATTTGCCCTTGAATTCCTTTAAGCACAAGCAGATCTTTGGGGGGATGGGGGGGGGGGGTTGTCAGAATGTTAGGATGTTGCAGCTCTGATGCCAGCGGTTTTCAAATAGATCTCGGTGTCAGGTTTAGATTAAGTTGGGGGGAGGGGGGAGGGGAGGGGTAGCTGCAAGATAGCTTGGTGGTTTGAGAATTGAGCTTGTGATCTGATGGCTTGGGTTGGAACAACTACTAAGGCCGCACACCAGTATTTAAAAAAATCACTCTTTTCCTTCTGTTTTTCTATGTGACTCTTATATTCATACCGCATGTACTAAGGCATCCACAGAAATAAAAACCACTTTTTGTCAAAGACTGTCCTCTGACTCAAAACTCATGTGATTTTGACCAAATTTGGTGGGTTTGAAATTTTTGGATTTTTCAGCAAACACTGTACCCCCTCAGTCCTTTGTCGTCTGCTAGCTTCCTTACCGTCAACACTGTAGGAATAGGGAAATCCTCATTTGATGATTATTTCCAACTTTCTCGTGACTACCTGCTCTATGTCCTCTATCCAAAAAACAAGTGCACAGTGCATTTTTTCAGACTTAAAAAAATCTGTGAAAATCATCAACATGTTTTTCAACTCACACTCTATAGATACTATGTGACCCCAAAATTAATACTGGTATGTAGCCTAATCACCAATTCGAGGGGATTTTTCCCCCTTGGGGTATCACTAGTACTGACTCTGCTCCGTAAAAGTCCTTCAGATGAGACTATAAACCATGGTCCTATGTGCATACACAATATCTTACGCACATGTATGTTAAAACCCATTCTGCATTTTGGAAGAGTATGCCATTTTGAGCTGGTAGGCACAGATGACAAATTCAAAAAGGCATCCACACTAACATTGTGTTTTAGACATTATCCCTGAAGTTGGAATGTAGCTACCTTAATGGTGGACAAAAACGATCCCATCTGCAAAATCCGTAAACCTTGGAGTTCTAGCTGAGGAACAAACAAAAAAAAATTCAAAGAAAAGAACAGTGGTCTAAGTGGAAACCTTTTGATTTTTATATTCTTCCCATCCAAGGGATGGGAAGAGTCAGAAGCAGCAGCAGCAAAAATAAAGTTAATTAACATTAAAAAAGCACACAAAACCCCCCAAATCCTTATGCTTACAAACAAAAATTCCTCCCCCCCTCCCGGACCCCTCAAAAATTTTCTTAGTGTTACACCATACAACTTTTTCCTCCAGAGTTCATAGGCTGATATTAATCGACGAGTAAAAATACCCAGGGATCCAAATAAGCTAGGGTGTGCATTTTGACACAACACTGACAGCAATGAAGACTGTGAAGGGTGGTGTTTAAATAATGCGATGTCATATTTGACTCAACAAGTGTAAAAATTACAGCACACCCTCAAAGGAAAGCTTAAGTGATGCTACTTGTAAACTGGAGGGCAAACCTCTCACGAACAAACAGGTCTGTAACCACTGGAAATGGAACAAAGTTTCCTGTTCATGTTTACTGCATAAATGAAAAGAGAAAGAGATAAAAAAAAAAAACCAGACAGACTCAGAGAAAGAAAGAAAGAAAAAAAGAAAGAAAGAGAGAGGAGAGATTTTTTTTATATATTTTTTTAATTTAATTTCGAGGATAATGGAATAAGCACTCATGTGCTTTTTTACATCCAGATAGAGAGAGAGACAGAGAGACTGAGACAGAGAGCAGGGAAGAGAGAGCGGGTAAGAGAGAGAGAGGGAAAGAGAGACAGACAGACAGACAAACAGATAGAGACGGAGACAGTCAGACAGACAGAAAAGAACTGGTAAGAAAAGGATACTTGGGATTCTGCCTAAACTAAAGTTTTTGAAACTAAACTGTTCTAAACAAAAATCCAGTTTGAGATAAACAGGGTGAGGAAAGATCTTCAGCGATTTAATTATTTATGTGATGGCGAGAGAGAGAGAGAGAGAGAGAGGAGAGGAGAGAGAGAGAGGAGAGAGAGAGAGAGAGAGAGGAGAGGAGGAGAGGAGAGAGAGAAGACAGACAGACAGACAGACAGACAGACAAACCAAGACAGAGAGAGACACAGAGACAGACAGACAGAGAGACAGACAAACAGAGACAAAGACTGAGACAGAGACAGATAGAAAGACAGAGCAAAGCAGACAGAAGACAGAAAGAAATGGAGTGTCATTTGTACTTTTCACCTTTTTGATTAAAGCAATATACATTAAATGTTTGAAATACTTATCAAATGTTTGAAATACTTATCATTAAATGTTTGAAATACTAACAAGAATGAACATGGGTGTGATGTGCTGAAGGAAAGGTATTTAAGAACAGTTTATCTAGTAAAATAAAAAATGACTTCACAACTGCAGGAAGAAAATTTCAGGAGGCAAGAGAGATTCAGAAAATGTATAGACTAATCAACACAATTACACAAAACAGATGGAACTGACAAGAGGAAAACAGATGAAGAAAAGAGAATACGTACAGACCAATAAATACCATGACATATACAATGGATGGAATATGATAACGAGCAGAGAGAGATTCAGAAAAAAGAATGAGTACAGACAAATAAATACAATCACATATAACAGATGGATTGTAACAAAGAGGGAGAGATTCAGAAAAGATTACATATAGTAAAGACCAATAAAATGTGATTACATGCAACAGATGAAACATAATAAAGAGGCTGACAGAGATACAGAAAAAAGAATGAGTACAGACCAATAACTACAGTTACATACAACAGATGGAACATGATAGAGAGGCAGACAGACATTCAGAAAAAAGAATGAGTACAGACCAAAAAATACAGTTACATACAACAGATGAACATGATAAAGAAGCAGACACAGATTCAGATGAAATTGAGAATATACAATTGTGACACACATAGAATGGGTACACTTATATTTGTGAGCAAATGCACCTAAGCATGAATACATTCACATATATGCATTCATACATATGTGCATTTGCACACACACAGACAGAGACACACATAGACACAGACACATGTCCAGAACAAACTTAAAGCCTGCCAACCTCTGAAAATACTTGTCAGATATATTTTCACAATCAAGAATATGATTTGAATTTTTTTTTTTTTTTTAACGTTCCTCGGCTAGAGCTCCAAGGTTCACTGATGGTGAGATTTTTGTGTATGCGACCCCCCACCCCACCCCATTTAGGTAGCCACATTCCTACTTCGGGGACAATTTGAAGAATATTTTCAGCACACTGAATTTGAATTATTCTCAAATTTCATACAGTATGTATTCCACAGCTGCATTTTCCTTGCATACTTTTGCTTCTGACAGATATTTTGAGATCTGAGAACTTAAATAAAAAATATGTTTTGGATCATTACGACATCCTTTCAAACACACTGCTGGAAAGTAACAAACCACAGTATGTGCAGGGTGTACTTGCTGACCTGTTCAAGTGAAGATAAATGTCCAGAATCTTCTTCTATTGTGTACCCAAAATATACTATGGCATTTTCTTAAATACCCCAAACTGGTAATTGTTTATGAAAAAAATTACCCAGACAGTAACTTGTACTCAATCTCTTTTCAGGTTCAGTAAAACACATATGTGTTCATCAGTTGCTTCAAAATGATCATCACAGGAAAAACAAAATGCGAAAAGATGTATCTGACTAGCTTTCAACTGCTACCTCATTCATTGATTGAAGGGGGACGGGATAGCCTAGTGGTTAGAACATTGTGCTCACAATCTGATGACCCGGGTTCAAATCCCGTTCAAGGGGATATTTTCCCTGGAGTTAACATCAGTGCAGACTCCACTCTCCCCAAAAGTCATTTGGATGAGACTATAAACCGAGGCCCCATGTACAAACGCACGCAGAACATCTTGCGCACACGTTAAATCCTGTTCCGCTTTTCGTAAGAGTAGGCTATTGTGTGCCGGTGGGAACGGATGACAAAATTTACAAAACCGCATACACACGGGGTAAAAAGGTAAAAAAAGCACATAACTGCTTATTCCATTATCCTCAATATAAAAGAATAAAATAAAAATAAATTGAAGATAAAAGTACTGATGAATGTCTGTGGACTGCAGGATTAGTGGTTGGCAGGCCTGAAAACAAACACACCACAGAGACGACAAAAGACAGGAGCAATACTAAACAAGACAAAACAAAAATAATTAAAAAACCACCATCTAAAACCTCTTTACCATGGTGCCATACAGAGAAAACAAACATCTCACCAAAGACCAGGGAGGAATACAAACAAACAAGTACACCCAAACCGTTGCCACACACAAAGAAACGCAACATCCAAAAACACAGAACATCATCATCGCCATCACCACAAACACTCCGCCTACCTTATGTCCCCCTCCGCTGCTGCTGCTGTCGGTGGTGGCAGTGGTGGCGTTGGAATTGATGGAGGTGAGGGAGGCACGGCGCTCCAGATTCATCTCCTCCAGACCCGGGGGTTCACCCTCCAGCTCTCTGCACAGCGCAGCAAGAGACACTGGTCAATCCATGCACGATGATCACCATGGTTTTTTTAACTTTGTTGGGGCCTAACTTCAATGTTCAATTTGATTAATAATAATGATATATGGAATTTGTGTAGTGCTGAATCTTGTCAAGTAAAAACAAGTCAAAGCGTTTGTATTCAAAACATTCACACAAGTGCGACCGTTCACAAAAGATTAACAAGTTGATTGGTTACAAAGATCTTTTTTTTCCCCCCAACCACCTGTGAAGCATGTATTCCCCATAATATTCTCTCCTACTTTATACTAACAGTATATCTGTTTGCATGGCCATACTGGGTAAAATGTGTCGGGCCTGGTCTTCTCCTACACTTGGGACTCTGCAGGAGGTCTGCCCGCTGGCCTCAGCCAACACATTCCCACAACAGGGCAGCTCTTTAAAAAGTTCAAAAGAAAAGATTTAAGATGTGCTTGAAGAAAGGCAGGAGAATGGGCTGGGTAGGCATAAAATGAGTGTATGTGTGAGAGAGAGAGAGAGAGAGAGAGTGAGAGAGAGAGAGAGAGGTGAGAGAGAAAGAAAGAGAGAGAGAGAGGGAGGGAGGGGGGAGGGGAGGATAAAGAAGTAAGGTAAAAGACAGAAACAAAGGGAGTGTTAGGATAGGGGAAATTTCTAGCACAGAATTTCGAGAAAGCAGGGATGCTATTTATATTGAAAGAGGCCCCGACATCCCGATGGGGGAAATTGACAGTATGAATACGCGTGCTGTCAATGCTTAGCGAGTGTTGAAATTACCTGCTGACTCTGCTGGGGTTGAACATCTTGGGTGGAGGTTTGAACATGGTGGGCTGCTTGTCCTTGAGGGCCTCGTGCATGTAGAGGATTCTCTCCTGGATCAGCTCACGCATCTTCTTCACCCAGTGCTGCTTCGTCTCCAGGTTGTTGGCCTGGTGTCAATACCAACAAGCGCTGTGTTAGTCATCAACACTTACCATCTGAAGATGCCACAGCATGATCACTTTTTACGTAGATTTTATTATCCTGGCATTTTTTCCCCATTTATTTTATTTGTATTTTAAGCATAATGGAATCTCAAGTGCTTTTTTGCACCTAGTCCTTGTGTGTGTGCAGTTTTGTAAATTCTGTCATCTGTTTCCACTGGTGCACAATGTCCTACTCATCCTAAAAGTAGAACAGGCTTTAATGTGTGCGCAAGATGTTCTGCATGAGTTTGCATACAGGACCTCAGTTTATAGTCTCATCTGAAGGTGTGTCACTTCTGTCAATACCCTGACATTTTTTCGCAGGTTGCTCAGAAGAGCTGGATTTGGGGTTTCTTTTTTTTAGAGAGCAAACACTATCTTGGCTCAGTATCTTACATGCTCAGACACATTCTGCAGACTTTCATTCACATTCAACCAAAATCAAATCTGCTAACTACATACACTCCAAAAAATTCTTCACACAATCAAGGTTAATTCTCATCAAGTCTACTTTCACATTCTACCAAATCTTCTTTTTATTTTTTGTCCATCAGTACACTTCTATGCACATGAACAAACTTTCTAAACAAATCCACTTTTTCTTCCTGCCAAGAATTTTACATTTTTCCCATATTAAGCATTAACTCCCCCCCCCCACCCCTCCCAGCTCCACTCTGGAATCTACTACAACTCCTTTAATAATCCTATCAGACCGCATACAATTTGTGTTCTCCAAAAGATAAATGAAAGTTTATAAATCTACCAATCGAGAAAGATAACTGTTTAGTTTCACTGTCTGATCTGCACAAACTGACAAGTAGGAACAAAATGATCAGAATAATTATACTTGCCCATTCATGTAGCAAATATTGTCCAGGAAAAAAAAATTACACTTCATTCAGTATTTTCAACAGAATTTCACTTCAAACTGTATAAAGTTCTATTTGATGTGTATGCTTACCTTGAGGATAATCCTGTAGTCTGATATAGGAGCCCTTCCTGTCCACAGAGCAAACTTGGTCTCATCCCCTTCTATATGCTCTGTGATGTTGATTTCTGAGATCTGTGAACAGTTCACATGCCAGCACTCACAATACAGGTCACTGCATACCATTATCATTACCACTGACAAAAACTTTGCTACTTTCAATTATTCTGAGATTCTACTTTCTGATATGAAATATACTGATGAATACAAACACACAGGAAAGACGATACAAATAAAGCCATCTTCTTCCAACATAAAACTTCCTGTTT
Organism: Rapana venosa; assembly: GCA_028751875.1. NCBI lineage: Eukaryota > Metazoa > Mollusca > Gastropoda > Neogastropoda > Muricidae > Rapana > Rapana venosa. Next base: position 27,685,784 of record CM054135.1, read on the forward strand.
TCTATCAAAGAAGTTTGCTTTCTTGTTTTCTATCAAAGAAGTTTGCTTTCTTGTTTCACATGTTTGTTTGCTTTTCCGTCCCCAAAGCTGAAATGTGGCTACCTAAACAGTGGTAAGGGGAAGGGGGGGGAGGGGGGAGAGGAGACAAAAATAGTTGCATACACTAAACTCTCACCATTGATAAACCTTGGAACTCTAGCCAAGGATGGGGTAAAAAAAAGAAAAAAGAATGCCAACACAAGACTGATGCTGGATGGATGTGGAGACAGTCACGCTCAGAACGAACCTCTCCATCCTGGCTGCTCCATATGCTCCATAACTCAAATGTGTAGGATTAGACCTCACTTCTCCTTCTGCTCCCTGAAGAGTCACTGGGGCACTGAACCCATTTTGTGTTCAGGCACTGAGTCCTGCAGAAGTTGAACCTGGAGCAGCTTATCCTTCTCCACTGGATTAGGACAGGCACCAAAAAAAAAAAAAAAATCCCCAAAGTGTCCACTGTCAAAGTGGCACAGCTATCACACACGGCCTCTTCTGATTAGTGGTCTTCTAGCAGCCCACCATTCTTAGCTCAGTTTGAGCAGCTGGCTTTTCTTCATGTGGCAGAGCATATTTGTACATGGTGTGGCAGCGATAAGCAGAGTGAGGGCAGTAAACAAGGAATTTCACAGGAGACCCGGGTGCCAAATACAAAAAAAAGAGAAAAGAAATCAATCCAGCAATTGAAACAAATTCAATCATGTTTCTTCAGTCAGTTTTTTTTTCTCTTTAGGCAACAAATACAATGACTCCTAACATAGTTCAACAACAAATAATCTATATCAATAACTGAACCAAATACTCCAAAACATTACTTGATGATCAAACAAACCAACCAAAAAAATACGCATAATCAAATGAAGAACCGCACACAACAAACACGCAAGACACTACCAATCAAGTCCATCAAACACCGACCAACCATCCTATCGACTCTTCTTCAATTTAGAAACCGTGACAGTGCATAAACCCACTCACCATCAGTTTGAACTTGTACATGTATTTCGATTTGCCGCTGCTGTCTTTCACCTCCTTGGAAAAGAGGAGGCAGACGTCGAACAGGAAGAGGCGTCGCTCCCGCCCTTTACGGATGATCTGCTTGGGATCCCAGACAGTGAAGGTGTCCTGCAGGAGAACCTCGCCCAGGGCCTCCAGGCTCTCCTCCAGCCCGTCCAGCATGGACAGGTGCATGGCGTCGTTGGCCTTCTTCGGGACGTTCATCATCACCTCCAGACCATCCTGATGGAGAGCAGGCATCTTGGACACTTGAGCTTTACTATGTTAAACGTAAGGTATTCATCTCTGACTTGAGGGTTTTTTTGGTATTCTTTAAAAGATGTACATCTTTGATACAAGTTTTATTATGTTATTCATAAAGCGTTCATGCTTGATGCGAGTTTTATTAAAATATTCGTAAGGCTTACATCTGACATTAGCTTTATTATATTGTTCTTAAAGTATACATCTATGACATAAGCTGTTGTTCACAAAATGTACGTCATTGACATGAGCTTAACCACATTGTCAGTTTTGCTTTCTTCTTTTTTCCCTCTTCTTTTTTTCTAAATTTCATTTTCTTCTCCTGAGTATGCATATTTACAGCTCTTAACCCTAGTGGCGCGGTTCCCGGAATATTCCGGTAAAGGCGGGTCTAGGCTGTGTGGCGGATCCCGGAATATTCCGGGATGATGTGGGTGGTCATAGTTGAAAGCTTACTTTCGCTTTCAAAGGTCAGCCAATGAATGTTAAGGCCGTTGTAGGCCCGCAGAAAGGGGTGAAGGTCGTTTGACACACACAAGCAACGAAGAATCTGATTGGTTAAGAGTGTATTTTAATTTTTTTTCGGACCAGCCGAGATCGTCTTCCAACAAAAATGGCGGCCAGCGTTTGCACTACAATTTCTTCAAGCGTTTTTCGAGCTTTTTTACAAAATTGACAGCGAGGAGGAGTTTTAGAGGCTGGATTTGGTTGAAATAAACAATGAGAGAGACGATGAGGTAAGGATTGTGGAATATTTTTGAAAAACTTGGTAAAAATCGATCGCGATCGGACTGAATCGAGCGGTGCTAGTTTTGCTGGATGGACTTTTTTGCTACTTGGCGATTTCGACGTCACAGATTGTTTTACTTTATTTTGACGCAACGAGGCTTCGAAATAACTGTTGTTGAGTCAAATCGCTATGCTGCTGAGTACTTTGCATCACATAAAATCAAGCGATCTTTGTATTTTTGTCATAGAAAGCCACCACTTCGCACATTCCGCCATGACGGTCGTGATGGCGTCGATCCTGTCGCTGAACTTTTCCGAGTATTTGGTGACCGATAAAGTGATACAAACTCCTTATTTTTTGAAAACTAATGTCAAGAAATAGTGTTTACCTAATCATGACATTTATGCACCGCAAGAACTTTGCTTATCGTGTTAAAATCGATCCGGGGCCCTGACAGTGGAACAGTGATCGGTAGTGCGAACATGAATTTTTTTTTTGGATTTTTTTTTACATAATCATAAACACTACACACTATTATAAAATTATACTCATTTAAAAGCATATTATCTCTTCTTTCCAGTGATCTATAGCTTAACACATTTAATTCAGTTTTATATATCAATATCAAGGGTTGTTTGAGCCCACCCTGCTCCAAAACAATGCTAGCCAATGTTAATTCAGCCAATAGAAGTGATGCTTGTTGCTGTTTATTTAGCGCTACTAGGGTTAATATAAACATATTAACAACAAATACTCCTTTTTTTTTTACTAAATCACAGCACAAAGTTGGCCAATCTCCATCTTCAAGAAGTGCTTAAACCTTCCACATACATCTTGAGTTTTAAAGCGAAAAACACTCTTTTCCTTTTACTTTGGAAACCTTTTTATAACTATCTATAAAGTAATGATGAAATAAAGTTCATCAAATGTTACAGAGTTCATCAATATTATACGTTTCATGCAACCCCCAGAGACTATGTATACTTTTCATCAATAATCTTCATTCGCAATTGAATCAACACATGCAAACAAACAATTTCTGTTCCTCTTTGTGGGCCTCATAGGCCATGTACTACATAGGCACAAAACGAACGGGCATCCTGCATTCATGTACTATGGGTTCCAGAAAACTTATAAAAGAACATCTCAAACTGAAGGGACAACTATGTCCCAACATATTCCCAAAGTTGGAATGCAGCTACCTTAATGGTATGGGGAAAAAACGGTCGCATATGCACAATCCCACCATTGGTGAACCTCGGAGCTCTAGCTGAGGCACAAAAAAAACCCACCCCAACAAAACAAAAAGTAAATCCCCGATATGCCTCCACCAGTTCACCTTGATCTCTCCGGTGTGCTCCTCACAGCAGGTGAGGAGGTCCTTGAGCAGGAGCTGGTACTTGGTGATGCGCTGCACAGGCTTGATCAGGAAGGAGGCCAGGGGCTCCCCTACCTTGTACTTGTGCTGCATCTCCTGCACACACCACACACACACACACCATAAAGCCTTGGATGTCAGGTCTCTGTTACAACAAACGACTTGGCAAACTGGCCTTTTAGCTGGTTTTCAGTTTCACTTTTGGCAGAATCTGTCCGTCTGTTTGGCATGGTTGTTTTTTTTATAGCCAAGGGGGTTATGAAGTACAATGATTTTGTCTTTAGTGTAAAGGAGAGTCTGCAGTCTCTTTTCCAATTTACTTCTCTAAGGTACAAATTGACTATTGGGGCACCTCTGAAGAGAAAGCTGGTCACAAAATCTTCAGTGGTGCCCTTACAGTCAACCAAACAGGATAGGTGAAGTTGAGGCAAGGTGAGGAGGTACAAATAATTCCATGGACGCACATATCGCCATGAATATTTAACACCAAAAGAAAAATGTTTGTTGTGCATTATGGTTATGATACATGAAAAATGATAAAAACCTGGAAAATAAAAATTCCAACCATTTACAAACTTTGTTTCTTAAGGTCATCCTCACCATGACAAAGCCACAAGTCCATTTAACCTTTTACCACCTGGAAAGAACTAACTCTGGTTAATGCAGAAATGAATTTTTTTTTTTTAAACCTGCAATGAACAAATAAACAAACCACCAACCAAATTCCCCCTCCCCCAACAAGGTTACCACTTGCTGCTAAAACCTTCTACCAGCACTGTAAGACAAACACTTGATAAAACCTTCAGAGGAAAGATAAAATGGAATGACCAAGATAAATGTGGCAATAGGGCACAGATTCCCAAGTACACACTACCGAAATGACATGGACTGCGCTTGAGAGATTGCACCAATGGTGCAGTCTCCTTGCGGGGTTTGTGTTCCCCAATTCAATAGACTAAGTAGATAAGTATGTATGCTTGTGCACTACCAAAGTCTGGTCACTATGTACTTAGCTTACTTTTATAAAAAATTGTAACAAAAAGCAACAAGAATTACTAAAAACAGACTACGCTTGCACACAAGACTTTAAAACATGAATCCATACGAAAAAGGACATTATTTAACAACTGTAAATATTTACAAAATGTTTCTATTTCTACATTTCTTTAGTAAGAAATGTAAAAAATCAACCTTACCTCGAAAAAGGAGCCAGCCTGGTCCACAAGTAAGGCATTGGAGTCAGGTTTGTTTTTACAATACTTCACATAAATGGAGAATTTCTCAGCCTGAAACACACACACGCAGCCAACTTCAGTCAAAGATCAGTTTCAAACCAGGCAAATCTTCATTTCTTTGACGACAAACGAAAACAATATAGTTCAAGAAAGAAATGAAAATGATTCATCCTAAACAACACATTATAAAAGGTAACTTTTACGCTAGTTAAGTTGATAGTATATGAAAATAATGTGTCAACAGTGTCCATTTGCTTAGGATAAAAGTTCTGTTTGGTTTCATATCAAATGTCATCATGTCCTTGCCTCTCATCTTGTTTAGATACTTTCTAAAATTACATGTAAAAAGTTTGAAACATTTTGTTGTTGTTGTTGTTCCTTGGCTAGAGCTCTGAGGTTCATCACCTATGGTGAGATTTTGCATATGCGATTTTTTTCCTCACCATAAAGGTATCCACATTCTGACTTTTGGATTTTGAAACAAACAAGATACTTGAATCAAGCAAGAGATAAAAAGCTTTTTCAGCTGCAAAAGTTCTGTTTACCCACTCCATATTCATATTCATACCACTTTAAGTCAAGGCAGATTTCTCTCCGTGAAATACGGGCTGCTCTCCCCGGGGAGAGCGCGTCGCCACAAGAGCAGCGCTACCCATTTTTTTCTTCTTTTTCCTGTCTGCAACTGTATTTGTTTCCCTATCAGAGTGGCTTTTTTCTACAGAATTTTGCCAGGGACAACTCTCTTGTTGCCGTGGGTTCTTTTACGTGCGGTAAATAATTATTTGTAACACACGGGACCTCGGTTTATCGTCTCATCTGAAAGACTAGTGCCCAGACCACCACTCATGGTCTAATGGATGGGGGGAAAGTTTCGGGTCCAAACAGGGTACGAACCACTGCACACTTCCGACCCGGACTTTTCGCTTTCTAGACAGGCGCGTTACCTCTAGACCACCGATCCACCATATGAATATTTTCAATTAGAAATGTTCATCACACAACTGTTTTGAACAAACATTCCCAATCGGGAACCAAGAGATTTAGGGTGGGGTTTTTTGTTGGTATTATTTGGAATAGGGGTAAGACATCATAATGCTGCATGCCAATCACAGCCACGCTGGCCTATCTTTCATTCATAAACGGCCAATCAAAAGAGACTTTACAGGTCTGTATATGCTTCTTAGACGTGTTTGTGACCTTCCCCTCATTACATCTAAACGGTATAAAAGAAACTATCAATTTTTGTACACACACCCACATACTACAGTACGGGGTGAAGAAATCCTACATTTTGTCATACACTAACCTAGTGTCTTAACAACCAAGAGTTTGCAAAAAACCTGGGAGAAATGGGGGAAGTAATTTTTATTTACTTAATTTTTTTGTTTTTTATAAACTGATTCTTATGAATAAAGGGGCAGGATGAAGTGAAAAGCAAGGGAGTAAACTTGTCAGGCTGAAGAAGATGAAAATGGGGGACAAGTGCACTTTGGTTTATTTTGGAAAGAAGGGAGATAAAAGCAGAAACAAAAAGAGTAAAAAAAATCAATTTTTCTCTCTCTCTCTCTTGAGTGTGCACATGTGCACATACACACACACACACCTGCGCAAGAAATCACACACACACATGCAAGAAATCAGTCTCTCTCACATGCACATAACACACGCAAGAAGCCAGTCTCTCCTGCACAATATGCACAAACAACAACACTCACACACACACACACACACACGCGCCGCGCAAGAAACCAGTCTCTCTCACATGCACATAACACACGCAAACACACACACCAGAAAAACAGCAACAGTAACAAACAACAAAAATAAATCTGAAACAGCCATCAGCAAGAACTGACCCAAGTAACGAAGCAGTGACCCACATCTTCTGGTATCGTCTCATACTTCTCCAACTCTTTCAGGAAGATACTGCACACACACACACACACACACAAAGTGGTACATTAAAACATGAAATTAAAACAGCAAAACACATCAAACATTGGCTGGGGTTTTTTCTCTCCAGGCCCCCCCCCCCCCCCCCCCCCCCACCACCACCACCTTAAAAAAACAAACATACAAAAACACCCAAAAGTTAACAGCTTCCTGCCAAATGAAACAAGTCAAAATACAGTCTTTTTGCAGTATTCAATACAGCCACTTGTTTGTTTTTTTAGCTGCTGCTAATGTGCCAGTGACCAAGACTGTAAATTTTCACTGAAACCCAATCTGAAATCTGCACTTAATCTGAACTAGAGTTTAGATTCATGTCTACGTCAAATTTGATTATTTTATCATAAGTACGCACATCACGCTATTGTGATGACCGGTGACTATTTTAAGTCCTATGCATTTTCTTTGAAAATTTGTGATCTGTGTATTTACATTGCAAGCCAATCTTGAAGAAAGATAATCAAGTTGAAACTTGAAAAGCAAATTCCTCTATGAGCAATACCTTTCCAACTATGAGGGGAATTTTTTTTTCATTGGAGAGGTCTTTCACCAATGTCAGTATCAACACTGGGTGCTTTGAAATGACTAACTTGACCAGGTAAAAAAGCAAAATCCAATAAATAAAAATAAATAAAAACCCAAAGATAACAAAACTATATCTGATTCTTGATATATGGATTTCATAACTTCTCGATATCTAAAACGACAGGGTTTAAAACCTATATCTCTCATACTGCATTTAAAACCTTTATCTCTCTAACTTACACATGCATGCACTCAAACACACACGCAAACACATACACCCCTCCATTTCTTTTTTTGCAAATGTTGTGTGCCACACTATGTAAAAGTAAAGAAAACAAAACAAACAAAAATGAGCTGAATCTCACACTCACAAACACACACACTAACAAACACACACTCAACATATACAAACACACACAAGAACAAACACACACTTGACATATACAAATACACACAAGAACAAGTAGAATTTTTTTTTTAAACTGACTCTTTGTGAAATTCATAGATCTCATCCATGTTTCCAAAGATGACTTTCTCCTTGCTGTAGATACCATTGGGGACATTGTTGGCTGTCTCTGTCATGGACTTCATGTATGTCTGGGAACAAACACATAAACATCACACAGTGATAATGCTTCTCTCTCTATGTCTTCGTCACTGGATACAATGCTAGATCTAATAATAATAATAATAAATGGAATTTATATAGCGCTATATCTTGCAAAAAGAAATCAAAGCGCTGATGAACAAATCAAACACAATAAGATCATCAAAGTTTTATATGAACAAAATAATATAGCATATTTTAACACCTATACTGACTGACATAAGACACTGGGAATAAAATGAGAACACTGTAACTCCTAAATAATTTTTTAAACCTTAAACAAACACACACTAAAACCCAAAGCAGCAGCATACATCTCATCTGCATATCAATTTCCTAAATAACACATCTACTTGAATCTTAACATCCACTTTTCTTTATCGCACAATGACAAAAGTCTGACTAGGTTCAGCATGAAGCCAAAGAAAAGTAATGACCAGAACAGCCGAGTCTTCATTTTCATCTATGTTATTATATAAACACTGCTGGTCACTTCAACTGGTAAGCTTGTTAATTTGGGTACTGTTTCTGAAAACAAAGAGGCAACTTCACTAATACTAGTCTCCATGTATACTTACTTGGACTTCAAAACCAGGTGTCTTTCCTGATAAAAGATTAGAGTCAGAACCAAAAAGGAATTCTATGTCAAGATAGCTTAATTTCTAATTCAGCCTGATTCAGGCAAGCTTGTAAGACTCCAAGGTGGAAGTGATAGTTTATGGGAGTCTGCAGGAAACACAATTGTAAATAATGATGAACTTAACATGTATTGTCTATCCACTTAAAGATCCTTCTAAGTCTACGTTCTGTGCAGCAACATCAACGAAAACAACAACAACCACAACACACACAAACACACTTGCCTAAAATCACTTGTTAGTGGCTGGACGTTAAAATAAAGACACCAAACACATACACACACAACAATACAAAGACTTACATTGATGCAGTTTTCCAAATCTTTGACATAAGTCCTTTCTGTTTGCAGCAGTTCGGCCATGATGAACCTGCAACATTAAAAAAAAGAAGAGATAAAAAGAATTCCAACATGAACACTTAATGCACATTTCTTCTTGCTCACACCCAAACTGTTGATGGGGAAAATAAAGTCAAGTACATGACAGTAACCCAGAAAATTAACTCATAGGTTAGAGTAAACTTCTAACATTTGAAAGGTAACTTTCTGACAGAAGTATTGTTAAAGCAAAGGTCAAATCCACACAACTACTAGGACATCACAGTTATACCAACTCTTGCACATCATCTTCTGGAGACACAAACGATCATCCACATTTTTTTTTTTGCCTTGGTTTTTTTTTTCTTTCAATCTAGACTCACACTTTGCAAGACATGCTGCAAACTTACTGAACAGTTCTCATGTGTCAATAACAATCTCCTTCTCTCTCCTCCTATGTTTTTACTCCATTCTCCCCCCACCCCCTCATCCCCTGCCAATGTAAGAAGTGGGAAAGGAGAAGGGCAGGGGCCTTTAAGAGACATGCGACAGGTCACAAGCCACCAACATGAACTGAAACATAACTCCTTTACCTTTAAACTCCAAGCCACCTTTCTCCCTCCCTCAGCCAAAATTTCCTCAAGTATAAAATGAAAGAGAGCGAGAGTGAGAGAGAGAGAGAGAGACAGAGAGAGACAGAGAGAGAGAGAGAGAGAGAGAGAGAGAGAGAGAGAGAGAGAGAGACAGACAGACAGACAGACAGAGAGAGAGAGAGAGAGAGAGAAAGAGAGAGAGAGAAAGAGAATCAGCCATATAGAGAGAGTATCAGCCATATAGTATATCTTATTGTATAAAATGCTATGATAAACCTGGGGTGCAAGTGTGTGTGTGTGTGTGTGTGTGTGTGTGCGCGCGCATGCACCAGTGCTTGCATGGTTTTATGCAACTGTCCATATGTGGATGGAAAATGTGTCAGTGTGGGAAAAGGATGCCTGGGTCTGTGACAGTCATGTGTGCTATCTTAAGTCATAAATGCTTATGAGTTGATTGTTTTTAGCAATGCTTGTAACCCAAATGAATTTTTTGTCCTTTTAAGGTATTACAGAGTTTATAGTCACACTTATATTAGACACACACACACACACTCACCCCCCTACCCACCATCCATGATATATATATACACAGTAATAATGAAGGGGGGGCTCTCGATTCAAGCCACTTACTCTCTTCTCCTTGCTGATTTACGTTTTTCTTCCGTGAGTTCTTTGGGATGATGCTGCAGTTTGTCCTCTATAGAGGAATCGCTGTGACGCTGATGATCCTCCTTCTCTTGCTGCTGCTGCTGTTCAACACACATATGTGCATGCATGAGGTAATGTGACACATGCCAAAACAAACACAGAGTATTACCTGAGTATTTTGTTCCTATCAGTTTTTGTAATGATACAGTAGTTAAATGTCATTGATGAGGTCATTTTTGTTCCTTGATAGATGGCTTGATGAAAATAAGCAAAAATACATTGCTTATTCAATGTACCATCTGGAAAGAAAAATTTGACTTACACACACTCTTTTACCTGACCTAAATTTCCATATCGTCATCACAATATGTGCATGTGGGTGAGTGAGTGTGGGTGAGTGTGAGAGAGAAAGTGAGAGTGAGTGAGTCTGTGTGTGAGAGTCATACACACACATGTGCATGTGTGCACACACACACACACATGCTCAAGAGTCCATGTGCATGTTTGAGTGAAAACGTTATTTATCTATTTATTTACAGGATAATGTGTGTGTGTGTATAAGCACATGTGCACAAGAGTAAGTTTGTGAAAGCAGGAGCTACATATGCATGTGTATTTGTGGGTTATGACAGTGCATGCAAAAAGAGCGAGAGGGAGTAAATGTCAGAGCATGTGTAAAAGATCACCTGTACAAATAAAGGCAAGAAGTGTGTGTGCGCCCTTCCCTCATAGCTAAGATTCCTTACTTCCTTTCATGTGTGCACTTGTCATGGTCTTTCAAAATCCATCCACACATACCAGCTGTGACTCCCCCTATCTTCTTCTACATCACAGCTGATCTATATTTTACTAACCTTTCTTGCCTTCTCTTGTATTACAGCTCATACGTATCTATTGTCTTTGTTTCTTCACTGAGGTGTTGGCATTTATTCTCTTATCTTCTCAAATCCTTTTATACATATTTACTTTTTTAATCATTTCTACAGATACCCTTTTCATGTGCACATACAGCATGATTTTTTCCTTCATATGTTCTATTCTTTCACCTCCATTTTGTTCATTCATTTCCCCACAGCCCAGCCCCAACCTCTCAAAACTTCACTTTTCTTTTCTCTTATCTATTATTGCCTTACTTCATGACATTTGATAACAAAAGTACACTAAAAGGATTTTGTGTGTGTGTGTGCTTATTTTCTGTGACTGTCCTGTCCTGCTGGTCCCATGCTGCTTATCTTAATATCTCCGCCTCAGCCAGACTCAGGCTCATCATGCCGCATCCTCAGTGTCAGATGTCCACAGAAAGCTCATCATGTTAGACCACCACAGGGCCACCAGCCAGAGGGACCCTGCAAGGCTTACTCTACGTAGGAGCCAGCTTGAGTCCGAAAAATTCCTGACTCTTATGGGATTCAAACTTGTAACCGTCCAGACTATAACCCAAGACACTATACACTCCCCCCATGGTGGCTGGTTCACTAAAAAGATCTACTCACATCCTCCTGTCCTAACAAATCCCCTGCTACCTTTCCCCCAAACAATTTGTTTTTTCCTTACGTCTGGTGTGGAGACGCCAAGTTTTCCTTCCAGCTGCATGCGGTATTTTTCCATGCGAGAGGAGAAATCCTTGTAGCGCTTGTCCACAGCTCCACACCACCCAAGGATGCTGCTGGCGTGGAGGTTGCCTTTGGCTACAAAATCGTCAGCTAGTTGTAGCAGCAGTTTGACATTTTCTCGAGTTTCCTGCAAAAAACACATCAGGTGGAAATTACTGCTTAGATGTAAGTGAGTGAGGTAGTTGTTCAGAGTCACTTTACAATTCACACATCTGTACAAGTTTGTGTAACTTTCATTGTGCAGGTAAGATACATATTTTAAACATAAGAAAATTACACTGAATGAGCGTAGAACCATCATACATGTTTTAACGGTATGTAATTTGATTTGTTTATCATGGGCTCATATTAGTAGCCTTCCCTGTAGGGATGCTAGGGGCTCTTTTAATATGAATACTATCGTTACCTTCCGGAAATTTGGTGCTAGAAATTTCCTCTTTTCTACCACTCTGTTTTGGTTTATAATTTTTTCCCCTGAAACTTTGTTTTTATTTATTTTCTGTCTTTCTTCTTCGTCAAATGCTCAGACAGCAACTTCTGTTGTCTGTCATATGAGCAAAAATGTGTTGCGCTGCCGTTAAGTGCCTGACAAGTCAGGTCCAGCACATCTGACTTTGGCATGGGAGTAAATTGTTAAATCTTTATAGAAAAAAGGCAGGAGAATGGACCAAGAAGGCAGCAAACAGACAAGGAGGTGACAGGAAGAAAAGAAAAAAGGTCAAAACAAAGAGAGGGATGCTATTTATACTGACAAGCCCTCAGCATCTCCACAGGGCAATTTCTGCCTTCCCACTGCATTCATGTTTTCTTGTTACACAAAATGTTCAATGTCCAACAGAAACATTTTTTCTGTTAAAAAATGATCCACCTTTTCAATACATTATATTACATGAGACAATAAAATCAAGTTTCTTAAGAGGACTACAAAGTGCTTTGATTTGTTGCTTTACAAGATTCAGCGCTATATAAATTCCATACATTATTATTACAAAATCAGCAAACTCCCACTGTAAAATGCCTAACCATATTACACAATTCCTTAGGGTTTTTGTTTGTTTGCTCATATATTTGCCACTGCTATACACAAAACCTGATCAAGACTGCATGGCAACTTCAAGTAAAACTTACAGCTGTCCTCTCTCACACAAGTCTCAAAGCACCTGGAAGATCACAAGTCTCCTTCTACTGCAAATCATACAAAAAACCGTCACGACAACAACAAAGCCTACTTTTAACATTCATGAATACAGACTTCAAGAGACAAAAATGAACACAGGAATGATGGATGCTACAGCCAAATGGTTAAGACTGCTCAATTTCAATTCCACAGGTTCCTTAAGTCATGGGTTCAAATCTTGGTGGCGTCTAAGAATTAAGGGTGGGGATTTTTACGCTCTCCCAGGTCAACTTCAAGTGCAGACCTGCTAGTGCCTCAATTCCCTTTGTGTATATACACATCCAGAAGAACAAATACGCAAAGACCTCGCAACTCATGTCCGCGTTTGATGGGTTAAGGAAACACAAACATACCCAGCATACAACATCCTTGAAGTAAGAATGCGACTACCTTCACGATCAGCAAAAACGACCACATGCAAAATCTCACCATAGTGAACCTCAAGAGCTCTAGCCGAGGAACGAGAAAAGAAAAAGAAAAGGAAAAAGAAAAAGAAAAGAAATGCAGGAACATTCCTTCTGCTGCTCTGCCAACTCACTTTGGCCCTGTTCCTGAACTCGTAGTGCTCCTTGAGCAGGGCTTCAGTCTCGGTGTTGTTGGAGCCCAGGTGTGTGTGAGACGCCAGGTACGCCTCTCCATACTCCTCGATCCACTCCAGAGCCTGCACACCACCATCTTCATCACTGTATCTACCACAACAACAAAAGAGGAGATCGTGGTATAATATAACAAAATCATGACAACAACGACAACATCCAATAATCTTGCAGTTTGTAAGTCAGAGTTTTGATTCATGATAAATTTCCATTTTCTGCTCTGATAAACTTATTCTAGAACACAGTACATCAACACCTACAAACACCCAAATACTCACATGCATGCATGCATGCGCACACACACACACATATACACTTGCACACACATACATTCACACACATGCATGCGCACACGAACATGTGCGTGCACACATGCACGCACACTCACAAACACACACACTCTTTCTCACGCATACTCTTTTCTTGCCCTCCACGCTCTACAAAACACACTAACAGCAAAAATAAAAATCTGGATCCACCTACCCATCCATGCCTACACCATGACATTTGACAAAACAGAGATCAATCCATTCATACCACCTACTGCTTCCTGTCTCCTTCCTCCCCCTTTCTCTCTGCTCTTCTCCACACACACACACACACATTTATACACACACGTATGCACACACACACATTCATACACACACGTATGCACACACACACTACACCACACCACACCACACAACACACACATTTACACACACCCACCCATCCCCTCTCTCTCTCACACAGACACACACACACACCATTCAGGCAAAAGAAAGACACACACACACAAAATCCAGTAGACATATGGGTTACCTGCTTGGCGCTTTGTTCAAAGAGGACATACTGGTGGCACTGCTCCAGTTTCCTCTTCTTCACTGTCCAGTACTCGATGACTAGGTTCTCCTGCTGCAGCAGCTGGTCCAGAGTGGCTGCCCACACAACAATCATCATCATCATCATCATCATCATCATCTTTCACACTATCTAGTATACCAAGAAAGGTAAGGTGGCAGGACGGTGGGAGGCTAAGACGTTCCCCTGCCTGACCGTTTGGACCCGAGTGGATCGGTGGTCTAGAGGTAACGCGCCTGTCTAGAAAGCAAAACGTCCGGGTCGGGTGTGTGCGTGGTTCGTATCCCAATTGGGCCCGAAATTTTTCCCCATCCATTAGACCATGAGTGGTGGTCCGGGCGCTAGTCTTTCGGATGAGACGATAAACCGAGGTCCCGTGTGTTACACATAATTATTTAACGCACGTAAAAGAACCCAAGGCAACAAGGGAGTTGTCCCTGGCAAAATTCTGTAGAAAAAAGCCACTCTGATAGGGAAACAAATACAATTGCAGACAGGAAAAAGAAAAAAAAAAGGGTGGTGCAGCTCTTGTGGTGACGCGCTCTCCCCGGGAAGAGCAGCCCAAATTTCACGCAGAGAAATCTGCCGTGACTTAAAGTGGTATGAATAAATGACAAGTAAACCGTTGAGGTTCTGGGTTTGATGCCCAGCCTGGGTCTTTCTTCCCTGTTTGATGAGAAAGTAGAACTGATTGTCAAAGTAGTTGTTTGGGTGAGAGTATAAACTGAGGGTAGCTCAGTGGTCGGAGCACTCACTTTCCCCCAGCCAAGTTAAGCAGCGCCGAGAGTGGTTACCAATTGGATGGGTGACCGTTTTCGCGCCTTGGCTTCATTACAGTTCCCCCAGATGTAAATGGGTACCTGCCCTCTTTAGGGTCAGGGAATGTAAAGCAGCGAGGGAGAGGAGATGGGCGCCGCCCTCAATATGCTGGCCCTAGAGAAGTGAGGTCTCTGACGCCTCGCTCCCCTACGACCTTAATATAGGTTATGGGACACCTTTACCTTTTCATAAACTGAGGCCCTGTGTAAATGCACGCAGAACATCTTGCGCACACGTTAAAAACCTGTTCCGCCTTTCTGGAGAGTATGCCATTTAGTGCCTGTAGGAACAGATGACCACATTTTCAAAAATCACACGCACACAGGTGGATCGGTGGTCTAGAGGTAACGCGCCTGTCTAGAAAGCGAAAAGTCCGGGTCTGAAGTGTGCGGCGGTTCGTACCCCGTTTGGACCGGAAATTTTTCCCCCATCCATTAGACCATGAGTGGTGGTCTGGGCGCTAGTCTTTCGGATGAGACGATAAACCGAGGTCCCGTGTGTTACACGTAATTATTTAGCGCACGTAAAAAAACCCACGGCAACAAGAGAGTTGTCCCTGGCAAAATTCTTAGAAAAAAGCCACTGATAGGGAAACAAATACAGCTGCAGAAAAAAAAAAAAAAAAAAAAAAAAAAAAAAGGGTGAAAGGGTGGCGCAGCGCTAAGTGGCGACGCGTTCTCCCGCTCTCCCCGGGGAGAGCAGCCCGAATTTCACGGAAAGAAATCTGCCGTGACTTAAAGTAAAATCTGAGCGCTTTGATTTGTTGCTTTACAAGATTCAGCGCTATATAAATTCCATACATTATTATTATTATTATTATTATTATTATGTTTACACACAATCCCTGAAGTCGGAATGCAGCTACCTAAATGGTGCAGGGGGAAAAGCGGTCACACAAAGATCTCACCAAGTGTGAACCTCAGAGTTCTAGAAGAGGAACAAAAAACCCCAAAACAAAAGCCCCATTATTTACCTACCACTCAGTCAATGAAATCAGCCAAGTATCCATCAAACCAAATACAAAATGAAAACAACCTGTGAATAGTTACTTGACCACTTAAAAAACTGGCCAGTATCAATCAGATTGATTACAAAAGAGGTGGAACTTTCATAAAACATAATCATTCATAAACAATTCAGTTATGGGGGCTTTCTTTTGTAGACACAAGACTACATAATCACCAGGTCTGAAATCCCTACAAAACCTTGTTAAATTTCAGACCGTCTCCCCTCCAAATAATGCACCCTGTATTTGTATACCATTCTCAGTTATGGCAGATCAACATAATTCTAACTGGTTTGTTCCCAGTTTGCTGAAATGATTTGCTCTTTCCAGTTAAAAAAAAAAAAAAATCTTAACTTTTTAATTTCCCATTTGAGGTGCAGAATTTTCTTCAACAAATTGTTGTTCTCATCTCGCAATGCTTAACCATGTCAGAATCTACCCTTGACAAAGATATGATTGCAGTACATACCCACATAACCTAACGAAATGTTTCTGGTGCCACGTTCCAGCTTGCTCTTATATGAATTCCCAGGGCTGTGTTCCCTTCAATTCTGATAACCTTGCTGGTTTTTCTGCAGACCCTGGAGACCTCTCTCTCTGTGCTAAGTATCTTCACATATTTTTCAGTGTAATGTTCTGACTGCACATTGTCAAACTTTGCCTTCAAAATGTTGGAGTCTTACTATCAGCCTGCCATCTTGCAAACAATGTGAAGAAGGGAAGTAATCAGCAGAAGAGTTAATGGGGAGGCAAGTTCCTAAGTCTGAAATTCTTCAATACCTGATTTGTTTCAGATTGTCTTTCAGACTGACATTATACCCGAGTGCTTATGACCATTTGAATTTGATCCTGTTGAGTCCATAAAGACGAGGGTTTCAGTTTGGGCAGCAGTGTGTGATGAATTAAAGTGGGATGTTTGGGTGTTGTTTTCTTACAATCTCTGAAGTCAATATAAAGTGCAGACCTGCCAGTGCCTTCTGCAGAGATACAAGCACAGGAGGAGACCACATGCTATACATCCCACCCAAAAAAGGAACACAGAGAAGAGAAGAAAAAGAAAAGATTGTCTTTTGGAGTGAACTTCATGTCTGATAAAGATTTCCCTCCAACAGTCCAAGCCTGAACTAATGGTGAATGAGAACACAAAGGCCTACCTTTGACATGACCCTCAGGACTGCGGAACTTCATCTGCATTCCCAGGAAGTGGAGGTTCCTGTTGACGTACTTCAGGAATGTCTCCGCTGTACGTCGAGCCAGGGTACATGCCTGCACACACACACACACATACCACAATGTCATGATCATGAACCACAAATGTCTATGTATTAACTCACTCCGTATGGCCAATTCTCTCCCTTGCTTTTCCCCACAGACGGACCATTTGTAACAGTAAAAAAAATCATTAAAAATAAAAAACACATAGTAAGGAAATGAAACTTTCTGAACTTATGTATAGCATGCTGAGTTAGTACATATAAAAAAATTGAAGCTGTCACTTTAGTAAAACGCCGTCGTCGAGACCTAATCTGATCCCTGCTATTTGACACGTATGCAAAAATGCTGGGCATGTCGGCTACTCTCTACAACCGCAAACAAAGAGCTTGGAACACACGGAATCACCCGACAATGCACTGCATTCGATGTTGGACAGGCTCACAAAGCTATGTTTAGCTGCACGAGTCATAGTATCATGCGGCCGCCATGTGAAAAGTCTGCAAACAGCAAATCCGCTATAGCGGCAAGTCGTCCAAAACCGTGGCTTTACACCGATCTGCTATAGCGGACAGCCGTCCTCTGAGAGTTAACATAACTGTTTACATGACAAGAAACAAAGTAATAGTAACTTTTCTGAAAACAGTAACAATCCCTCTTAAATAGTGCTTTGTCAACAAAACACAACAACCAAAGTTTCCTCAATACACAAAACAACAAACTACAATATGTATTAATCAAAAATGAAAGAACCAGAACTAAACATGTTTGCTTTTTGTTTATCAAAATAAAAAAAACTTAACTAAACTTCTTTGGTTGGTTGACATCACAAAAGCATGTACATAACTAAAGAATTCAGTCCTTTTTCTCTCTCAATGGTTGGCAGTGGAGTGAATTGCATGCATACTAATTTGTGTCTATCAGCTCTCTTCCTGATGTCAATTGTGCTGTCTTTATTCATAGGCCTGACTAATTACAAGGCCCATGATCAATGACAATAAAGTATTCTTAATTCAATCACTTCTTGGACTGGTATGTGTACACCTGGACTGTAAAACACTGATTGATAAAAATGTTCCATTTTCAAAGAGTACAGTGTGTGTGTGTGTGTGTGTGTGTGTGTGTGTGTGTGTGTGTGTGTGTGTGTGTGTGTGGTGTGTGTGTGTGTGGGTGGGTGGGTGGATATGGAGGTTGGTGTGGGCGGGTTTGTGGGCGTATGTGTGGGGACATGTAGGTATGGGTGTGTGTGTGTGTGTTTTTAATTTTCTAATTCACTTTGAGAGTAATGAAATAAGCACTAGAGTGCTTTTTTTTTCTACATCCAGTCCTCATGTGTATGCGGTTTTGTAAATTTTGTCATCCAATCCAACCGACACATAATAGCCTATTCTTTCAGAAGGCAGAACTGGTTTTAATGTGTGCAAAATGTTCTTCATGTATTCACACACTAGACGTCATTTTAAAGTCTCATCCAAAGGACTTTTGGGGGAATGGAGTCAGTACATTTGTTGACTCTGTGGGTGGGTGTGCGTGCATGCTGTGTGTGTGTATATTTTCCCCCTGTTCTTCGGCTAGAACTCTGCGTGTTCACCAATGGTGGGATTTTGCGAATTCAACCATTCTGGCCCACCATAAAGGTAGCCGCAGTCTGACTTTGGGGATTTGAGTGTGAATACTATGGGATCCCCAATATGTTATGTTATTAGAGGTGGTAATTCTGATCTTGTAAGACACTGTCCTGTCTTTCACACGCACAAGCATGCGCCCCCCCCCCTACACACACAATGCACCCCGGCACCCTCCACCCACCCACCCATCTATCAACACACACAAATTTACAGAGAAATAAACAAAGGAAAAACAAAAGAAGAAGAAAAAACCCAAACAAACAAGCAAAAAAAAAAAAAGAGAAAAGAATGAATGACAATGAGAACATGAGGGAAACCCAACAGCAAGACAGACAAACATACAGATAGACAGACGGACAGGCAGACAGACAGACGAACGGATAGCA
Organism: Rapana venosa; assembly: GCA_028751875.1. NCBI lineage: Eukaryota > Metazoa > Mollusca > Gastropoda > Neogastropoda > Muricidae > Rapana > Rapana venosa. The sequence continues at coordinate 27,704,981 of CM054135.1, forward strand.
GACGGACGGACGGACAGACAGACACACAAACAGTCAGTCAGACAAACAGACAGATAAAACAGACAGATGGTCAGTCAGACAGTTAGTCAGACACACAAACAGACAGAGAGACAGTCAGACAAACAAACATACAAACAGACACACAAGAGTGATGGACAGACAGACAGTCAGACAAACAAACATACAAAGAGACACACAAGAGTGATGGATGGACAGACAGACAGACAGACAAACAGACAGATAAAACAGACAGATGGTCAGTCAGACAGTTAGTCAGACACACAGACAGAGAGACAGTCAGACAAACAAACATACACACAGACACACAAGAGTGACGGACAGACAGACAGACAGACAGACAAACAAACATACAAACCGACACACAAGAGTGACGGACAGACAGGACAGACTGACCCTGAGGAAGGCCTCCTTCTGCTCATTGTGCTTGTTGATCAGACAAACAAACAGACAGAGAGACAGTCAGACAAACAAACATACAAACAGACACACAAGAGTGACGGACAGACAGACATACAAACCGACACACAAAAGTGACGGACAGATAGACAGACTGACCCTGAGGAAGGCCTCCTTCTGCTCATTGTGCTTGTTGATCAGACAAACAAACAGACAGAGAGACAGTCAGACAAACAAACATACAAACCGACACACAAGAGTGACAGACAAACAGACATACAAACCGACACACAAAAGTGACGGACAGATAGACAGACTGACCCTGAGGAAGGCCTCCTTCTGCTCATTGTGCTTGTTGATCAGACAAACAAACAGACAGAGAGACAGTCAGACAAACAAACATACAAACCGACACACAAGAGTGACGGACAAACAGACATACAAACCGACACACAAAAGTGACGGACAGATAGACAGACAGACCCTGAGGAAGGCCTCCTTCTGCTCATTGTGCTTGTTGATCAGACAAGCAAACAGACAGAGAGACAGTCAGACAAACAAACATACACACAGACACACAAGAGTGACGGACAGACAGACAGACACACAAGAGTGACGGACGGACAGATAGACAGACAGACCCTGAGGAAGGCCTCCTTCTGCTCATTGTGCTTGTTGATCAGACAAACAAACAGACAGAGAGACAGTCAAACAAACATACACACAGACACACAAGAGTGACGAAGTGACAGACAGACAAACAGACACACAAGAGTGACAGACAGACAGACAGACAGGACAGACTGACCCTGAGGAAGGCCTCCTTCTGCTCATTGTGCTTGTTGATCAGACAAACAAACAGACAGAGAGACAGTCAGACAAACAAACATACAAACAGACACACAAGAGTGACGGACAGACAGACAGACAGACAGACAGGACAGACAGACAGACTGACCCTGAGGAAGGCCTCCTTCTGCTCATTGTGCTTGTTGATCAGACAAACAAACAGACAGAGAGACAGTCAGTCAAACAAACGTACAAACCGACACACAAGAGTGATGGACAGACAGACAGACAGACACACACACAAAAGTGACGGACAGACAGACAGGACAGACTGACCCTGAGGAAGGCCTCCTTCTGCTCATTGTGCTTGTTGATCAGACAAACAGACAGACAGAGAGACAGTCAGACAAACAAACATACAAACAGACACACAAGAGTGACGGACAGACAGACAGACAGACACACAAGAGTGACGGACAGACAGACAAACAGACAGGACAGATAGACAGACTGACCCTGAGGAAGGCCTCCTTCTGCTCATTGTGCTTGTTGATCAGCTGCACCAGGAAGGGGGCACGGTTGGCGCTGGCCGACTTGTCTGAGCTGCACCAGTCTTCGTCCCTCTTGTAGTCACGGTCCAGGGCTTCCAACACAGACCACACCTGCACACAGGTGATGATTAAACAGGGGAAGGAGGGGGGGGGGGGGGTTAATTAACGAAACCACTGATGGGTGAAGAGGACTGATCAAGAAAGCGCCACACCTGCGCAGGTGGTAAATGAGTGGTTCTTTTATTTTTTTACTTTAAAAAATTTTTTTTTGTTTTTTGTTAATGGGTGGTTAATTGATTGATTAAATCACTGATGGGTGAAGAGGACCGATCAAGTAAAGCAGCACACTTCTGTACAATCATGAACGATGAATATGACAGCAGAGAAGGTAATTCAGATTCAATTTTTTCCACAGGTGTGTGGATGGGTGTGGTATGGGTGGGGTGGGGTGGGGTGTGGGTGTGTGTGGTGTGTGTGGTGTGGTGGGTGTGGTGGGGTTGGGTGTGGTGTGGTGTGGTGTGGTGGGGTGGGGTGTGGTGGTGTGTGGTGTGGTGGGGTTGGGTGTGTTGTGGTGTGGTGTGTTGTGGTGTGGTGTGGTGAGTTGTGGTGGGTTGTGGGGTAGTGGGGTGTGTGGTGTAATGTGGTGGGGTGTGTTGGGGTGGTGTGTGGTGTGCGGTAATGGAGTGTGGCCCGGACTAGTATGGTGTTATGTGGTATGGTGTGTTTGGCCTGGGTTTGAGTGTGTGTGTGTAAGTGTGTGTGTGTGCATGTGTTTTAATAATAATAATAATAATAATAATGTATGGAATTTATATAGCGCTGAATCTTGTAAAGCAACAAATCAATGTGTTTTCTCAAATTACTGTTTGTTTTTTGTTTTCTGGGTTGTTTTTTTCCTTTTCAGATGGGGGGTGGGGGTGGGGGGGGAATTTCTCTTGGGTGGGGTTCAGAGATAAAATGGGACACATGCATGAATGTTTGTGATGCTGACTAAAATTAAAATAAAACAAAAAAGCTCCTTGCCTCTCCCAAAGTAAATATCTGTCAGCAGAACCAATGGTTCTGCAGTAGTAACCCACCAATGTAGAAAATTCTTCACTTATGTACAATTAAACCAGCATGCATTCTATTTTTGACAGAAAAGTGCTGAGGTACAGGTGTATGAGCATATGTGTGCACATGCACACACATACACATGCTCACTCTCTCTCTCAGGTGTGGTGTGGTGATGAGCTCACATAAAACACAAAACCGCATACACCCGGGGACTGGATGTAAAAAAGCACATGAGTACTTATTCCATTATCCTCGATATAATAGAATAAATAAATAAATAAAATAAATATCACACACGCACACACTCACAAATGCGCACACATACACATGCTCACTCTCTCTATCACACACACACACATATCACCCACACAATGTGTCTATCCATCTCTTCATTCAACACAGACACACACACACACACACTCACATATCACCCACACAATGTGTCTATCCATCTCTTCATTCAACACAGACACACACACACACACACACAAACTCTGCAGCCCTGACCTGTTCGGCAGTCTTGTACCAGTTGGTGGAAGCCATGACCAGCTTCTGCCTCTCCTCAGCGTGGTACATCAGCTGCTGCCAGGCCAGGGTCACGTTTTCGGCGATGGCGCGCACCAGCTCCGAGTTGTAGTGCTGACTCTGCAGCATGGACTCTGCACGCTGCGTCACCTGCACCACGCTGTAGTGAGTTTTCTGGAATAGAACACACACACACAAAAATGATTGTGATATTTTTCAGTTTTGTATTGACTTGTTTGGCGCATGACGTGGATTTTCAACAAAACAGAAAAGTCAACTCAACTTGTCTCCATCACCGTTGTCATTGATAGAAGCTTCACGAAACGCCACCAGGGTTTGCTATTTCTCTCTGTCTCTGCCGAGTTCTATAATCTCCTGTACACCTCCCAAACCACTGATCTTGGTGAACTTTGCAAAATAGGATGTTGCCCTCAACCTTGCCTTGAAGAATGGTCATCATCAGATTTGTCTGTGAATTTCTGTGTGCATGACCAACATATTTCTGTTTATGCTTATCAATTTCAACCAACATATGTCTTTGCAATGAGAGCTCATCAAGAATGCTTTCATTTGTTCTATCGCACTATTTCACTCTTAGAAGTTTTATCGATTTATTTATTCTTTTACTTCGAGAATAATGGAATAAGCACTCATGTGCTTTTTTACATCCAGTCCCTGTGTGTATGCAGCTTGGTAAATTTTGTCATCCGAAGTTGCCTGTAGAACCACACAAAGCAACACACACAAAAAGAAAAAAGAAGATGACAGATGTCACTATTCTGTAACTTCTGGTTTGGTCCATATAAAAAGGAGGCTGAAATTTAACCACAACTCATGAACCACAGAAGAGACACAGTTATTGCAGTAAGAAACAACTTTGAATCTTCTCATTATCAATCAAATGCACCAAAACAACCGGTCATAATTCAATTTTAAGACTGCTCCATTATAATAAATTTAAGAAAATGAAAATTTGTGGTGCTCCTGAAAATGCTTTGAGAAAAATAAACAAATGAAGTCTGAAATATTTGAAAGGAAAATGTACCAGCCAAATTTTTTCTCAGCAATGAGAGACCTTTTTGTCCATTCTTCGGCTAGTGCTCCAAGGTTCACCAATGGTGAGATTTTGCATATGCGACCATTTGTCCACCGTTGAGCTAGCCCCATTCCGACTTTGGGAATACAAGGTACTCAACAATGTAAGGCAAGTATCTTTATAATCAGTTTAGCTACTTTGTCCCTGCATGATAAATAAAAAGAATGTCAAATATCCCTAAACAATCTCTTTCTCTTTTTCTCTTTCTTTCTTTCTGTCTTTCTCTATCTCTCTCTCACTTAGTCACTCACTCTCACACAACACACACACACCAACCCCCCCCCCCACACACACACACACAGAAAGTACAAAAACACTAAAGCCTATGACAAATACAGTGCTAAGAAGACTATCACAAACAAAAACACAACAGCTGCTATCTTTCTGTGTAACTGACCTCAATGGCGATCATGAACTGCTCATGCTCCTTCTTGAGCTGCTCAGCCTCTACCAGGTTGTTGGGGCACATGAAGCTGGCCGTCAGCATCGACTCCCCGTTCCGCACCCAGCAGATCACCTGCACAGTTATTACCATCCTCATCATCATCACCATCATCATCATCATCATCATCGTCGCCTTCCATTGTGAAATCATCTACATACGCATTCAACAGCTTTAAATAATAATAATAATAATAATGTATGGAATTTATATAGCGCTGAATCTTGTAAAGCAACAAATCAAAGCGCTCATATCCACATATATTGTACTTTACATACAAAGCGCTCTCAAACATGCCTTTTTTTTAAAATACAAAGTTCTGGAATATATCCAAGCACATATGCGCAACCAACACCTTTATTTATTTTTTCACACAAAGTGCATTCACAAACATGGTTTTTTTCTTTAAATAAAATTCTGGAATGTATCCAAGCACATAGATGCACAATCGACGCATTTATTTTACACACAAAGCCCACTCAAACATGTTTAAAAAAATTTTTTTAATGAAATTCTGGTATATATCCAACCACGTATGCACAACCAACACATTTATTTATTTTACACACAAAGAACACTCAAACGTGCCATTTAATAAAAAACAAATTCTGGAATACCTCCAAGCGCAAATAATAATAATAATAATAATAAATGGAATTTATATAGCGCTGTATCTTGCACAGACAAATCATAAGCATATGCGCCAATGACACAGGATTACACACGATGTTAACGTCACATGAACCTGTCAGACTAGAGTGTTATTTCCTCAATTCACTTCACACTTTATACTTGACCATAATCTCCAAAATCTCCAAACCTTACCTGTCTGGCTTCGATCTCAAAGTTCCTGAGCTGTACACACTGCTCCAGACGCACTCTCTTCTGCTCCGCCATGGTTTCCAGGTCCCCCTCCCGCTCATGGAGGTACTCCAGCAACGCCTGAATCCGATTGCCTGCATCGTACTCGGCGTCTGACATCAACTGCAAACACCATATATATGTGTCAATGTTGATTAGTTTTTCCCCCCCCCACCTCCCATCACAAATCCTTTTGCACTCGTCCTCTCTCTTGATAAAGTGATGGAATGCAGAACACTAACGGTTAATGTGTTTGGGGAATTAGGGGAGGGGGGTGAGTGGAAGGAAGAAGGAAGATCAAAATCATATCCTATTCACAGGTGAACCTTGATATACTGTTACCTCCTCCCTCCACCCAAAAGAGTAAACAAAGCAAAACAAAAAACAAAAAAAAAACCCTGCATTTGTTAGTTGATAAAAAGAATATTTTGACTAACTTCCTATTTTTGTAAACAATGGATGATGGCTTATATAAATAGACCACACACACATTTTTACCACTTCAGAATCAGGTCTCAAAAACTAGGACCTATGTCAAAACACTGAATTTGGACAACTTTACCTCAGCCACAAAGAAAGTGATGCTGTCTAAAAACTTTGTGCTGCTCTTTGGCTTTAAATCCATCCTACTGTAGTTTCAACCGGTGAATACAGGAGTTGCCACATGTTGCCACATTGCAACAGATGAACACAGACAATTATCAGAAAGGACGACTGATTTTCTTCCCCATCACCAACTTCTTTTGGGGATTTTTTGCGCTCTGGCCCACTCCAGTTCAAATTGCATTTATTTTTTAATTTTTTTAATTCTTTTATATAAAGGATAACAGAATAAGCGCTCATGTGATTTTTTTTTTTACATCTAGTCCCCATGTACAACGGTTTTGTGAATTTCATCATCTGTTCCCACCGGCACACAATGGCCTACTCTTCCAAAAAGCGGAACAGGATTTAATGTGTGCGCAAACTGTTCTGCATGCATTCGCATATGGGGCCTCAGTTTATTGTCTCATCCAAAGGACTTTTGGGGAGTGTGGAATCTGCACTGACGTTAACTCCAGGGGAAAAAATCCCCTTGAGCAGGATTCAAACCTGGGTCGTCAGATTGCAAGCGCAATGTTCTTCTAACCACTAGGCTGTCCCGCATCAGTTGTGGACACACTTTTCACTACAATTTCAGACAGGCCTGTGACAGTCAAGCATCTCATGCAGCCTGGCTCCACAACCACGTCTTCATCAGTATGGGGCTTTAGCATGTAATGTCCTGCATATGTATGTATATAATGGATCAAACCAGGCACCAATAAATATACATGGAATAAACCATGCAGGCCTATTCTGGTTGGTGACCTCAACAGTCCTGACAGCACAGTACCAGTGATTCCCTCTGGACATTTAGTTCTGAGAGTGACAGACAAAGGATGACTGTGGGTGTGAACAGTAGAATTAGGATTGGTGGAGCAACAGAAGTAAAAGTACTGGGATATCACAGAAAATGGGAAAACAAACACAAACTACAAAATAACACAGAAGAAAGTACAACTCTCCCCTTAAAAAAAAAAATCAAGGCAAGCACGCATGCACATGCATACACACAAACACCATTGAATAAAACTAAAAGCCTAAATAATCCAGAATGTACTGCAGATTCTACTGCCAAATGAAACAGGCTTCATGTGTATAATACAACTTACATTACAGCAAGGTTGACCTGTCACATGAGTGACACCTCCAGTCAACTATGTCACCGATGTATTGCTTGTCAAACATGACTAATTACCACTGATCTATACCTGTGGTATGTCGAGGCTTTAAAATATTGTTAATTATATGTTTGCTTTCCTTGACCTGATTATTGACCCCTCCCCCCCCTTAATTCCGTTCTCCCCTCCTCATGAAATCACACTACCCTTTATATCACCTCAAAATTTTTTGTTTGGGGATGGGTTTGGGGTTTTGTTTTTTTACTGTGCCATCATGGGCAGAGACCTGTGTGTGTGTGTGTGTGTGTGTGTGTGTGTGTGTGTGTGTGTGTGTTGTTGTTGTTGTTGTTGACTTCAATTTTACGTCTGTTCACTTCTAGTGATATTAGACGAGGGGGAACAAATGGAGGGGTGGATGTCTTATTAACAACAAAAAATAGATAAAATTAAAAAAATAAAAATTAACCCTCCCCCAAAAAACACCAACCATGCTTTTACAAAAAAAATCACATAAAGAAACTTAGCAATGCAACAGGAATTATAAAATCCTAAAACATGTCATTAACGTTAATGCAACTATAACAAATGTCCTAAGGGACTGCAATAAAGGCCTTTCACAATTTCAAATGCCAGTTTTAAATTATTGAATATGCTGGTAAGGGAATTTTAAGAAAAATGGGGCATGAAAGGTTTTACACTCTGGCAGTCAAAAAGTATATGAGTATTGGTGATATTCTCACCACATAGACATTTACCATTTTTGCTGAATTTGGTTATCAATGCATTTAGTTTCATTCTATAAAATAAAGCAGTAATTCTTCTTGATGTAAAAACTTTTACACAAGGCTTTGAATGGTTCACAACTGTGAAATTATCGGTGTTAATTGCAGTTCTAGTTAAAGATCTATCATTTTGCTGATTAGTTTCGGTGACCTGTCTCCATGATTTTTGTTCTAGTAAGCTGTACCCCTCTTTTAAGGATAGAGGCACATGCAATTCTATTGCATCCCGTTCATGTTTTGCACCTTTTTTGGCAGCTCTATCCGCCCACTCATTTGAAAAGAATCCAGTGTGTGAAGGCACCCAACAAAAATTCACACTTATGCCCTTTGAGGTTAAGAGATGGATAACATGCTTAATTTCTAATATAATTTTTGAAGTTTTCTTATAACATGGAGATTTTAAAGCATACAATACCGACTTAGAATCAACGCAAAGAAAGATTTGAAATATATACAATGGCAAATCAAGAATATAAGTAAGACCCATTAATATCGCTATTAGTTCTGCTGTAAATATCGAGTGATATTTACCAACATAGTATGATTTTTCAATTTTCAACGCTGGTATAACAAAAGCAGGACCTGTTTCTTGATTATCTAGACGTGATCCGTCTGTATAAATTTGTAAATGGTGTGTGTGTGTGTGTGTGTGTGTGTGTGTGTGGTGTGTGTGTGTGTGTGTGTGTGTAGTGTGTGTGTGCAAGAGTGCTAGTGTGAGAATGTGTGTGTACAAATGCTTGCACTAACGTATGCATGTGCGTGCGTGCATGTGTATGTGCGTGTGTATGAGTGCATGCATGCATAGGTGCATGTGCATGTATGAACGTGTGTAAGTGTGTGTGAGTGTGTGTGAATGACAAAAGATGAGCTAGGCTATTCATCATCTTTAAACTTTTTGTTTTCAATATTTATTCATATTTAGCTGCAAGCAGCAGATATTAACATCATACCTGCTTACAAACAGCGTAAAGCAATCTTGATGATAGATAGACATGCTTAGTCATTTTCCTTTAATGACTTAAAAAGCAGATGAAACCTTTTTGCAGTGGTAAGTGACCTACTATCTGTGATCTGTGTGTGTGTGTGTTCTTTAATATTTAATGTGTCAGTTTTTTTAACATTATGTGATCGACAAAGTGTGTGTGTGTGTGCGTGCATGCTTGCTTGCGTATGTATATGTGTGCATGTATTTGTGTGTGTGTGTGTGTGTGTGTGTGTGTGTGTGTGTGTGTGTGTGTGTGTGTGTGTGTGTGTGTGTGTGTGTGTGTGTGTGGCATGAGTGAGGCAAGTGACTGAGTGAGTTGAATGTGCGCACGCTTGCGTGCATACATGTGTCCAGTTATACAGGCATGTACCACAAAAATGTAAATTAAGACTGCGCAGCTGCACCCCAAAAAATAAATCAAGATAACAAAAACAAACACGGTCCAAAGTACTACAACAACAACACACACAACAACAACGCACACAACAACACATACACACACAGCTAACACACATACACACACAGCTAAACAACCTACTTACTTGCACTCTGCGCCAAACACGGCTTCCCATACACAACATAGGTTTCATGACAAACGAAACACACTCCACACATCTGACCGCGACCTGACCCAGGGAGAACAAAACCCGCACATTGAATGGAATTGATGATGTCAAGACAAGGGACAAATGGCTACAGAATAAAAAAAAAAGTAAGGGATCAGCCAAGCTGGCGGGAAGGGATTTTCCTGTTGAACACAAACACATCCAAGCACACATGACGTGTCACGCGAACAAGCGCGCCCCCCCCCAGCCCCCTCCCCAACATTCCTCCCTCTTCAAACAGGGATGAAGCTCAGACAGGGACATTAGGGACAGAAGAGGGGAGGGGGAGGGAAGAGGTGTCAACACTTGTGACCTTCTACGACGTCATCTGCTGCGCTGCTGCTAAGTCTATTATTTTCTTTTTAGTTTTCTTTTTCGTGCGGTGCTCTGTTTACAAAGCCTCAGGCCTTGGCACAAAACTGACCCCAAAAAATGGAATTTTTTGGTGCAAAAGTCTTTAGAGTTGGGTCTGCACCACTTCTCCTCACAGAGTAAAGGGGAGAAGAGGAAGAATGTGAAGTCTCTAACACTTTTTATGGCTATTTTGTTTATAGCTGAGAGAAATAATACAAGATCAAAACTAAAACAAAAACAGAACAAAATATTTACAGGAAGATAACGGTAAAGTATTATCACTTTAATGGAAATGATACTGAAAACTATCAACTTTAGCAATAGGGACTGTTAATCACAAACTTAGGCATGTGATAAGACTATTAATTAAAGAACTGCAACAAGTAATAGCAACTCTATTAACTACTAGCTTTAGCACATGATTGGGACTCTAATAAGATTGTCAGCATGTGATAAGGACTCTGTTAATTATGAAATCTAAAAAAATGATAGTGGCTCTCTTCATCACAAACTTAAGAAAGTGATACACACACAAAATCCAGCAATGAGTAGGTTCAAACTTGCCCTTACTTTTAGCTGCATACATGCAAAGAAGATTTTCTGCTTGTCAAACGAGACACAAAGGAGATTAAACTCAAGTCAGGGGGGAAAATAATACCATCAGCATCTCCATCCCATACAGAACTTGAAAATGAAGAGGAGTGCTAGCTAAAATTGTTGGTTAAGGAAATATGCTCGCTCTCTCTCTTTCCGGAGGCCTGAAGAATAAATATTGTTCATTCTCTCTCTCTCTCACACACACACACATGTGCGCGCATACGGTGGTCTAGAGGTAACGCGCCTTCTAGAAAGCGAATAGTCCGGGTCGGAAGTGTGTGGTGGTTCGTATCCCGTTTGGACCCGAAACTTTTTCCCCATCCATTAGATCATGAGTGGTGGTCTGGGCGCTAGTCTTTCAGATGAGACGATAAACCGAGGTCCCGTGTGTTGCACATAATTATTTAGCGCAAGTAAAAGAACCCACGGCAACAAGAGAGTTGTCCCTGGCAAAATTATGTAGAAAAAAGCCACTCTGATAGGAAAACAAATACTGTTGCAGACAGGAAAAAAGAAAAAAAAAAGGGTGGCGCTGCTCTTGTGGCGACGTGCTCTCCCCGGGGAGAGCAGCCCGAATTTCACACAGAGAAATCTGCGTGACTTAAAGTGGTATAAATGAAATAAAATATAACACACACACGCGCACACACATGCACACACACACACGCACGCTTGCACACACACACCAATACACCCCCACCAACACCCTCACACCCACATCCCCCTCCACAGCAGCCCCTTTACTCCCCCCCCACCCCACACACAGACACAGAGGTCTCCAACCTGACAGAGCTCCTGGCCTCGCTGCAGGACCTCGAAGGTGCAGTTCTGCATGTGCAGCACACTGTCATTGTGCATCTGCAGCAGCTGCTCGGCCTTGGAGCCGTCGTTCACCATCTCCATGTGCTGAAGCTCCTCTGCCCACAGCTCCAGCTGCGAGGACACCTGTGAACCAAGCTGCTGCCTGTCAGTGTCTGTTGGGTTGTGAGCTTGCTAAGGCCTAGGGCATCCAGATGGACAAGTTTGGGGTTTGTTTTATTTGTTAAGTGAGTATGTATGCTGTGTGTTGCGGAGTGTAGGTAACTGTCTTTCTTTTGCTTGGATGTGCGCAAGTGAAAAACAGGACTTTGGAAGCGTGCAGGTATACGCATGCAGCACATGATAATGTTTGTGCAGGCACAGACATAGACACAGACAAAGACAGACACACACACATGTACACAGGCACACTACAACATACACATGACCCCACAGGTCCACACATATGTAAGCAGATAAGAACACACAAAAGCCCTCAAAACACACTTGAAAACACAGGCGTCCTCTGTGTATACACACGCATGCATGTGCCTGCATGTGTGCATCCACGCACACGTGTGCACACACGCACACGCACGCGTGTAAACACACACACAAACACACACACACAACACTCACACACACACACACACACACACACACACACACCACACACACACACACACACACCACACCACACACAACCATTACCACAACAGCCTCACCTCCATAGCGTCCCTTTCAAAGATGCGGAGCTGCAAGCAGAGGTCTAGCTTCATTTTGCGAGCAGCCCACAACTCTTCCAGCTGACTGCGACTCTCGTTCAGTTGGGTCAGTACACCTGAGGCACACCATACATTCCACAACTCAGGTAAAGGACACAACACAGGGAGTAAGGGGCACAAGATATTCAGAGCACAGGCGTGCACTTTGAGCTGCACTTTTGTCACGCTGTTTCAATGACTGCTTTCTCGTGTCTCACCTTGACAGTGAAAACGACAACAATGATAAAATGCCCGCAACTAACATTCTGGTAATCGAATTAGTGCACAACGAACCCATTTATCCACAAACTCGTTTATCCAAAAGTGCTGAGGAGTTGAATGCATACGCATCAAAGCACAAGTATAAATGAATGGTATTTTGTGTTTGTCCTTGTATTTCAAATAGTTAAAACAAGTATAATGAAGGCAAAACTACATAAGTCCTAGTTTATCTCTGCTCGAAATCAAACCACAACTACAACTCAAATCATACCTTAAAAAACACTTTCCCAAATCAAAAATGTTACTGCTAGGTTATTCTCTTGCTTGTACTGCTCAGTGCTGAAGACAGAAATGATTCTTTCTTTGTATTCTTCCCTTTAAAGAAACATACACTCTTCGACTCATGAAATATGATAAAGATTCAAATTTAACTCCTCACCCTTTTGACCACAAAATTCAAATTTACTTCCTTGCCCTTATTCTACCAAAAAACATGCAAATCATACACTCTTCTCCCCTTCCATTCAAAATGGTAATCAACAGAGATTCAGATCTTTGAGAAGAAGCAGAATGGAACAATTCAAGCAATGTGAAAAGCAATCAAAACATATGAAGCATTACTGACCTTCAATATGACTGTAGTCCCCACTGTGACTAGATTTCTCTGAATCAATGGACACAGCTCTGCACAAACAATAAACAGTCTGCTGCAATCACTGTCCCACAACCTGTGAGATTCATGGCACTTATGCGCATATGCACATAGTAAACAAACACACACACACACTCTCTCTCTCTCTCTCTCTCTCTTCTCTCTCTCTCTCTCTCTCTCTCTCTCTCTCTTATGCACACACACAAACACACACACACTCTCTCTCTCTCAAACACACACACACACACATGCACATGCATACATAGTCATGGCAAACACCTTCCACAAATGCAGTCAAATAAGCTCTCTGAGCACCATCATTTTCCAAACTGATATAACCTAATTCTCTTACCTTGGCCTGTTATTCAATAGCAAACAATGTGTTACCACATAATGAAGACATATAGTTTGCTTTGTGATAAACAAAGTGTAAAATTGCTGTCGCTGAGTTATTTATGAGCAGGATGCCACAACATAACATGCAATACAGTCTAATCTATAAACATGGACGTGTGTGATTATTAGTATATTACAGGAACAACTTTCGCCCACATTGTGTTATTTATGCATCAGCATAATAACTGTACGGGGCATATATGGCAATCTCAATGCAACAGTTTTGTAGAACTGTCGGTAAATTATTTAACTGTAATGCATCTTAACATACAAACACATACACACACTTGGCAGTTTTCTAATGCATGAATAACAGTCTTCTAGATTACTGTTCCACAGCCTGATGTACAGGGCATGGATCTACGTACACACACACATGCACACACACACATGCACAGCACACACGCATGCACACACACAAACACACACATTGCTTATTCAATGTACCATCTGGAAATAAAAATTTGACTTGACTTGACAAAACAAAAAAAAACAAAAAAATGAGCAATCACTAAGTCAAAAGCCTGTGTCTCTTAACAAACCCTTTCAATTTTTCATTTTGTGCCAAGTGTATTTACTGTCCTGGAATCAGTCATATTATAAAAAGCACAGGCCAGTTGGCAAGTTCACCCTGATTACAGAACCATTAGTAATTCTATTTCCTGTATACTCATCTCGATAGTAGAAAATGTTAGTAAATTAATTCTTGTTCTTTATTAAAAGTAATCCCACCTCAGAGAATATTCTGCTAAGAGATTTTTCAACATTTCCGAATCATACCCTTGCTCTAATCCCATCCAAACAACACACAAACAATGCTGAAATGCTTGAAACTGTTTAGCTGAGATACACTCTGAACATATTCAGACATGAACAACATTTTTTGCTTTATTTTCTGTCAGTTTAAACCCTAATAAAGACACAGAGACAGATTGTGTAGACAACTCTGACATGGGGAATGCGGTTGATACAGTGCCTTGACATGGCCTATCAGTTACCACTACCATTTTGTTTTGACAAAACTCGTCACTCCCTCACTCAAATCTGCTGTCATGATTCCTGCAATGTATTAATAAGAAGATCACCAGGACATAATCATTAGGCTTTGGTAAGTAAATATTCAGCTGTTTTACTTCATCAGGAAAAACGAATAACTGGATTGTTGTTTGTTGGGGGTTTTTTGCTTTGTTTAGGAACATAAAGCATCATTAGGGGCCATGGATATCTAAGGCTATCCAGCATCCTTAAAACCCCTTCACTCAGTCTACCTGATATCAAATAGCATCTCTCCCCCAAAGTCGGAATGTGGCTACCTAAATGGTGGGTCAACACAGACCCATATGCAAAAATCTCACCATTGGTGAACCACAGGAGCTTTAACCAATCAATGGAAAAAATAAAAAGCAAAGCGAAAAACAGCATCTACCTGCAATATCTCAACAGGTCGAATTTCTGATATGTTCGATTTCATTCAAGTTTCTTTACAAATCGTGATATTAGACAGACAAGAGGGGAGGGTGGGAGGAGGTAGGGGGTGGGGGAAGAGGACGTCTGGATCATTGTTTGGAGGTGGAGGCACACATACTTTGTCAAATATGTTGTTGATATGTGTCAGTTGTAAAATCAAACACAATTATCTAAATGTTTAGAAAACTAGCAAACCATTCATGACTTTACAGACTCAATAACTGTTGGTTTTGGGGCAAGAAGGAAATGAGAAGGCTGCAGGGAATGGAAAGGTCAAAGGATACAGGAACAGACCCCCCCCAAAAAAAACCAAAAAAAAAAACCAAACAAACAAACAAACAGGACGGATTTTTTGGACTGCAATATAAATTTCCTTGCTGAGTACATAGCAAACAGTGTGAGCAAGGAACAGAACAATGTGCAAGTGGCAGCTATCTGTGACAAAAAGGAGAGTTGGTGTATTTTGTACAAGGCATCAAAAATAGTAATGATCACTATCTGAAACAGGCTGTATATATACATATAATTAAAGATAAATAGGCTGACACCTACAGTGGAGTCTGGATTTTAGTCAGCATATTCCTCAGGTCATATGCCTAAGAATACAATATTTTAAAAGTGAAAGTAGATTAGTCTGCACCCAGTGGAATAATGATCCAAATTTTTTTTTTTCTGACTTGGTGTTCGTGCACATGGGTGCATGTACACACACACACACACACACACACACACACACACACACACACACTTTAAATAAACAGACGTAAAATCGAAGACACACACACACACCAACTCGTTCATCTGTACAAAGCAACCAATATTTTTTTTTTTTCAAATATGAACTTTGTTTTGCAGTAAAATTTTCTACAAGACGAACATTATACCATTCAATTTTATGCTAAATACTAATCATATGTGATAAGGTGTAAACACAAATCCAAATGAATTATCATATCACAGAATAGATGATGATACAAGTAATACCAAGCTGAATATATATAGATAATGAGCAACTGTCATACTATGAGTTGTATGACAATATCAGAAGGATATATGAACTGTTAGAGCAAAATGATAAGATATTCTTGAAAAATAGTGAGAACGTATATCATTTCATCAAGGAAAAATGAGTAGCTATGTTAAACTTGAATATTTATAAAATCATAAAACATTGATTTAGAGACAATAGAAAACTAGGATAATAGGGCAGTAATTTAATAAGGCACCATTACACTCTTCCGAAAGGGCCACATCACTACCATAAAAAAACAAAGAAAAACAAAGACAAGTCCACAATAGGTAGAACAGCCTTAACTATTAAAGTAAGGAAATGATTTAGAATATACTGTACAAATACAACCAGATCTGCTCTCCTAAATACATGCCACACCTCATTTACATAAAGAATTTTGGCCAAAACCAACTAAAATGTTGAGGTTTTTCCATCTACTTGTGTGCACATGTAACTCATTTATTGTTCTAGAACTTTCTAAAACATCCTGAACCAACAGAGGAAATGAATGTTAGCATTTATACAGGTTTAAAAAAAATATAATTGCCATGTAGAATTCAGAACTCAAAAGGCTTCACGTGTGTGTGTGTGTGTGTGTGTGTGTGTGTGCAGTGTGTGTGTCTGTGTGTGTGTGTGTGAGAGAGAGAGAGAGAGTCAGTGAGTGAATCCTTGTGCAGTTACAAAGTCTGCAAATTCCTTTGTCTCTTTCCATACACACACCATCTGGAAATAAAAATTTGACTCTGACACACAAAGGGGGGGGGGGGGGGGAGGAGGGGGAGGGAGGGAGGAGGGAGGAGAGAGGAGAGAGGAGAGAGAGAGAGAGAGAGAGAGAGAGAGAGAGAGAGAGAGAGAGAGAGAGAGAGAGAGAGAGGAGAGAGAGAGAGAGAACAGTTGAAAAACAAAAATAAATGCCTACTATGACATTAATTTTTTTTTAGATTCGCACCCACCACTGTGTATCACTTTAGAGACATTATGTGTCCTGACAATCCCAGTTTATCATTATCTATCATTTAACAAATACTACCACTATCATTTTCTGCAAGAACATTTCCAACATAAGGCATCACATCTCCTCTCAATCACAATTTTCCCATCATCTGCCATTTAACAAACACCCCCCTCCACCTCCCTCCAAAAAGAAAGAAATCTATCATTTCCTACCCATTAACTCACAGTAGTATAATCAACAGTCTATTACTGTAAAACAGTATGAGCATTTCTGGGCATTTTTCTTTTTTCATTCTTTTTTTAAAAGCAATGCTTCTAATCCGTTTACTGAATACATTAGTTAACCAGTTAGCTCCTAGATAAATTACTTTGTACACTTGATTAATCTTTCAACTGACAAAAACATAGTTCTGTGCACACATATATTTCAAAAGCAGCAGCATTCAATCATTAAACCTACATTGGAGCAATACATGTGGCTTGTAGCCAAGCTGACAGCTCAGGCCACAATAGGACAGAAAACACTTAACTCCCTTAGGACATAATGGCAGCATCGAAACCCACCAAGTTATCCCAACTATGTTAGACCTAAAACTGAAAGATGACAGTAATTTTTTTTTTAATAAACTAGAACAGAAATAAGAAATGAAAAAAAAAAATGTAATAAATATATTTTTCATATTCCAAAAACATACTCATAATATGAGCTTCATCATTATCTCTTTTATCATCAGGGGTTTGAAAAAAAAAATCTGAACAACCAATAACAACAACAAAAAGCTAAATGAAAATAACAAAACCTTCAGACAGGTAAATATTCGAATGAGACGATAAACCGAGGTCCCGTGTGTTACATGTAATTATTTAGCGCACGTAAAAAAACCCACGGCAACAAGAGAGTTGTCCCTGGCAAAATTCTTAGAAAAAAGCCACTCTGATAGGGAAACAAATACAGCTGCAGAAAAAAAAGAAAAAAAAAAAAAAAGGGTGAAAGGGTGGCGCAGCGCTAAGTGGCGACGCGTTCTCCCGCTCTCCCCGGGGAGAGCAGCCCGAATTTCACGGAGAGAAATCTGCCATGACTTAAAGTGGTATGAAATAAAATCTGAGCGCTTTGATTTGTTGCTTTACAAGATTCAGCGCTATATAAATTCCATACATTATTATTATTATTATTATTATTATTTCATCATTTTGTTTCTTATGCAACAAAACAAAGTAGAAGAAGATGAACATAAAATAAAGAAAAAAGAAGAAGAAAAAAAAAACAGAATGAAGGAGTACCTGTAAAAAGACTATTCACTAACTAATCAGACAGATACAGTAAATTTTTTTAACAATCTAAAGCTTTACATTAATGACAGATGCAACAAAAAGAAGAAAAAAAGAAGAAAACGAAAAGAAAAAATTACAAAAGAAAAAGAAAAGAAAGAAAAAAGTAGCTGTAAAAGGACTACCTTCTCAGCTGTAGAAGGACAAACATAGGCATAAAACCTTTTTAAAAAAATCATTGATATCAAACACAAAAGGGGCATGATAGAATAAAACATTAACCTGAAGGAAAAAATTAACCTGAAGAACAGATTCTCCCAACAGGCAAGAACAACCTTTACAAAGAAAGAGCCCTCAACATCCTCAAGGCCGTTTAGGGGGAAAAGGATAAACTATCATAATTAATGATCTACCAATATACCAAGACGGATAATGTTCATCCTAAAACAAAAAGAAGAGAGATATAATCCAAACCATTCTGTGTAAGGGTCGGGGAGGGGGAACAGCCTTGTGGTTGGAGCTTTGTGGTCGCAATCTGATGGCCCAGGTTTGAGCCACCACCACTGCACCGTTCGAGGAAATATTTCCCCTGGGGGGTTAACATAAGTACCTACACCACTCCCCCATGTGCAAACACACGTAGAACATCTTGTGTACATGTTAAAACCTGTTCTGCCTTTCAGAAGAGTAGGCTATTGTGTGCCAAAAGGAAGGAACGACAAATTTTTGCAAGACCGCATGCACACTGGTGTTGTGTTTAGACATCAACCCTGAAGTCAGAATGCAGCACCCAAAAAGGCGGGTAAACCGTTGCATTCGCAAAATCTTACCACTGGTGAGGAATGAAAAAACAAAACAAAAAACCCTAAATTTTAAAAACATACATTCTGCTTTTGAATGAGACAATAATCTGAGACACTCTGAGCAACATCAATTCAATTAAAAATGCCAGAAAAAGAACCCTCAGTAGCAGGCTTAAAGGGAAAAGAGTTTCATAGAAAGACAACACTAACAGGAAGAAAAAAAATGGCAACAAACCCCACCCTCCCCTATCAAATGATACCTGATTTTCATTACGAAAAATGTGTTGTGCCAATAATGACACACAATAGATTCAATAAAGGAATCCTTTTTATCTCATAAACCTTGGTTGTAAGTAAAAATAAAGTATGCAAAATCTACAATGGCCATTTTCACTGGCTGTTATAATGCCATCTCCAAGTGTTTTCAGTCAGCTTGAGATGCATTCATTACAGATTCAGATTTTGTTCTTCAAAATCTATAAAATAAGTCAGTTGAATTTTCTAACTTGCAGTTGTAAACTGCTAAGGACTTGCTTTTGCTACGTGATTTTTGAAGTACATCCCTAAATTAAGGGAGAGAACCCCCCTTTCCCCAGTACACATGGACAACACATTAATTTTGTATGCTACTGTAACCCAGTAGTGGGTGATACAGAGGGAAGGGTTGGTAGATGGTTGGTTACCCTATAGTGGGTTACCCATAGGGAAAAGGCTAAACAAAAATTCTTTATTACCATAAGGGAAAAAAAGTCATTAGTGTTCTTTTAAGTCTTTATGAGAAAGGCTAGTATCAGGAGGGGGGAGGGGGGATGGGCGTTTTACCCTTGGGAATGTATCAAACTTACTCCCAGACCATATCTGGCACAATGAATACCAGAAGCAACTCTGCTCAACTAACCCCTCCCCTGCACAAAAGAAAGTCCATCCCAAACCAAAGAGAACTCCATCTCAATTCATCCCCCAAAAACAAATCAAATCCATACACATCTTTACCAGCAGTAGAGAAGGACATCCCAAAACAAAGTCACAAATACACAATTCAGCCCAAAATACTGACCCCAAAACCCACACATCTCACACAGTCACAGCCTGAACAAGTGCAAGGTCAACCCCCAAAATAAAATTTAACAATACAATAATTTTTAAAAAAAAAATATCTTCCAGTATTAGAGAAATGTGCACCCTGACCAAAACAAACCCAAACCCAAACCACATCTCAGCATGCACTAGACAAACGTCAGCCCTGAACAAAAACAGAGTCACAATACCTATCAACCTGAACCAGAGAAATATCAGCCCTATACCACCATGTAAAACCCATCCAAATCCTGGCGAAAGTCAAATCCACTTTACTCTCCAATGTCATTTGGAAGAAAAGACTCGGTGGAGTTATCATGTCTTATTCTTATTTGTCGTTAAAAGCTCAAACAGCAACTTTATTGTCTGTCATATGAGTGAAAATGTGCTGCGCTACCGTTAAGCGCCTCACAAGTCAGGCCCAGCACATCTGACTGGCGTAATCAGTCTAAGGAAACTGCTCTCATACCAGGCTCTGAAGTTACGGAGACTACTATCATCTTTAGGTTGGCAGGACCGAAAAGCTGTCTCTATGTTCTAAGTGTGTTTTTCATACAAATAAAAACAATCATAAGTTTCACCCTTCCACCACAATCTCCAACGTTGTTATTCAGATTCATTTGCATCCAACATAAATCGTTTGTGACAGAACATGCAAGAGAAGACCAGCAACACTGTTCACTTTTGAAACAGCTCTGATAAACAAATATTGATAAATCTGAAAAATTCAACTTTTACTTCTCGGATCAATACACTACAGTTTTTCTCCATACCTTACATTACAACCAGTGCTGAAGACAAAACCACAAAATTCTGCTTTTACTATGATTTTCTCTTTTTTTTGTTAATGAAGGTGATACCTCTAAAAGACACAGCAAAAGCTGTAGAAGAAAAACAATCACCTCTAAAAGACACAGCAAAAGCTGTAGAAGAAAAACAATCAACTTCTGCCAAATATTTGCTACATTTTGGTCTTTTTCTTATGAAACATGGTTAGATTTTCTTTTAGCTATTTACCTAAAAACACCTGGCTTTCCCTTGCATGATCAAAGTGATGTTAATACCAATATACACAAAAAAGGACCAATACACCGGTATTTCTTTTCTTTCCAGATTAGTTAGTGTGTGTGCGAGTGAAGCGCATACCCTGTGTCAGAGTGCACTGACAGCAGACCCCTCAGAACCCACATTCCAACACACAGCATGCAGCAACGCTGGAAACAAGCCATACCATACACCATGCTTACTACAATACAAGTAACTAAAGAAAAAACCAAACTAAAAAAAACAAAAAACAAACAAACAAAAAAGAAATCAAATAATCAAATAAAATCAAGGTGAGGATACAAGACAAACTTTTAAGCAACAAACAAGAAGGGTTTGCCCGTGTTCCTTGAAAAAAATGTCACAAATATCAATTTTTTCAAATCATTGAAAATCCCAGCGACCCTTCAGCTAATACCAACATATTTTAAGGAAATAAGTCAGAATTCTTCAGGAAAGAGACCATCTTTTTGTGAAAGAAACAAAAGCAGCCTTCTTGTTTACTGCTTATCAAATTTTAAAAAATCAAAGTAAATAAAACAAAAATAAGTATAAAAGCCAAAAAAACGAATCCACTCACTTCGGATAACGATGTTTTTTCACAAATCTAAAGAGGGAAAGGTCAGGCAAGAGGCAAAAACATATATATATATATAAGTAAATCATGGAATAACCAAAGCACACATCAAACACAAACAAGCAATAGTAAGGCAGCATACACAGCATTTCCAGAAACTTCCAGACATTTTCTGAGGGCTTCTGATTATATCACTCTTACACAAAAAAAACCAACCCAAAAAACTGAAACAACCTGCAACTGAGGAACATCAAAAGCAGAAATGAGTTTTGTGATGATTCCAGAACTGTACGAGATCAACACGGAAGCTGAATCTACAACAGATCAAAGCTTTCATTTCTTCTTACGGGCAGGATAACCTAAGGGTTAGAGCAATGAGCATGTGATCCCATGGCGCCCGTTTCAGCCACCACAAAGACACCAATTCAAGGAGACTTTTCCCCTAGAATTAACATCAGTACTAACTCCACTTTCCCAAAAGTCTTTCAGATATGACTATAAACCCAGGTCCTGTGTACGAACACACGCAGCACATCTTGTGCACATGTTAAAACCCATTTCGCCTTTCGGAAGAGTAGGGCCTTGCATGCTGGTAGGAACAGATGACAGAATGTTTAAAAAGTGGTGCACACTGGTGTTGTGCTTGGACATCATCCCTGAAGGTGGAATGTGGCTATCTTAATGATGCGGTAAACAGTCAAATACACAGAATCTCACCTACGGTAAACCTCAAAGGCCTAGCCGAAGAACGAACAAAAATAATCTTCATAGACAGGCATGCTGGCTGCCTGGTAAGAGCCTTGGTGACACATCCACAGTGTCTGTAAGACAATGGTTCCAATCTTGACACAGTTTGGAGGATACTTAAGAGCAAATTATCTGACTATCTCTATGACCAACATATGAGCTGATCTGTTAGTGCCTGAATCCTTTTGTGTCTATACCCATGGACCGTTTCAAATACACATCAAACATCCTGAAATCCATGTAGATTTCTCAAGAAACAAGAAACAGTCTTATTCAGTGAGTAGTGCATCTCAATCGGAATGCCAAAAAAATCTATTCAAGAGGAAGAAGTAGAAAAAGAAAAAAAGAATGACAAGACAAAAAGAGGAGCAAAAACAACAACCACTACCACCATCAATCTATTCAAGAGGAAGAAGAAAAACAAACAAAAAAACAAACAAAAAGATGATGACAAAGAGATATGAAGAAGACAAAAAAGAACCACCACCACCACCACCACCACCACCACCACCATCATCATCACATCATCATCATCATCATCATCACCACCATCTTTAATAACTTTCACAGTGCACTTCTCTTGACCTAACTCCACTTACATCTATAGATGAATTTAAATAATTTTAATCCAAAAAACAAATGCATACAAATATGCCACACAGACACATGCTCACATATTCAAATGCACTTATACACACACACACACACACACACACACACACACGCTTAAGCATGATCTGGAAAGGAACAAAATGTAATAATCACATGGTTTACTCTCCTTCTGAAGTTTAGACTTTACCATGCATTAGACAACCACAACACAACATTCTCCATTATTTTCTTTTGAAAGAAAAAAAAAGCCCAATCTACAGTTTAAAAATTATAGACATAGCAATTTAGTGGAACACACAGTGGCAGCAAGCAGTTAGAGACATTCCTTGGATGAGATGGCAAACTATATGAAGATGCATGATGATGCATTCACGATTCCACAGTATTTTTATTTCTTCCACACTGTTTTCACATGTAAGTCATATTTATATAAAAACTCACAAATAAGTTAACACACACACACACACAGAGGTTAAAATTAATTCTCCTTAAAAAAAAAAAAAAGAATAGAACATAAAATTGATCACTTGACCCCATTACAAAATGAATTACAAGCATAAATTTGAAATAAAAGAACCACACACACACACACACACACACACACACACACACACACACACACACACACACACACACACAACAAAGAGACCTCACAACTCCCTTTTTTCTTTTAGCCCCCCACCATTTCATTACAGAATATCTCACAATCACCCTTTCATATAACCAACCAATACTTCTATCCACCCTTGCACTCTGCATCCAAAACTCATATCAGCCACACAGTATGTATGTTGTCCGTCGTGTCCGACGATGACCTCCAAAGCAGCAGAGGAGGCAGCTACTGTTTTGGAAACTGGGCAGAAATTTGATTATAGTGGAGATGCCTTGCCCACAGTACATCCCCACTCTCTCGGCCAAGTGGGCATAAGGACAGTCAGCGTTGGAGATGTTCTCCAAAGGCCAACCAGCCCCCAGGGCTGCAGCACATAAGGACTGTGCAAGTCAAGCCTCCTAGTCAGAGAGTCCTAGTCGATCACTAAAGACTAAGCTGTAAAGTGGAATTCCATGAGTGGGAAAGCCACTGGTCATACAGCCTCTCACTTTTCTGTTGCCCCCAGTGTCAATGGTTTAATCAAGAACTGTGATAAAGCCCAGGCGCTGACGGTACCAACAGAGCACAAAATACAAACAAAAGACAGCAAGCACATCGAAATAAAAAACAACAACAACAACAAAACAATAACAGATACATTCAAATGTACATAGAAAAGAAAACACACACATACACACACAAAAGCAAAACTTAAACAAAAAGAAAAAAATCCACACGGAAATGAAAGCAGATCCTAAAAACAACAAAAAAAATCCACACACAGGAATGAGGGCAGATCGTACCTGAGTTGTTCCAGCAAGGTCTGTCCCTCACTGACAGTGTTGATGGCGGCCTCCAGCGTGGTTTGCCGCTGCTGGTTGAACTGCGCCAACAGCTGCTCCGCCCCTTCCACCGTGTCCGCCATGTCCGAGCTCTGCAGCTCTCCGTGCAGCTCCTCCAGCCAGTTGGTCAACTGTCCACCAATTTTTCATGTATTTATTTATCGATCAGTGGTCGGAGCACTCGCTTTCCCCCAGCCAAGTTAAGCAGCGTCGAGCGTGGTTACCAGTTGGATGGGTGACCGTTTGCGCGCCTGGGCTTCAGTACAGTTAGTTCCCCCAGTTTACCCAGCTGTAAATGGGTACCTGCCCTCTTTAGGGTCAGGGAAGGTAAAGCAGCGAGGGAGAGGAGATGGGCGCCGCCCTCAATATGCTGGCCCTAGAGAAGTGAGGTCTCTGACGCCTCGCTCCCCTACGACCTTATAGGTTATGGGACTCCTTTACCTTTACCTTTTTACCTTTCCATTACTTTATTCTTTTATTTTGAGGATAATGGAATAAGCACTCATGTGCTTTTTTTGTTGTTTTTTTACGTAGTCTCATGTGTATGCAGTTTTGTAAATATCATATGTTCCTACCGGCACATTATGGCCTACTCTTCCAAAAAGCGGAACAGGTTTTAAGGTGTGTGCAAGATATTCTGTGTGCCTTCGCAGATGGGACCTCGATTTATAGTCCCAACCAAAATGCTTTTGGGGGGCAGTGGAGTCAGCACTGATGTTTACAATCCCTTAAATGGGATTCCAACCCGGGTCAGCAGGTCATGAGTGTAATGCACAATGCTCTAAACACCAGGCTATCCCGTCCCCCATTATGCAGTATGCAGTCCAAGCCAACTGTGACTTGCACTGGATCATTTTAAGAAGAAATGATAGTATTTAAATTTTCATTGTTAAATATGTGCCAGAATTTGTCTTCTCTTGGCAACATGAATGTTTCTAAATAGTGTTTTTCTTTCTAAAATTTCCACTAACACTACTGTTGTTTTTTCTCTCCACATTCTTTTATTTTCATATAGGTCATTCTCAGAAACATGTGAGGTATGATAGTGACCTACTTCACACATCTACCATTTGACTGAATTTAGTTTGTAACTGTAGTGAATGCTGGTTACTGGTTATGTTTGAATTAAAGAAATAAATTTTAAAAGTTTTAATGAGTACTTGTGCTTGTTTTTAAAAATATTGAATTTTCTTTTACAAAATGTGCTCATTCCAACATGGCGGATTGTGACATGATGGTGCATAGGTTATCAATTGTTCTCTGACTTCAAGACCGCTAATTTGAAACACAATTTGTATTAATATAATGCCCAGATGTTGTTTCAAAACTCCCAAGCAGAAACATCTTCATTTTTTTTCATGAACATTAAATAGAGGGTGGATTAAATACCCGTTGTGGTCGTGACGCTTGGTTTCCAAAGTCAGGCCCAATTTTAAAAATTCACTCACAAAGAACTATACGATATCATCAACACATTGTAGCTTCCACTGATAAAGTAAACAGTTAACAGTATATAAAAAAGATGTTTTTGATCAGCAAGCCTTCCTACCCTCGTTCATGGCTTGAAACTCCAGATTATCAACATCGTTTCTCATTTTTAACGTCACAACCGACCGACGTAAATTTGGTGCAAAACTCGGCACATTCCTTCACTGACCGAAATTTTTATCGCTGGCACTTCACCTTGACCTAAAATATCTCTGGCACGTACTTTTTTCCCGCCAAGGAACATCGCGATGCTATACTAGTGTGCCGTCTTTGTCTTCTTCCAAAATTTCTCATGTCACGACCGACCGCTAAAGCATGGCAGCATTGATCAAGATGCCTTTACTCGCTTCTATCGCATTTTTTATGGAAGGAGAAGAATATTTTCTTTTCAAAGTATTTTACTTTGCCAGCCAGGGTTTAATAATCGTAAACTCGTGTTTAAATTACGAAATTGCTTGTTTTGTCAGGTTCTCTTTTCTTGTCAACAGCTTTGGCTTGTTAGCTGTGGTACATTTACCGATCGTTTCATTTGATGACCGCTTATTCTTACTCGGAAAGAAATAAAAAGCCATCTACTGTAATTTGTGGAAATGGTTGTTATGTGCAAGAAATAAATTTTGCACAACATATTAAATAGATCCAGTTTTTGTTGTGCGGCGTTACGGTTAGGACATGAAACGAAACTAGTAAGGTTTCTTGTACGACCGCAACATTCTTGTTGAAGTTTTACTTTCTCTTTCTTTTATAGATGCTATTCGTGTTTTATTTCGAACAATTAGCGACAGAAGTGATTATTTTCAGTGTTTGAATGTATTTTATGGGAATATTTTCGTTGATCTGTAAACTCATGTATTAACCATGTTGGTTGTGACACGAAACCAAGATAGCTGTGGTTTCTGTCACGGCCGTTAGATCTAGAAGCATACGTAAAATTAGTCTCGCGTTTTCATCATTCAGTTATTGATTCTTTATATGGATGCTCTGGTTATGTTGTTGAAAATATAAACCTGCAGCAATTTTGTTCTGTGGTTATCTCGCACGTTGAAATTTGGGCGTAAAACGTTTAGCTCGTGTTAGTCGTGACAGGAAACGGATTATGGTTTTGTGTCACGACTCTGATCTACTGTAATAAATCGTCCCCTTTTCCTTGGATACAGATTTCTAGTGTTGATTTCAGGGAAGTGATTGATCTACACAATCGTTGTTAATCGTAATGAGTCAACCGTAAATGCACGCTAAACGTCATCGCATGACGTTAATGTTTGCTACAAACTGCGCCGATGACAGAGCTCGGCGTTCCTGGTCACGACCAAAACACGTCACTCATTTTCTACCACTTATGTTCCGTACTGTAGGCTTCAAATGTAATCAAACAATGACGTTCTTCCGATTAAATTATGTTCATTTGAGAGATAGGATACAATGCTGGAAGTCCTAAGCTTAACATTTTTCAAACTCCTGAAACTTTACAAGTCCTGATCAGTTATGATGAAAACCACATCATGAGGATGGGCTTTTTTGTTTTGTTTTTCGTTCGTTTCCGTTTTCCTTGTCAACATTTGTAACCAATTCATCTTTAAATGTGCAAGACAAGCGTTGATAACAAAACAAATAACACACAACTGACACACATTCACATTGACATAAAAAGCAAGAACACTACAGTTGAAATTGGTTATGACAAGAAACCATGAATGCCTTTTTTGCACCAAAAAAAAATCAACATTTATTGAGCAGAATAAGCAATTCACATGCTTAAAAATTTTAATTGTGGTGTACACACACACACACACATCCGCATCCACATTCACGCACACACACACATACACACACACTCTCTCTCATGCGCTTGTACACACACACAGACACACACACACACACATACACACACACACGCATTTACATACATATAATTATTTGCTCTCTCTCTCTCTCTCTCTCTCTCTCCTCCTCTCTCTCTCTCTCCTCTCACACACACACACACACACACACACACACACACACACACACACACACACACACACACACACACACACACACACACACACACACACACACACACACACCAACACACACACACACAAAATTATGTGTTATAAAGGAGAAGTCTAATGAGGGGGGTACAGTTACAAAGAAGAGTAGTGTCTAAGAAAAGTAGATCTTATCCAGGTGGGAGTCTTATGATAGAGAATAAAGGGGGGGCAGGGTGCCCACTATACATGTGGATGCATGTGATTATGACCAACAATATTTTTTAACTGTTACAATATAAATCAAATCATGTGTTGGTGTGTGTGTGTGTGTGTGTGTGTGTGTGTGTGTGTGTGTGTGTGAGAGAGAGAGAGAGAGAAGAGAGAGAGAGAGAGAGAGAGAGAGAGAGAGAGAGAGAGAGAGAGAGAGAGAGAGAGAGAGAGAGAGAGAGAGAGAACTTAACAGTCCTAAATCAGTTTGAAATTATGTTAGATCATGTTAGATGTGGGACAAAAAAGCAGCTGCATGTGTGGAAAAAAAAAGCACCAGCAAATGCTGAGAGTGCTTGAAGGATTCTATTTGCCCATAAAATAAAAGAATTAATTTGCCTGTAAAACAAGAAATGAAGAAGAAATAACCTTAGATTATTCTGTTATTCAAAGTGTTGTTAATATTAAAGGAAGAAACCCCAACAACACAGCAAAGGTGATGATTTGTAATCAATTGACAATCCTAACAAAGTTTGATCGACAATTAAGTTTTGGTTTTTACTATAAAACAACCCAAGAATGAATATGATTTCATTGTTTTTTGTCGTTTTTTAAAACATGCATTTTGTACTTGATATAAAAGCACTATGCACTCATGAGCTCATATTTTATCATTAATTATGAAGGATGCGCTAGGTCAGATGAGAGAAACTGGACTTAGCTGTGTTGATTGATATTATATCACTCCAGCATGATAAATCAAATGTAAATAATGTTTATTGATATAATACCATGTCACTCTAAGTCTTAACATAATAAATCAATGTAAATAAAGTTACAAGAATGCATTGTTTCTCATTTGAGATGATGTGTTTTTTCAATTTGATCTTAAATTGCTACACTTTCATGATTTGAGGGTGTGTTTCCATGTCACAACCAAACGGTCTCCATGTCACAACCATAATATATCATATAAAATGATAAATCAGTATGAATAATGTTACAAGAATGCATTGTTTCCAATTTAAGTTGGTGTGTTTTGTTTAAATGTATGTTTAAAATTGCTACACTTCCATGATTTGTTATTTTGAAGGGTGTGGTTTCCATGTCACAACCAAACGGTTTCCATGTCACAACCGCAACATATTACTTTTATAAGGTATTAATTTGAAATAGCTTCCATTCTTGTGTAAAGAAAATTGTTGTTTTATTTAAATGATTCTGTGGTTAAAGTTTAGGCTAATTTGTGATGCTTCCTGTGGTCACTAGCAAAAAAAACAAAACTTTAAATCTGGGCGTACAAAACTGTCTTAGAGTGTCATTAGAAAAATGGCCAAAAATATGCTTTGTCAGTGATTGTCATACTTCCAAATGTTAGATTTGTTTTATAAATGAAAACAACAGCATTTTGGAGTGTTTTTTGTTTGATATTCTGAGTACAAAGATTTATTTATGCTACTTTTTGGTTTCCATGTCACAACCGCAACACGGCTAAAAATAGAACTTTAATTCATCAAATACTAGGAAACCAATTAATATTTCATAATTTTTTCAAAAGAATGCAGATTATGACAGAGTACTCTAAAATATAACAAAAAGCCATAAACTTCCAATGACATTTATTTTTCAAGGTCTATGTCACAAAAACCTCACATGTTTCTGAGAATAACCCATATATAAACCTTAAGACAAGAAGCTCTCAAATACTAAACAGCTTGACAAGAGGTGAGCGCACTAATTTTCAGACAAACATTCTTTCCCAGGGGATCTTTACTCATACTGCAATTTTAATGCTGAGGGTTGAACCCCATCCGAGTCAGGATTTTTGTTGCCAACCCCTACCCAGAGTGAGTTCCCTATAGGCTCATTGGGAAGACTGGGACCGCATAGTTAAACATCATCCACTTTACAGGAACATTTTGGAGTGTTGCTTGACCAACACTGCAGGTGTGTATATCTTTGGGACCCAGATGACACTAGGGTATATCAATGATAGGATACGAGGCGTACATCACTATCAAGTTGTTTCAAAGTTGATACACTTCCACAGCATCATCATTACATTATTGTCATCCCCACTGACCATCATACAATAGAAGATGACTGTCTCTGATTTGAAGGTCCTTGCCGCTCTGGTCTGATGGTAACCTCATTTATGTTTCCCCATACACTTTCATGCCTGTGGTTAGTTGGTGTATGGGCTTTAGGGGTAAGGGGTTCATGGGAGAAGGTACTTTTGAGGGGCATTGTGGTGGCTGCTACACCAGTTGGGTAGGTGTCACTGGGGAGGACGGGATAGCCTAGTGGTCAGAACATTGCGCTCGCAATCTGATGACCCGGGTTCGATTCCCGTTCAAGGGGATATTTTCCCCTGGATTTAACATCAGTGCAGACTCCACTCTCCCCAAAAGTCTTTTGGATGAGACTATAAACCGAGGCCCCGTGTGCGAACGCACACAGAACATCTTGCGCACACGTTAAATCCTGTTCTGCTTTTTATAAGAGTAGGCCAGTGTGCCGGTGGGAACAGATGACAGAATTTACAAAACTGCAAACACACGGGGACTGGATGTAAAAAAGCACATAAGTGCTTATTCCATTATCCTCAATATAAAAGAATTTTACAAAAAAAATTTTAATAATAAAATCAATTTACAAAAAAAACTCTTTCTCTGCAACTAAGCAATTACTGTCATCAGCAGGGGGCTTGATAGATGGTGAGAGACAGGCACCACTGAACGCCACTGAAATGACCCTAACAGCAGAGCAGGGCCATTCTGGTTGGGAGCCCCATGGAAGCCTAACATAATAAGCTCCTGTGGGCTTTTCACCCAGAGGATGTGACATGACGAACTTAGGAATGGCTGGGGCAGAACGATTAGAGTAAGCGGTGTTGGAAAAAGCAAAAACTAACAAACAAACAAAAAAAATCCCCAAACTGTGAAATAATCACTCAGTAATGGAGAAAACAACACAACAAAATGAAAACCAAATCAAAGAAAAACAAACAACAACACACAAAACACACACACACACTTACCTCATGAACATGGGTGTAGAAAGCAACAGTCATGTCAAGGATGCCCCGACGACGCTCCAAGGCGGAGAGGAAGTTATGCATGCGCTGCTCCAGCTCATGGGCCTCTCCATAAATCTCCTTGGGGTCACACTCTCCTGTCTGAGCGAGCTCGTCTGCTGCCGCCAACAACTTCTCGGCATTCGTGATGGTGTTCTGTCACAGTCACAGAGCAGCGAGGTTCAGACAATTGCAAAGAAACTCGTGTTCTTTCAGAAAATACATGTGAAAACGACAACAGGGTCCCGCTAAAGAATTACAAAATGAAAGAGAGAAAAAAAAGGAAAGAGATAGGGAAAAAGAAACCAAACACAAGATTTCTGCATGAATTCGGCAAACAATACATTCAAAGAAACGGCAAGGAATTGTAGAAGTGTCAACAGGCACCATAAAAACACACACATACATACACACACACACATACACACACACACACAAAACAGTGCCAAAAGAAGTGAAAAAGAAAAACCATTTTGCAAGACAAAGTGTGAAAACCAATCTTGAACAAACTTTCGAGGGAAAAGATATGTTCCACAATAAACAGTATCTCTGTCAAGACGATAAACTATATCTCTGTCAGACTTGTCACGAAAACAAGGGCAAGTGAATCTGACACCACCACATTCAGAGAGGAGAGAGAGAGAGAGAGAGGAGAGAGAGAGAGAGAGGGGAGAGGGGGGGGGGGGGGGGGGGGGGGGAGAGGAGGAGAGAGAGGAGAGAGGAGGAGAGGGGAGAGGAGAGACGAGAGAGAGAGAGAGAGAGAGGAGAGAGGAGATGAGAGAGAGAGAGAGGAGAGAGAGAGGAGAGAGAGAAATGCAGGCGTAAGTTGAAGTATGTGATCACCCTTTCAGATAAGTGGGTAATGCACAGAACAGCCAAGGAAAATGGGTGAACAAGATTTAGAAACTTCTTGTATTACCTTTTTTGTTTTTGTAACAGGAAACAGATTTAAAGCAGCCTCAGTCTCTTCAACATCGCCTTTTGCCTCTCTATATAATATGTATATTCTTTCCTTTTCTATGCATTTCATACAGTTCTTGCTCTCTGGGATTTTCTTTTCTCTCTTAGAGATGTATGTGTGTGTGTGTGTGTGTGTGTGTGTGTGTGTGTGTGTTGTGTGTGTGTGTGTGTGTGTGTGTGTGTGTGTGTGTGTGTGTGAATGTGTGTATGCATATGAGCATATGAGCAGAGTACATGCATGTTTGTGTATGCATATAATCTGAGTGTGCGTGTGTGTGTGTGCGTGTGTGTGTGTGTGTGTGTGTGTGTGTGTGTGTGTGTGTGAATGTGTGCATGCATATGTATACAGTAAGCAATGTATAAACAGTGTGTCTAATGCATATTGCAGGTGCCTTTTCTTCTCATTCTCTAAAATATGTTTTTTAACAGAACTGTTTGAAGACATCTCGCAAATATTTTGATAACAGCACTGGACTTTTTCAATCCCTCCCAACTTCAGACAAACCTTGTTGGGTTGATTGTTTTTTTGGTTGTTGTTGTTTGTTTGGTGTGGTTGTTTTGGGGGGTTTTTTTTGGGGGGAGTTCAAAATTCTTTTTAAGCATTTGCTTGATTTCCAAGACACAAATCATAAACAAGCTTTCAACACCATTTTTCACTCACTCACTACTCACTCTCACTCTGTCTGTCTGTCTGTCTGTCTATGTGTGTGTGTGTCTCTCCCTATCTCTCTCTCTCTCTCTCTCTCTGTCTCTGTCTCTCTCTCTCTCTCTCTCTCTCTCTCTGTGTCTCTGTCTGTCTCACTCTCCTCCATCTGTCACACACACACACACACACACACACACAGAACACACACACACACACACACACACAGAGTACACACACAGAGCAAGCCCCAAAA
This sequence comes from Rapana venosa, assembly GCA_028751875.1. Classification (NCBI taxonomy): domain Eukaryota; kingdom Metazoa; phylum Mollusca; class Gastropoda; order Neogastropoda; family Muricidae; genus Rapana; species Rapana venosa. The sequence continues at coordinate 27,738,175 of CM054135.1, forward strand.
AGTCACGATGACATCATAATATAATATGATATCCTATATCAGAAGGGATCGCATAACATGATAGCCTTGAAGCCACATAAAGTGGAAAGCACCACTAAAAAAAAAAAAAAAATACTGGGGGGACGGGATGGTGGTGGAGGAACCACCATCTAGTGCATGCCCTCTGCCCATGAATCAGGCACAACATGTGGAATGGGTTACCCTACCCTACCCATCAGGGTCATCGAGGCCAGCAAATGCTGAGGGAAACCCTCTCCTCTCAAAACAAGATGCTGCTGACAAGATCTGGGTCAAGCCCCTCTTTGATCCATCCTCAGTTCTCTCTGCTGGCACACTGATGACAGAGAACCTTTCTTGCCTTTTAATGGAAGAAAGTTAGAAACTACAACAGCTATTAACTTTCACACAGCAAAAAACAGACATTGATGGGGGAAGGGAGGGGGGGAAAGAGACAGACAGACAGAAGACAGACAGACAGAGACACAGAGATTGGAGAGGGGGGTGGGGGGGGGGGGGGGGGGTGCTGTCATGCTGTTGTTTGTTCCTGGGTTGGGGTTTGGGGGGAGGGGGTGGCTGTTTATCTCTTATTGCTGTTGTTGGGTGGGTGGGTTTGTTTTGGGGTTGTTGTTGGGTTATGGTTTTTTTTTTTTTTTTTTTTTTTGGGGGGGGGGAGTTGGAAGGGTTGGTTTCGGGGGAGAATGTGTATGTGTTGTGGTGTGTGCGTGCGTGCATTTCTGAGAAAATGGGGGTAAAGAGTTGCCGCTGAACTGTAAAAGGTTTTCCTAGTTATAAGTTTCTTGAGGTTTTTTGTTTTGTTTTGTTTTTGGTTGTTAGTTTTTTTTGGGGGGGTAGTTGTTTTGTGTTTGTTTGCGTGGGGGGGGGGGGGGGGGGGGATGTTTTTGTTTGTATTTTAGGGGTGGTAGTGGTTGGGGGGGTGGGGGGGTGGGGGACGTTGTTGTGTCTGTTTTTACTTTTGGTTGGTTTGTTTGCTTGTTTTTTGGGGGGGTCTTGTTTCTCTATAACAGTGTTGCTAAGGGAAGAGGGGGGTTGCTTTAGGTTGTTTTCTTTCTTTTTTTCCCCATTTGTTTGCAGGATAAAAATACGAGCAAGAGTAACAAAAAATTAAGAATAAAATGGCTTAACAACAATAACAACGATGATGATGTTAATGATGACAATAACAAGGAGGAGGAGAAGGAGGTGGTGGTGGTGGTGTGGTGGTGGTGAAAAGGGAGAAGAATAAGGAGAAGGACAGAAGATGAAGAAAAAATGAATAAAGAGGAAGAATAAAAGTTAAGCTTTTTTTAAAAGAAGGGGGATGGGGAGGTGGAAGAGCAACCCCCCAAACAACTGTCGAACTACACAACAATATTTGTACTCTCCTATTCTACTTGGTATGTGCATAGTTTGTCATGTTAACACACTTCTTTTCTCTTTTTGTTTTCGTTTGTTTTTTTGTTTTTCTTTTTTCTTTTTTACTTTTCTGTGGCTTAAAAATGTGCACACATGAGAAACACACACATGCGCATGCACACATGCATGCACACACACAAACATACACACACACAGAGCACAGCACAGGACAGCACACCAGCATTTTAACTTGAACAATAGGATTTTACAACCGCTTAAAATTGTGTACCAACACAACATCTCGGATGATGCATACAGAGAGAGAGAGAGAGAGAGAGAGAGACTCAGAGAGAGAGAGAGACTCAGAAAGAGAGAGAGAGAGAGAGAGAGGAGAGAGGAGAGAGAGAGAGAGAGAGAGAGAGAGAGAGAGAGAGGAGAGAGAGAGAGAGAGAGAGAGAGCAGCATTTTAACTTGAACAATATGATTTTACAACCACTTAAAAGTGTGTACCAACACAACATCTCAGATGATGCATACACAGAGGGAGGGAGGGAGAGAGAGAGGAGAGAGGGGGGGGGGGGATGAATAGACAGACAGAGACAGACAGACAGACAGAGAGGGGGAGTGCGTGTGGAGAAAGAGAGAGTGAGAAAGAAAGAGAGAGAGAGAGAGAGAGGGGGGGGGGGGGGGGGGGGGGGGGGGGTGCCTTAATATGAGAGGTCCAACAACTGGGCAGTCATCACTCATGGTCAAGTGGTTAATGACAACAGCAGGGGACTGATTGGCCAAGGAGTGGCTCCTCTCTAGTGACCCACTCAGAAATCTCTTCATCACCCACAAATCTTCAAAAAGACAGGCTGGTCTTGTGACTGAACACACCATACGGAAACAAAACCAAAAAAAACCCACTGCTTTGCAACCACTGCCACCAGCCAGAACAAATGACATTAGTCATTAACAGACGATGACAAGACTTTCTGAATGATAGATGATTTGATTGACCGACTGACTTGACTGACTGACTGACTGACTGACTGACTGGCTGGCTGACTGACTGACTGACTGACTGACTGACTGAACAGCTGACTGGACTGGCTTGCTGGTAGGCTGACTAGTCGACTGACTTCACGTTTTTATTTATTGGATTAACTGACTGACTGACAACAGGCTGAATGACAACTAAGTGATTAGATTCATTAATAATGACTTGTTCTGGATGGATGGATGGATGGATGGATAGACGGATGGATAGGTGGATGGATGGATAGATGGATGGATGGATGGGTGGATGGATGGAGTGGATGGATGGTTGGATGGATGGATGGATGGATGGATGGACGGATGGATGGATCAATGAATAAAATCTAACTTGGTTTATTTACACCTAGGCTTGAAAATCCAGGTTTTGCAAAACAAATCATGTTTATAATCATGTTACTCTCTATGAATTTAATCTCACTTCATTGTGTTCATAGCCCCACTGACCATGAAGACCATATATCAGGGCTGTTGCCTTATAAATTCAGTTTCAGCAACTCCCAATAACATTCACCTCAAGTTCAACATCAATACCATCCATCCAATCCCTTCAAACATCCAACACAGTCAATAATCCAGAAGAAAAAAACAAACGAAATGGCAAAACCCTGTCACTGTTTCATTCCTTAAGACCAATAAAACAAGACCATACTGAAGAATGCTAGCCATTCCACTTAGTGAGTTAATCTATCATCCCCAGGGTACCAAAAGAAAGGAGGGGGGGGGGGGGATGGATTAAAAACATAATGAACACTTCAATATGTAAAAATACATAAGAAAAATGGGCAAGCAACACTGCACACAGGATATCCTTGCCCATCCCAGTGTTGACAATATCACTACCTGGTCGCCAGATCTGCTTGAAAAAAAAGGCCTTGTGAATGGACTGAGAAGGCAGAAAACATACAAAAAGGATGATAGAATTAGGAAGGTAAGGGGAAAAGACAGAAACAGAGTGATAGAAATGGGGAAATTTAATGCGCAGAATTTTCAGGTAGGGATGTTGTTTATACAAGAGCCCCCAGCATCAACATAGAGGAAACTCTATGAATCAGTGATACTAGGTACATACAGATTTAAAAACAATCAAAAAAACAACAGCAACGACAAAAACTGAACCATACTACCATACTACTAGATCAAAAGTTGAAGTCTTCTTCATTTTGAAGTGACATCTTCCTATGTATATGGAATCTGACCTTACAATTTACTGTCCACAACAATCAATTAATACATACATTTTGGCAGTCTGCATGTGTGTGTGTGTGTGTGTGTGTGTGTGTGTGTGTGTGTGTGTGTTGTGTGTGTGTGTGTGTGTGTGTGTGTGTGTGTGTGTGTGTGTTGTGTGTGTGAGTGTGTGTGTGTGTGACCTGATCAGCTGACTTTTATACATACTACTGATAGAAAATTGAGCGCTTTGATTTGTTGCTTTACAAGATTCAGCGCTATATAAATTCCATACATTATTATTATTATTTATTATTAATTTTACTGCAATCGATCCATCACTAGAAGATAAACTTTCAGAAGATTAGTTTTGCTCTTCTTAGCAAAATAACTGAATATGTTGCTACCCATAATGAATTTTTTTTTTAAAGACAAAAAAGATCATTTGTGGAAAAAAAGTTACCATCCTCTTGCAGAAACAAAAACAAAAGAAAAGTAAAGCAGGACCTGATGAGACAGAACAGGAATTACACATCAGGATATGGTGCGACACAGCAGGATATATCAAGACAAGACTGTACACAACAATAATCTTTTATATGACAGGACATTACTCACAAACAGAGATACAATAAATACAATACAGTACAATGCGATTCATGCTCAATCGGTGATCACACACACACACATGCGCATGCGTGCGCGCGCGCGCACACACACACACACATACACACACACACTCTCTCTCGTTCAAGAGGATTTTTCCTCTGGAGTTAACATCAGTGCCGACTCCACTCTCCCGAAAAGTCTTTCGGATGAGACTATAAACCAAGGTCCCATGTGCAAACGCACGCAGAACATCTTGCACACACGTTAAAAACCTGTTCTGCTTTTCGGAAGAGGCCATTGTGTGCCGTGGGAATGGATGACAAAACTGACAAAACTGCATACACACGGGGACTGGATGAAAAAAAGCGCATGAGTGCTTATTCCATTATCCTCGAAATAAAAGGATAAAATAAATTAAAAAATAAATAAACACACACACTCACATGCACAAACACACACACATTCTGAAGGAAAAACCTCAAGCACACAACTAAAACATGAAAAAATCACAACAAAAGCTAAAACAGGAAAACAAAACCCCAAAAATCAAATCAAATCAAACCAAATTTATAAAAAAATTTAAGCAAAAACCTGTAAAACTCAAACAACAAAATCGAAGATAACACAAACTACTCACTGCTCAATAAAATGGCATAATCACTGCAAAAAACACAATAATCCCATCAACACAGTGGGAAGCACACACACACACACACCAGATTGTATCAATCACCGTCGTCGTCGTTGTTGGTCAAACTAAAACCCTGCCAGCTTGACGACTGATTTTTACAGACATCTGTGAGAGGTTTGTCGCCCTAGACGCGTCTGGAGACAGCGCTGCCTCAAGAGGTGTATCCTATTTCCCCAAGGAATGACTGCCTTCCTCTATGAGTTGACATGCTCAGCCTAAGGACTGACTCACTTGAGAAATCTCTCACAAGGCTATACCATGCACACACACTACCAGACAGCACAGGAAAAAGACGTTGACGACATCAGTTTCCTTTTTTTGTCGTTGCTGTTGTTTGGTTTGGTTTGCTTTTGTCTGGGCGAGACTCAGTTTGCTTTGTTTTGGGTGTTGTTGTTTTTTTAAATTTTATTATAAATACCTAAGGTTGTCTTCATATATGAAATTGACACATCTGTAATTTGTACTTGTATAAAATAATATGCACACTTTGTCAGTGCATGTGTAAATCATGTGTCAGCTAACTCAGGACATGAGAGTTTATTCCCCCTGCTTTTATTCTCAGACAGCTTATCATTTTGTAAAGTAACAACATTACATTTTCAGGCTGAATTATTGACGTACTAGGTTAGCTCATATAAAAAAATCAAAGCTCTCATTTTCATCAACATATCAGCTTTAAATATCTGCCATGTACTGATGTAGAAAATGTGCAAATTTGCAGTCAGCACATAAGCAGATAAGCTGGGTCAAGTTGAATGCGGTAGTCAACTGTTTACCAGGAATCCCTGGCTCACAGAAACAATGAACAAATAACCTTCAATGTGCATATATATGCAGACAAGCTGGGTTTAGTCAGATGCGGTAGTCAAATGTTTACCAGGAATCCTCATCTCTCATAGAAACACTGAACAAAACCTTCAATTCAAACTTGGGCTGACTCACAAACTGACAAAGCTATGTTTGGCTATAGTCATATTTCCACGTAAAACAAATTGAGATACTATAAACATTATCCATTGTTCGAATGCTTGGCTTAACCCTTTACCATTCGCATTTCTTACAGAGAAACTCTCTGTAGTATTCGGAAATTTACGCTGTTTTTTCTGAGAATAAGGTACCTCAAGTACACATAGTCCTGTACAGTTACTATTGTTCGCAGAGCAGTCATATTTAGCCAAAGTATTCATATGATGTCATACTTTGTTCTGCACCCAAGATGTGTGTCCTACCTACATGCGTCGTGCTGCTGTCCCCTCTTTGTCACCAAATACAGGTAACATTGCAGTGACATCATGCTGTTAGTCTACAACTACCCTCTAACATGCGCTATATACTTATGTGATTAAAAAAAATAATATGTGTGGTCCTGCCTGAATGTGTCCCCCATCGCATCCACCATCATGGTAATCCAATCGAACATTCACACGTCACAAAATTACTGTCACCAAGTCTACATTTTCTCAGTGGAAAGTATTCAAACATATTGAAAACGACGTTGACTAATGCGCGTATATACATTATTTACAAATATATGCTGACGCCTACTATTTACAGACACTAGTGTGTCCTTCACCAATAGCCAGTTACATGGCTGTCACAATGCAGGTGTCACAGCCAGTATCGCGTCCAGGTGTGTTGGCGTGTTTCTCAGGTGAAAATACTGATTAATTTTGAGAAATCTGGTTTTCGTCATAATATTACTGATCCGTGACTCAGAAAATGTCAAAATCAGTAGACCAGTAGAGATGAAGCCTCGGCAAACGCTTGATCCCCATCATGATCAAAACTGACAGGTATGCCCAAATTTCATCAGGTGTTGTTTCTGTCCGTAATGGATCTATGACTAAGCCTTTCACAGCGATCTTTTGCCCAGCATAATTGTTAGTTTCATCTGCTACAATTTGAAAAAAATGTTGGGGCACAAACAAAACAAAGTAATCTAAGAGCTTGGCATTCAGTGGGAGAGTTTGTGCCGGCCCAGTCGGCAGCGTGAAGTCTTGCACTGAGCAAGGCACTTGTGCGCTTCGCCATGTCGTCTGCTATGAAGCCAACGGAATGTTATCCTCAGCATCACTTTCCGACTCACTACCTTCTCCTATTTCATCTCTTTCTTCTACATCTACTTCAACATCGGATTCAACATTTTATTCTCTTTCGAACTGTTCCACTTGAGCCAAATAGCTTCAATTTCCACATCAGTTTATTCCTCCCAAATTGTATGCTCAATCTTTGCTGCCATTTTTAGCTACAAGAAAGCGTGGGAAAGACAAAGCCAGTCACTGGCCAATTTCTTGTGTAAGGGAGGCTGTGTAGCACTGAATTTGGTGCCCATTCATTCCTCAGTTTATGCTGACCTCAGTGGAATGTTCATTCATAGTGTGCGTGTACAAGGTAGAGCTTAGTGCGTGAGGGAAATTCCCCACTAGGCTGAAATGACGTCCGGCGGGCTGCGGCGGGCATAAATATATGCGGGCGAGCGGGCAGCGGCGGGCTACGGCGGGTAAAAATGGGAAAGGGTTAAGAGCAAAGTGCTACAGAGTTCACTATTCCATCATGACAATGACAGTTAATGCTGGACCAGTATCAACACACTTTGTATCCTTCAATACATTCTAAATTGTACATCATTTGACACAAATTTAAAGGATGAATTATTTTGACTTTTAATGTGAGCGTACACCTGTACATACAGACACACACAGAGACACAGACACAGACACAAAACACGCACACACAGCACACATTAAACTCAAGCAACCAGTAAAAATAAAGTTTTCTTATCTATTTAATCAAATGAACATACAGCACCTTGAAGACTGTAAAAAAACTTGATTCATTTGTACTTGAACAAGTCTAAAATAAAAAGTCTTGACGAGTCTGTCAATTATTTGATTAATCTGTAATGACCACTTTCTTTAATCAAGTGAAAAAATAAACACCCTGATGGCTGAGGAGTCAGTATATCATTAATTTTAGTCAATTTACATTTATACAAGTAAAAATAATGTCTTGGAGAGCCTGTGATTTTTTTCATACAGATTTATACTTAATCAAGTGAAGACAAAAAAGTGTCTTGAACTGTTGAAGACTCTATATATATATCATTTGGTCAAACTGACTTTATATTAAGTGAACATGCTATGTCTAGAAGAGTCCATGAATTATTTGATCAGTTAAGTATTTCACCTGTGAAAATGCTGAATCTATTGATCATTTGGTCAACCTATATTGAAAACAGTATCTGAAGTGTGTGTTAATTTGATGGTTGGGAAGGGGGGGGGGGGGGGGGGGGGGGGCTTCCCACCATGAAGGTAGCTACATTCCATCTTCAGGGATGTGTGCAAATATATGGTCAAATTACATGGCAACAAACACATAGTATCAATATTTGATCACTTTCAATGGCTACATGCATCATCTCTGGAGTTGGGGTTTTTTGTTTCTTCTTTGTTGTCAATTTGTATCATGAAATAGGAGTAAAAATGTCTCTCTTTCTGAGACTTTCTATTACCTTTTTGTTGTGTATTTGTCAATTTGTATCATGAAATGGAGTAAAAATGTTTCTCTTTCTGAGGCTTTCTATTACCTTTATGTTGTGTATTTGTTTGGTAGTTGTTGCTGGGTTGGGTGTTTTTTTCCATAAACATCAGACTTACATCGATTCTGAAATTCTGTTTGCCAGGTTTACAAAGAAGGAGTTTGATGGCAAGACCAAGCAAGAAGCATATGACATGTCTTCAGCATGAAATAGACTGAAAACACACACAAACACACACATGCATTCACACACACATGCATTCACACACACACACATACATACTTGTACGCAGCTATGTGAGCAAGCACATGCACACACCCACACACTACATGCTTGATGACAAAAACCCAAATGCATTCATTGGGAAATAATAAAACTTTGACTTCTGATACATGTCAATAATTTTCAATATTTCATTCTTCATCTCAAAGTTGCCACTGTTACAAAGTACTTCTCATCAAATAATGAACCCCCCCCCCAACAACCCTACCTGCAAATCATACAAAACACAGCCGTTAGTTTCCCCCACTTTCAGCTGCTCTCAGCTGCTATTCATTCCATCCCATCTCAGCCCAGCTGGGACCAGCTGGTGCTAATTATAGTGCTAACTGACCACTCTTGCACTAGTTAAAAGGAAGGAGTGTGCTAATTTTAGCACTCTTGACTAAGTGATGGATTTGTGCCCTGTGAAAAGAGCAATACAGGGGGAAAAAAGCCAAAAAAACACACAAACCATGTACACCACACACAAAAAATCTTAAGCAATTCTTGATCCCTCTATGCTTGATGACATGCACAAAACATGTTGATATCCAAACCACAAGAGCACTGTCAGGCTCAGATAAAATGGTTTGGCATTTCAAAATGTGACTGTTAATAATAAATATTCCCTACAGGGAAGTGTGCATCAGCGGCGTAATGGACAGAAAGCTGCCTTCTACACAATAGCGCAGAAATCAACCATCACCCCTCTCTCTCTTTTCAATTTTTCCATACTTTCTCTTTCAAAATGTAACGGTCATAGCCAGAGGTAATTCTTTTTTAAGTATCCTTATCAGTTTATCTAATACCAAAACAAACAACAACAAAAAAAGCCTTATTGTGTAAATGACTATGATTCATGATGCTTGAGGACCTTTGTTTTGCTTTGGGTTGTTTTTTTTTCCATTTTTGGGAGAAGGGGGTTCACATAGGGTTTTTCCCTTTTCTTTTTTAAATCTACACCAATTTTTATTTGGTTAGCTGTCCTTTGCCAAAACAAGTTAAAGCACATACATGTAGAACTAATGTTTCATACAACCACACAGTAGCTGACTTATTTGTCATGAAACAGCTTATAGTAGTTTCACTGATTTTTAAAGCACTATCAGTACTGAGAAACATGTTGAAATAAATCAAATAATGTGCAGTACTTTTTAAAACTAAACTCAATATTGCAGAAATTATGGCAATATTACTATAACTCATCAATTGTTAGTTGTAGCTTTATTTGTGTCTTTGTCAGCTGCAGGTGAGATGACAAAAGCTAGACTTAAGAACGCCTAAATTTAGTGACCTCCAGAGTGGCACTTAATTTTGTACAAAAACACAGTGATAGAATAAGGTTGTTACATTTATTTCTTGCTTAAAAAGCATAAATGCAAACAGTACTGCAGTAATTCAAAACCCTCAGCAGCTTTTCTTTCCTCGTCTTCTTTCTTTTCCTCTTTTTTTTTTTAATCTAGCAAGGCTGGAAGCAAATACTGGAAGAGAAATGGAGGTATGTATAAAACTGAGTGACTGCCTGCTATGTTTGCAAAAAGTACGGAGCCCATGTACATGCAAAACACATACAACAGTGAAAACAATGGTCAAGTGTAAACAAAAAAATGATTGGAAGTAAAATAACAGATAATGAAAAAACAAACACACACACACACAAACACAGAGATTTCAGAATATTGTGAGACTGTAGAAAAATGTGCAAGCTTGGATTTTAAAATCATAAACAAAGAAACACTAAATGAAAATGAAGTTGGTTAAGCTAAGAGAGAAGATCACAAAAAAGTTCAATAAAGTGTAACTGAAACAAATACACAATTTACTGAAAACAATGTGCATGAAAAGATAGGCGAAAAAGGTGCACCAACTCATGAGAGACTGACCATACATGAACCTGCATGACATCAGAAACAGACGACATAACAAGGGGACTAGAGCAAATAGTTTGTCACATTTTAAAGAATCAAAGTGTGAGACTACAAACCAAAGCATTAGCACAAACAAAAAAAGACAAAGACTAAATATGAGATGACAGTACAAAAAGGACAGTACAAAATGTAAAGACCACAACTAGCAAAATTCCTCACTTACCCTGGCCACAGATTCAAAGTGTTCATGGCTCTTCTGCAAAGCTTTGGCTCTCTGCAGAGTCTTCCCTATGGAGGTATTCTTCTTCAGAAACACATCACCATGATTGTTCAGCCAGTCTATCACCTGAAACACACAATAAAGTGTCCATCAAAATGTATACATGATCACTTACCAGTTAAGATTCTCTTACTTGGTGTGTTATCATTAATACCATGAAACATTTAAGAGTATCAAATAACTCCTATGTTGATCTTTGCATTCAAGAGTACCAAATAACTCTTATGCTGATCTTTGCATACATCATTACAAGTCACCTTACTGAGATCAAAACTAGCAACAATATGCTGAATTGTCTTTATACCCTTTTTAAGTATCTTATGCTAGGGAAGCTTCAAATAACATTTTCCATGACAGCAGCCAAAAACAATGGCGGGCACCTGTACTTTCTGTTAATACCACAGCTGATCATTGGTGCCAAGCACACGGGCAGCACTTTTCCATCACACACTTTCTCATGGTTCTCACAAACTGACTCTGAAACTTGGTGAGAGGGAATCCTGGGAATGTTTCAGAGGGTGCCACTCATACAGTTTTAGACCACATGCATACATGTAGAAAGAAGGGAAGGGTTTAAAGCAAAGGATTTGATAGAAACTTCATTCACATATCCCAGTCCCCTTCTGTAGCAGACAAGTTATCTGATTGCTCAGAGGACGAATTCAATGCTCTTCTTTTGGAAGTACTTCAACCCCAGTGCACAAAAACAGCATAATTCAGTCAAGGGTCCAGAGTCCAGTGCTAAAATTAGCACACCCCTTCTTTTTACCAAGTCCAAGTGCGGTCAGTTCCTGCCTTAATTTGCTCCAGCTGGCCCCTACTGGGCTGGGCTGGGATGGAATGGATGACAGCTGAGGGTAGACGAAAGAGGGGGAAACAGACACCTGGGCAACAAACTAAAAACAGGTCTCAAAAAGAGAAATTGTAAGTCTGACTGTCACAAAGCCCACTTTGTTGCAGGCTGAACGCATTGGGTAGGCTGAACATGCGGATCAGTTAAGGATAGAACTTGGGTTGTTGTTTTTTCTGGACCAGTTATAATGCTATGCTAGGGTAAGAGATTTTAAAATACTATGATAGTTGTTGCCAAAGGTCAATGCAGAACTTTTTTTTTAAAAAGACTATTTGCGTGATACATTGGGATAAACAAAAGAAATGTTTCCTCTCCTGTAAATGTTTACCCTACTGCAGTCTCAACACTAAAAAGTTAAAAAGTCTGGCATTTTTGGTGATTCATAAAGAATAGTTATAGCAGGTTCATAAGCTTAAAAGACAAAGCTTTTCATATTATGACTTTCAATCATTGTTATTTGAAAGCCACTTAACCCTAGTAGCGCTAAATAAACAGCAACAAGCCTCACTTCTATTGGCTGAATTAACATTGGCTAGCATTGTTTTGGAGCAGGGTGGGCTCAAACAACCCTTGATATTGATATATAAAACTGAATTAAATGTGTTAAGCTATAGATCACTGGAAAGAAGAGATAATATGCTTTTAAATGAGTATAATTTTATAATAGTGTGTAGTGTTTATGATTATGTAAAAAAAAAATCCAAAAAAAAAATCATGTGCGCACTACCGATTGCTGTTCCACTGTCAGGGCCCCGGATCGATTTTAACACGATAAGCAAAGTTCTTGCGGTGCACAAATGTCATGATTAGGTAAACACTATTTCTTGACATTAGTTTTAAAAAAATAAGGAGTTTGTATCGCTTTATCGGTCACCAAATACTCGGAAAAGTTCAGCGACAGGATCGACGCCATCGCGACCGTCATGGCGGAATGTGCGAAGTGGTGGCTTTCTATGACAAAAATACAAAGATCGCTTGATTTCATGTGATGCAAAGTACTCAGCAGCATAACGATTTGACTCAACAACAGTTATTTCGAAGCCTTGTTGCGTCAAAATAAAGTAAAACAATCTGTGACGTCGAAATCGCCGAGTAGCGAAGAAGTCCATCCAGCAAAACTAGCACCGCTCGATTCAGTCCGATCGCGATCGATTTTTACCAAGTTTTTCAAAAATATTCCACAATCCTTACCTCATCGTCTCTCTCATTGTTTATTTCAACCAAATCCAGCCTCTAAAACTCCTCCTCGCTATCAATTTTGTAAAAAAGCTCGAAAAACGCTTGAAGAAATTCTAGTGCAAACGCTGGCCGCCATTTTTGTTGAAGACGATCTCGGCTGGTCTGAAAAAAATTTAAAATACACTCTTAACCAATCAGATTCTTCGTTGCTTGTGTGTGTCAAACGACCTTCACCCCTTTCTGCGGGCCTACAACGGCCTTAACATTCATTGGCTGACCTTTGAAAGCGAAAGTAAGCTTTCAACTATGATCACCCACGTCATCCCGGAATATTCCGGGATCCGCCACACAGCCTAGACCCGCCTTTACCGGAATATTCCGGGAACCGCGCCACTAGGGTTAATGTAGTAGTAATTTAACCTTGTTTTTGCTCATGTTTCAGTGTTGGGAGTCGTTTTGCAGTAACGCTACGGAAGTTCAAGCTGAACAGCATGACTACAGCACCCAAAGGCTGAACCCGCCAACCAAATATTAACATTTACGACTAGCTGAACTCTGTTGTTGGGAACGGAAATTCTTCCATGCAACTGTGTGATGCTGTTGTAATCATCACTCTTCACTGGAAATGGTGTGGTTGCTGCTGCAGCTGTGGGGGCGCTGTTGTTGCCCTTGATGGAGTTTGTGGCCAGGTGAGAACACTGCTGTGAAGCCTGGGTGTGGCTGCACTGGAGGATTAAGGTCCTAGTTTCAAACTGGTATAGGGGTTCAGCTGTGGTGTTATCATTCTGAAGTTCCATGGTGCTTCTACCTCCATTACCCTCTTCTGCCTTTCTTCACACTCCAACCCACCCACCTGCCCCCCCCCCTCTCCTGCTTCTCCTCAAAACTAAGTTCCACAGAAATTGTAACTGTACCTGCCATTAAGCGTGTGTCTATGTTTACATTTAAATTTTGAGGTTATTTAATTGCTTCGTTATCATTGTGTGTGTTTTTTAAAAATTATGTGAAACTGCTCTTACCGTTTTTCGTAAGAGTGCTTTATTTGCTAAAATGTGATGTAGTTTTTCTTTTAAAGTAGTATAACTTGTTGACACTGCATTTCTGGGTTCAATAACTTTGTTGACACTGCATTTCTGGGTTCAAGACTTTCGCATTTGAGCAAAAGGAGTATGAAAGGAAAAACTGTTTTATTTTTGACTTTACATACAGAATACATGCATAAAACAGTCTGTGACAATGATGCATATGTGTTACTCGGTGTTGTTGTTGCTGGGGTGGGTTTTTTTGGGGGGGTCCCTTGGCTAGAGCTCCATGGTTCACCAATGGAGAGATTTCGTGTATGTAACCGTTTTTACTGACAATGAAGGTAGCCGCATTCAAACTTTGGGAATGCTCAGCGTATATTGTTGTTTATAGTGTCTATGATTTTATAACTGCTTATATTAGTTTAGGGATAGCTCAGTGGTCAGAGCACTCGCTTTCACCAGCCAAGGTTAAGCAGCATCAAGCGTGGTTACCAGTTGGATGGGTGACCATTTGCGCGCCTTGGCTTCAGTACAGTCCCCACCCCCCCCAAAGTTCACCCAACTGTAAATGGGCACCTGCCCTCTTTAGGGTCAGGGAAGGTAAAGCAGCAAGGGAGAAGAGATTGGCACCACCGTCAATTTGCTGGTCCCTTGAGAAGTGAGGTCTCTGACGCCTTGCCCCCCCACGACCTTATAGGTTATGGGACACCTTTACCTTTTCATATCAGTTGTTTTAGATAGGGTGTCTAGTGTGTATTCGCTCTCCTGCATTAAGCCATGAACCTGATGTTTTGCTCTTCACCTACCTGCTTGACATCTTGCTGAAAGAGTCGCAGACCCAGCCGCTGGTGCAGCTTGACTTTCTTGGAGTGCCAGATGTGTTCTAGATGTCTCTGGTGGGCCAGCACCTGAACAGTTGATAAGCACACACACACACACACACACACACTCAAGCACTGAGAGAAAGGTCTGGAAGAGAACACTGTCCAAACATAACAGCACAAATAACTGTGTCAGTAAAATAAAATAAAAAATTGTAAACTGCCTGCAATGAACAGAACAAAAAACACAAAAATGTTTAAAGTATTCACCTCAAGATGTTACACACAGTACCGAGTTCTCTTTTCACCTGACACTATGTTACAAGCTTTGACAAAGAGCCGTGTATTTGACAAAGACCCATGTACAGAGGAACCACAAGCGTATATGAAGCAAAAAGCAGGTAGTCTTTCTTCAATGCTATCACTATCTTGACTCCCTTTCAACAGATTCCCAACAGCCATGCAGTACCCTTTCTCTTGCAGCACACAAAACTTCCAAGATTTTTTTTTTTTGTTCCTAGGCTAGAGCTTCAAGGTTTACCAATGGTGATTTTGCAAATGTGACCATTTTTACCCACCATTTAGGTAGCTGCATTCTGTCTTCCGAGATGGTGTCTTGTTTGCATACCTTTTTAAAAATTAAAAAACTGTCATCTGTTTCTGCTGACACGTACTGGCCTACTCTCTGAAAGCAGAGTGAGTTTCTAACATATACGCAAGATGTTCTTCGCACATGGGGCCTTGGTCTCATCTGATGGACTTTGGGTGAAGTGGGGTTAGAACTCAAATCTAGGGGGAAAATTCCCCAAAATGCCCCTGTTGTGGCTCGATCCCATAGTGCATAGTGTCAGATCACAAGCACAATGCTTTAACCATTAGGATATCCCCCCCCCCCCCCCCCCCCCAGCAAATTCAATATTAAATACTTTTCATGCTTTATGGGATTTGGAACAAGAGAATGAACCTATCAGCAGGATGCCTATGAAATACTGTGAAAAGTAAATGACATGCATCAAAATGACAATGTTCCCTGAGAAAACTTACGTTCGAACAGTCAAATAAACAGTGCATGTGTGAATATGTGTGTATGTGCCTGTGTGGAAAGATGGGGAGGGGGGGTGGGGTGAAACTTTCTTAACTGCTACTTGAGTAATGTTCTGAATGATAAAAACTAAATCACATTTAAGAAGTGCACACTCACTCACACACTCACTCTCACACACACTCACACACACACACACACACGCACACAGCACCATACCTCATGAACGACATCCAGGACATGGCCAGCAGCTTCAGAGTAATCAGCTTTGGCGGTGATGGAGTTGGCGCTGCTAGAGCTCACCGGTGTCTGCAGTGTGTCTAACAATGCCTTGCCATCCCCACACACCTAACACACAAAACACAGCAAATTACACTCACACACACATTTAAAAAAAATTTGTTTATATACACACACAACCCATCTGTATATCAGGCAATTCCAATCTTTACATAGATAGAAATCTATTCCCCTATACCTGGGAAAATATTTTTCTACACATACATTTACACTCTGTATAATTTGTACACCACTTTAAGTCACGGCAGATTTCTCTGCATGAAATTTGGGTTGCTTTCCACATCGAGGGTGTGACGCCACAAAGAACAATGCCACCCTTTTTTTTTTCTTTCTCAGTCTGTATGTGTATTTGTTTCCCTATCAGAGTGGCTTTTACTACAGAATTTTGCAAGGAACAACTCCCTTGTTCTTTGATGTGCGCTGAATACATGTTGCACACTGGACCTCAGTTTAAAGTCATCTGAAAGACAAGCACCCAGACCACCAATCAGATTGGTGTGAGTGTGTGTGAGTGGTGTGATTGCTGTGAGTGCTTCCGCCTGTTAAGCTTGAAGAACAAGGTTCATGTGCTTCGAGTACACAGAGAATGCAGACTGTGCTGTGTTTATAACTTCCTTCACCTATCATGTAGTCTTGTAGACCACTGAGGCATCCTTGAAGATTTTGTAGTTTACCTACATGCAAATCTGGAGGAATTACAGCTACTACACATCAATTCATCTCCCTGCCTACCCCCCTGACAAAATGAACATTCAAGATGTCCAGTGGCGCCACAGGTAATTCTACACTCACTGTAACTTGATTATGACCAAGAGAGAGAAAAAGGGTGCTTACCTCAGCATAAGTCTGGCTGATGTTCTCAATGAGGTCCTGGTGGCTCTGCAATGCCTCTTCCAGTTCTTCAATGTTGGTGGGGATTTTGGTGTTCTCACACGTGGACTGCCACACAATCACCTGGGCCAGGTACTGCAACATACACACCAAGCATGTAACTTAATCCACATAGTCTAAAAGAGCTTAGATGAGGTTATGAATACTGCCATATTCATCTTCAACGCTTGATGTTTTGCTTTCTCAGAAGAGAATGTTAAACAACTAAAGAAGAGACCATCTCTGCCCTACCCAGCCATGTGCCTGCCATAGCACTATTTGTGATATTCATAATAACACCCTTTTATATTATCATCAATCCCCTGAAGTCAGAATGCAGCTGCCTTATTGGTGGGTAAAAATGGTTGCATATGCAAAATCTCACCATAGGTGAACCTTGGAGCTGCTGTAGCTGAGGAACAAAACATGCACATAATCATCATCCTTCCTTTTACATGAACAGTTCTTTCCACATCTTCAAGCACTTCAAAGGTCGATCACAGTTGTAAACTGTTAGTGTCATTGGCACATTCTGGAAATGGGAGAGATTCACTGTGATGGTTGCCACTTCTAGCAGGTGTATCACTCAGTCTGGCTTCGCCACTGAGCTATAACTGATGTCAGTAGGGGGCTTAGTAGGTAGTGTCATGCCTATGTTAGCTCAGAACAGATGTAAATGAACTTCACTGAAGTCACCATGCAGCAAAGCAGGACCCTTCTGGGGGAGGGAGGGGGGGAGGCCCCATGGCAGCCTAACACTGATGAGCTTGCAGTGGACTTTCATCCATGATAGGGATGTGACAAAATGAGCCTGGGTATGGCTGGGGGAGAGAGGTAAGTATGAGTGGTGTGTGAGCACACGCTCTTTTTCTTCAGTATGCACAGATATATTCATGAGTCAGTCATTAATCTGCATATCTCGACATAGGTGTACACACACACACAGCTGTGTACACCACATGCATGCACGCATGAAGCATGCACGCACACGCATGGACACACACCTTTAACACTCACACCCTTCAACATGACATCCTTTTTTTTCTACAACGTAAACTGCATCAAAAACCACATACTGACCATTTCTGCCTTTTTGTGAAAAACCACAGACATCCTCAGCACAGTGCTACGGTCTTCTAAGGCAGCTGCTAGACTCTTCCACTCCCTCTCCAAGCGGCCCGCTTCCACACGGATCATGTTGGAGGCATAGTGACCAGCATCGCACATTCGTTGCGCCATACTCAGAATGCGGGTGATGTTCACATACACGTTCTGCACACACACAACAAAAATACAATAGTTACACCTGCTAAGGTTAACATTAGTCAGCATGGTCATCTGTCTGACAATGGGATTTCTATCCAAAATGTATTATCATAGTAAAAATAGGGTAACGGGTGTCCTATAACCTATAAGGTTGTAGTGGAGCGAGGCATCAGAGACCTCATTTCTCAAGGGGCCAGCATAATGAGGGTGGCGCCCATCGCCTCTCCCTCGCTGCTTTACCTTCCCTGACCCTAAAGAGGCAGGTACCCATTTACAGCTGGGTGAACTGTACTGAGCCAAGGTGCACAAATGGTCACCCATCCAACTGGTAACCATGCTTGACGCTGCTTAACTTGGCTGGGGGAAAGCAAGTGCTCCAACCACTGAACTATCCCGTCCCCATTATCATAGTACTGGTGGCAAATTGCCTGGACTTTTATAAATACAAATGCACTATCATAGCACTGGTGGGAAATTGTGGGAACTTCGATCCAAAATGCACAACCACCATACTGGTGGCAAATTGTCAGGACTAATATAAAATGAACTGTCACAGTTCTGGTGGCAAAATGCCAGGACTTTTATCTGAAGATATCTGGCCCAGGCCAAAAGTCTTGTCAGCTGTTGATGTTAACAAAGTGCCAAGGTAAATATCAAAACATTATGCTTTGGAGATTGTCTTCATCCATGACAAGCTCCTAGCATAATAGTGCCAAGGTAAATATCAAAACATTATGCTTTGGAGATTGTCTTCATCCATGACAAGCTCCTAGCATAATAGTGCCAAGGTAAATATCAAAACATTATGCTTTGGAGATTGTCTTCATCCATGACAAGCTCCTAGTATAATAGTGCCAAGGTAAATATCAAAACGTTATGCTTTGGAGATTGTCTTCATCCATGACAAGCTCCTAGCATAATAAATAATCTGCACTCTCCACTAAAAGAGAAAAAATCCTCTGAAGTCAGAATATGGTTGCCTATATTAACAGCTTCACAGTGATTCACAGGTGAGATGAGTGAGACACAGTGCAGATTCTGGGTCACCCCCAGGGTGTTCAGCTAGATAACATCCAAAGACCAACAAAAAACATTGCAAAGATCGTCTTCTCTCAGCACTGGAAATGAACTGTCAAGACTTCTATCCAAATTGTGCAAAATCACAGTACTGGTGGCAAACACTCCAAAGTATTTTTCAAGATTTATCATCCAACCACAGCAATCTACTCACCTCAGCACTGGTGGCAAACTGGCAATGCTCTGATTCCAGCTCCACAGCCATCTGATGGCATGTGCCAATTTCTGTGTAGTTCACCAGGAACAGGTCACGGTTGTGGCTGATCCACTCAAACATCTGCACACCACACACTGTCACTGTTTATCAGGCCTTTTCTAAAATATGTACAGGTAGATAGATGCGGAAAATAACGACATCCTTCACAGAAGCTGAATAATCTATTCAGGGAATTCTATTATCCGCTATTTGATTAATACAAGTAAATTTGTTGTATTTTGCTACACGGCCTACATGCAACGATTTGAAATCAATGAACAATCTACTAATTCTCATTGCAGTATTCTAGAAATATTCACTTCAGCTTGCATCCAAACAGTTACTTTACCATGACCCCAACGCCCCACACCCCCCTCAAATCTCGTAAAGTTAAAAATTCCACAATTGTCTTGTTTGGATTTTTTTTTGGTAATTGCTTTTGGCTGCTCAGGTCCTTATCACACATAAAACATTTCATGCATCATGTCAAACATCTTAATTGAAAAATAAACCACAAAAATGAAACCCAAGTAATGTGGCAAACAGTTTCATGTGAAAGTAAAATTCAAAGAAGTCAGGGTTTACCACTTGTTACTTTCATCAACTGTCAATAAAAAACAGAAACTGACAACCCCATCCATTCTTGTCATTTATAACCCTGCCAACCACAGAGGCCATATTAGGGCTGTCACCTCGAAAATATTTGAATTGCCTATACTAAATGGAGTATGACACCAAATGTTTTTTTAAAAAAAATTTAATTCAAAGGACATGCAATAACAGTATATGAGCAATACCCATGACCTGGGTTAAAAATGTCATTGCAAAAGCATAAAATAACTGGAAAGCTACTAAGACAAAGTATATAATGGATCAGTGTGATAGAAAGAAAAAAAGAGGGATGACTAAAAGAAAAAGAAAGAAAGAAAGAAAACAGAAACCTTCCAAAAATATCCAGAAACTAGAATACTATAAACACTAAAGGGCACACACAAAAACTGCACACATGTTCTTAGAACAAGCAAGGGAAGGGGGTGGGGGAGGGGAGGTAGCATACCTGCCCTGCTTGCAGTACAACACTAACAGTCAAAGCTATATAAATTTCATGTATTATTATTATTATTATTATTATTTAAATCTCCCTTCAACCCTTCCATCTCCCTTCGGTCAGGACACCCACCCACCTTCTCCACATCCTCCTCAAAGATCCGGAGCTGCAGGCACTGCTCCAGCCTCATCTTCTTGACCACCCACAGCTGGTTCAGATGCTGCTTGGTGGACTGCAGGTTCTCCAGCAGCTGGGAGATCTGGGGCACAGCACTCTGGAAGTCTGTGTTGCCAGAAATCTTCGCTCGCCGACCCACACTCCCTGAAACAAAACAGGAAAAAGATGTTTCTTCTGTTTCCATTCACGATAAATGCCGACACCTGCTTAACTGATTTTTTTAATGAAAATGATCATCGGGAGGGGAGAGGGGGGACAATGTTTTGGGTCATAACTAGTTCTACCTATCTATCGATTAGAAATACAACATTCTGATTTCAGATGAGCCTACGCTTTTTAAATGACAGTTCATGGGGCAAGTCATGCACCAGGACAGCCAAAAAAGCTTAAGCTTTTTTTTCTTTTTTTTTTTTTGGGGGGGGGGGGTGTTGGTTTACAGCATAGCTGCACATCTTTCTTTCATTATCAAGAACACAAAAAGTAGTACAGTCTCACATAGCCTCTAAATAATGTTTAAAGGCCTTGTGGAGTTCTGAACGATGATGGAAGATAGGGAATTTTTTCAAAAACTTGCAAATAATTTTCGGATTTCACTTGAATGAAAGCTTTGCTTCGACACTGAGAATAATATAAAGCATGCCCTCTTTACCTAACAAGATTTTGTAAACACTAGGAAGACCAGAGCAAATGGAGGATGATCATGTCATTATCATTCAGCACAGCGGCTAACACCGAACTTGATGATGCCATCTGGCGAGACTGGTGAGACCTAAGGAGACACAAACACCTTCTATGGGTGATGAAATACACTCATCTCTCAAATCAAGACAGGTACTAATATCATTCACAACTAAACAGTAAAACAACTACAACCACCACCACCACTGACCTGACTGCCCTGGAATTTCCCCGGTGATCTTGGTGAGATGTGGTGACCCTCCATGGACAGCTGCTCCACAGGGGCCAAGGTGACGCGACGTTTGAGGTGGTTGTGCTCCTCCAGGACATGCTGGGCTCCAGCCAGGTCGTCAGGAAGGTCAGGGTTGGTGAGGATTTCACCCAGCTCATCCAGCTTGTCCAGCAAGTCCAGAGCTTTCCAGATGAATTCCTCCAACATCTGCATCAAGTCAAGTTGTCTTGTCAGTTCTAAGTGTTGGTTTGGGTGGAGTTTTTGTTTGTTTGTTTGGGGTTTTTTTTATTTGTTTTTTTTTTTTTCGTTTGTTGTTGGTGGTGGTGGTGGCTTGTTGTTGTTTTTGTTGTGTTTTTTGGGGGGGGGGGGAGAGCTCCAAGATAAGATTTTTGCATATGCCACCATTCCCACCACCACCACCACTTAGGTAGCCACATTTCGACTTTGGGGGATGGTGTCCTAAACATGACGCCTCTGTGTTTGCATTTGTGAAATCTTGAAATCCGTTCCAAATGGCATGAAATGGCCAACTCTTCTGGAAGATGGATCAGGTTTTTAAAGCATGCGCAAGATGTTCTGCATACATTTGCACAAGAGGCCTTAGTTTATAAATGTGAGTGAACAGAATTGTGTGTACTTGGGGAACCCTGTTCAGCTTATTAAAAAAAATCTACAGAAAGACTTATAAATGGAAAAAATTATGTTTAAAGCATATGAATAAAAGACAATCACAAACATCTTGACTTCCTCTGTACCATAAGCTTAGTCGACTATGTGCTTTTTACAAAAACAAATTCATTACGAAGGGCAGATTAAAAAAAAAAAAAAAAATTCATTGCTACCTATTTTTGCCTTAAATGTGTGTGCGTGTGTGTGTCTGTGTGCGTATGCACATGCATGGCTGCATGTGTGTGCATGCATGCATGCCTGATGCCATGACTTGAGTGATATTTTATGAGCATTATTACTGATTTCTTTTAGAAGTCATAAAAATGCCAGGCACTGTAAGGTCCAAAAATAGGTGCTGAAGATCCATTAATATTACCACCATCATGATATACTTCTCCTTATCATTAGTAATAATAATGATATCCAAAACAAAACAACAACAGTAGCAAAAGTAGCAGGATCAGCAACAGTGCTGATGTTATTGCTGCTTCTGCTGCTGCTGTTCCTGCTATTACAACAAGCACTACAGAAGACAATGGACTACTGTGGAAAAAACAAACAGCCAAATAATCATATAAACATACACGAAAAGGACACAAAACAAACACAAGAAACCCACATACCAGCCTAAGTTGTATCCACTGTTCGTGGTCGTATTCCAGAGAGCCATCAAATTCCCGAGTCAGCTGTGATGATTCTATCACTTTTGTCAGGTTGTCTAAAGAGATCATGTTGGTCTGCAAAACAAATCAGGAAAAACAATATGACATGGAAAAACAGAAATAAATCAACATTTTCAGAATTCACCATCCGTAAATCAGTTACAACCTGCCCCATTTTAAGTGTACTATGAATACATATATTGCACATCAACTTTTTTTTTCCCCATTATATGCAAAAATTCAGATTATTTGAAGATTTTTCAACCAAATCAGAAGAAAAATTACCTATTTGTGTTGACAAGACATAATGCAAATTCCTGTTTGCATTAAAACAACATTGCAAGAGAAAACAAAATAAGCTGCCTCTGATTTATCTGCCTCTGGTAAGTGTTCACATCAAATAGTTCAATTCTTTATACTAATCTGTTGTCAAATTCATCTGATCATTTATAAGAATTTGTCTTATAAAAGAATTTATGACTGACAAATTCTACTGATAAAAAGGTAGCAAGCACACACATACATGCAAATTGTACTCATCCATTCTCTTCAGTTCAGTTCATTCAATCTTTAGACCAACACATGGAGAATAGTGATACTGTGTAACACGTTTAAACATATAAATACAGAATATAGTGTGGAAGTAGTTTACCAGAATAAAAGAACAGCAAAGAAACACAAAAAGACAAATACAGCATTTCAACAATCTTTGAAAAATTGACAAAAAGTTTGAGCAAATTTTAATGGGTCAGATTTTCTGCTTTGAAATGGGTTGTATAATAAAAACACAGATTTGACTGGGTGGTATTTTTGTGGCACATTTGACCTCAATTCCGAAAAATTTGGGCAACGAAACACAGACAAAAAATGGTCACCCTTATCATTCATATCACATATTTGACAAATCCTTTGAACTTTTCAAATCTCTTCATGCCTCGCCAAGGAATAAGAAAATAAAAATAAAATAATCAAGGTCAATCAAAAGTTTTTGAATATGACTAACCCAACCTGAGATACATGATACTTTTGAATTGCAACTAATGCACGTATTATTATAACTCTGTAAAATGTTTTTCTGCTCTATCAAGAAAAATGGGTATTATACCAAAATATCCATACACACACAGGACACACAAAAATGCTTTTATACAATCACTACAATATAAAACATTCATCCATTCATTTATATTTTCTCACTATCCTTCCCCTACCACATCCGCAGCCAACCCTTAGAATGCAATCCTGTTTTCTTAACAAAAGAGAAGTAGCCATGAAATTTTCAACTTACTTCAAAGTTGTATTTTGCGCTGCCTAAACTGGTCCGCTGTTTTTCCCAGAAGCCCCCAGGCTTGATAATGTAGGCCATATTTATGTTGCCTGGAAAGCACTCCTGTTGAAGGACAGATATTATGTACGTTGTACAGACATGATCATGAATGATCAATAATCATTATTTTGTTATGCCTTTTTTTTTTTTTTTTTTTGGGGGGGGAGTTCATTTTTTTTCATCAAACATTATTGCAGAGCTGGGTGTTACTTGTTTGTGTGTAAGTGTACATGTGTTTTGTTTTGTTTTTCTTTTGGGGTTTTTCTTTTGTTCAGGCTTGTTTTTGTTATTTATCTGTGTGTGTGTGGGGGGGGGGGTTGTTGTTTTTTTCAGGGGGGGGGAGGTAGGTCTTATGAAAAAATGAATGCTTCACAATCAAAACAGATAATCTATCCAATAAAGATTTCTTGAGACCTTCAAAACACATTATGGGGTAAAATAAAGATATTTAAGTTTGGGAGAAATTAATATTTCAAAATCTAGACAAACTAGACTCAAGAAATCTATCTGTATACTTCCTGGAAAACAAAATATTCAATAAAAATATCAAAAATAAGAGAGAGAAAGACACAGAGAGCGAGTGAGAGAAGATGCATGCGTATGCGTGCGTGCATGTGCGCATGTGTGTTTAGATCACATGCAGGGGTATGTGTGTTTGAAAAGTTTCCACAAAGAGCACAATGTTTGCAATCCCCTCTTTATCCTACTCTTTTGCAACCAATTCCTTTGTACATCAATGTTATTATTATGCAACCCCATTGCAGTAGATTTGAGTACATAAAGCTTGAGCCTTCAGAAACTGAACATGTACAACTTGAACCCTCAGAAACTGAACGTGCACAACCAAGTTAACCGCTAGACTGCCCATCCCCGGAAATATTCCGGGGCTAAACGTGCACCCTATACGCCTACAACCCGGAAAATTTCCGGGGTGTCAAACCGAAGTAAACAAGCCTGCTTCCTTGACTACAGTTAAAGGGAAAGAACTCCAAAATTAATGGAGATCACTCTCCTGTTGCTTGGCAACATCCAGCTGCAAAAACGTGGCACAAACGATCGTTCTTTAGCTCGTATTTTGTGTTTTTATGCATGACTGCTTGGGAAGTTCTTGTTAAAAATGGCTGACACTTCTTGTTGAAGGCATCAATAACTTTACACAGCTGTAAAAGTGGCAAATAACACTGTAGATTTACCTAACAGTGATGAAAACGATCGCGTATGATTCAGGAGATTGTTATTTAAAAAACAATGAATGAGATTTGGCCTAGACTTATGTTTGACGATATTGAGATGGGGGGTACTCAGAATGACAGTGGTGATGAAGAAATCGTATTTTTGGTCGATTTTTTTACATTTTAAATATATTTTTGCAGTGAAATATCATGCTAACTAATTTGAGCTTGCCTCGAGGTAATCTACGATATATATACTGTCAGTGGGTAGACTATCAGGAATATTCATATAGTAGTTTCTGAGTAAGAGGGATATGAACATAGCAGTGGTACATAAGAATTTTATTCCCCGGCATATAGGGTGCACTTGCACAGGGCAGTTAAGAGGTTAACATACTCATACCTGCAAGGCCTTGAGGATTGGTTTGACCGTCTCCCATTTGGATCCTCGCATGTCCAGGATAACTGTGAAGCCTTTTTCCCGCACCTCATCACTGCCAACACATACACACACACAAGGCATTTCCTCTCACAACCTATGATCCAAAACTTTACCTTTATTTTAGAAAGTCACAATCATAAACTGAGCAGAGAACACTTCTATTGAAAATCATTAAAACAAAAATGGAACATTTCTTCACTCTCCAATTCTGATCACTGGAAATATAGCCTCCAGAAGAGGCTCGCTCCCCTTGATCATTTTCCCTGGCAATGTTATGTTCTTCATTAATTGGGAGCGTTTTCAGTCTGAATCATGGAGAAGTCCTAACTGCTGCTTTAGTGGAAATGTGTGGGTTTTGTCTCTTTCTTCTTTCATCATCACAAATTTCACTACAAGATTTATCCACAAGATTGACAAAGTCTTACAGCACTGTGTCTTTAAAAAGTTATCTAGGGAGACTATTTTAGACAGGATCACATCTGTCTTATGCAAGACTGTACTCCAACACATGCATACAGTGACTCCTCACGTTAGAAACAGCCTTTCCTCTGGCATTTAGAGAAGTTTCACCTCCAGGTCAGTGCCAGTCCCAAGGGAAAGGAAGATTTTCTTTCCTGAACTAAAAGTATGAGGAAAAATAAAAATTTGATAAAACATGAAGTCTGTATATGTAATTTAGAAAGAAAATTGACAAACCCTAGGAATCATCAAGGAGTTTGTCTAAGACTCTTCTTCGGCAAGCCTACTTCTAATATCAAATAAGTGTAAGCTAAAACCAACAGCACGCATGCTCTGTTTGGCCACTTTTCATAGCTAAAATATTGACTACAGTTCATTCTTTTCAACCAGAAGGTAAAGTGCTTTGGCACTGTCAGTTGCTGACACAGGCAGGGGGAAAGACTGCAAGACGACCAGCCTGCGATAGTTAAAGGTTTCCTACCATTTGTTTTGGTCTTTCACTGATCTCCTTCAAGGAGGTCCTAAAAAGATGAATTACATTTAAATTCACAACATCATGGAGAACATATTGAGAAACCAAAACACATATATCCCCCATACAAATTTCAGCTTTATCAAATCCAATTTCTACTCCCTTGTCTAAAATGGCTGAAGACTAATGTGGGGTTAACAGCCAGATCAAGTGATAGACAAACAGACTGACAGTCAGTTAAACAAGCCAGCATGTAGACAGACAGACATGAAGATAAAAAATCCATTTAATTTGACCTACTCAGGAAGCTGTTCACTTGAGTTTCTGATAAAATTTAATACTAAAATACTACATGAAATCTTCCTTTTTCTTATCTTCTATCATGCTGTGGCAGATATTATATGTTGTATCTTCAATAATGCACTGACTTTGCCCATTTTCTACACTACACACAACTCTGATTATGAGCTGATCATTCTTGCATGTCTATTCTTGTCACTGCACTGAATTGCACTGCATTGTGCTGCACTCTTTTGTTCAGTTTTGTACTGAGTTTTAATGCATTACACTCTATAACAATCCACTGTACTGCATTCCAATGTAGTGGCTGGGCTGTACTTTGTGTAAAATCAGTCACATCAAATTTGTCTACATACAGGCATTCAGGCTTTTCTCTTTTGGTACAGTGCACCATCATAGTATGAAGAAAACTTTGCTTCTACCTCTCCATCAATTCTTTTCACCCTATGCATATTTGTTTACCTATGTGAGCGAGTTTTGTGTCAGGCATAGATTTTTGTTGCAGTGGGTTCTTCTACATATGCTATGTGTATGCTGCATATGGGGCATTGTTACCTCTTCCAAAACGTAACTCGGCATTATCTTTTTCCCATTTTCTTTGATGAAAGCAGTTCCACTGCTCTTCTCTTGTGCGCTTAGATTACAGCCCTGAAGAACTGGTATTCATTCCTCAAATGTTGCACAACTCAACAAAAATAGATACTCCTTTCAGTTAGCAACCCCTCTCTATCACTCAAGTCTTCTTTTGAGCTTTTATTTCTTCTTTTCTGCTTTTGATTATCAAGCTGATTTTCAAACCTTTTTTCTTTTGAGAAGAAAATTATTTCTTTACATGCATTGTGACCATTCACAACTGTGAGGTCTGACAGGCTCCCACAGGCTAAGGCAGTGCTTTGCTATGTGGCTCTGATGTAAACCTCTCCATTACAAAACCTGCAAGTTAAATTAAGTGCCAAATGAAAATGCATATATTGATATCATTTGGTGGATCGGTGGTCTAGAGGTAACGCGCCTGTCTAGAAAGCGAAAAGTCCGGGTCTGAAGTGTGCGGCGGTTCGTACCCCGTTTGGACCGGAAATTTTTCCCCCATCCATTAGACCATGAGTGGTGGTCTGGGCGCTAGTCTTTCGGATGAGACGATAAACCGAGGTCCCGTGTGTTACACGTAATTATTTAGCGCACATAAAAAAAAACCACGGCAACAAGAGAGTTGTCCCTGGCAAAATTCTTAGAAAAAAGCCACTCTGATAGGGAAACAAATACAGCTGCAGAAAAAAAAAAAAAAAAAGGGTGAAAGGGTGGCGCAGCGCTAAGTGGCGACGCGTTCTCCCGCTCTCCCCGGGGAGAGCAGCCCGAATTTCACGGAGAGAAATTGCCATGACTTAAAGTGGTATGAAATAAAATCTGAGCGCTTTGATTTGTTGCTTTACAAGATTCAGCGCTATATAAATTCCATACATTATTATTATTATTATTAAAGTATAAATGCCAAGAACATGACACAACAGCCTTTTTTTCTTCTTTTTTTAAAATCAAATCTCAATTTCTAGCAGTCTGGGAGACTCAGTGATGGAGTTGTTGGCGAGAGGAAGTAATCACAACAGTCTGCTAGGAAGCATTTTTAAAGTTTTTATTTGTCCTAGCAGTCGGGTAATCCTTCACTTGCAACTGTTATCAACATGAAACTATACAACTTCAAAACTTGGGTGAAACAAAAATGTGAAAGAGGACTGAGTCCCCCCCCCCACTACCACCATCTACCCCCACCCCCCACCCACACCCCAAAAAAACCCCACACTTCCCCTTCCAACTCCTTCCTTTAGAAAAAGACATAAATTCCACTAAGTAGAGATGGAAAAGTTTCAACCATGTAATCATAGACCATATTTTGCTGCTGCACTGACCTCGGCACACTAGCGAGGTAGGTCATGAGTCTCCGTAGGTCATCATATTTGAGCCGTTCTGGATGAGTATGGGAAGGGAAAGTCAGGATGGGCCCACCTCTTTTGTCTCGACCACCTGCACAGTCCAATACATTGATGCCATATTCTTGTTCAACTTTAGCCCATACACATTAATTATCAAATCATAACATTTTATCCCTGATCAGTGATCCACAGTAATCGTAGGTCTAATCATACTGACTGCTTGAGGACATAAAAAACTTACAAAAACTGCTACGTGACACAGCTTACAAAATAGTTTCATGTTGTCAATGTTAAGATGTTAATTTTTATTAATTTTAGATAATTCATAAATCAACAATTCATATCAAGTACAATTTCTCCTGATTGTTAACAAAATGCCTAACATTCATCTCATAAGGAATTCAACAACTTGTGATGATCAATACAAATTTCCCTTTCAGGAGTCCTTTCAGTTGAAATTTACAATGTGACAATTTGTACAATCATAGTAAAACTTACATGTACACAGTTAATCTTGAAAAACAGCATGCATTAATTAGAACTTACCAGAGAGGTATGCAACCCTCTCCCTCAACACAGGAACAATGTCTGCTGCTTTCAATCCATCATTGCGTCTTCCACCTAAAAACAAAAGGATGGGACACAAAACAGCGTGAGTCATCACATTAAAACTATAAAAGAATATTATGAATTCACAACTATTAGTAACAATGTAACAATGGAGAGAATATGATTTGCAAAACAAAACAGTTTTTTTCACTACTCATTTGGTTAATATTGCAAATTAATCATATTGCTGGTGAAAAATGATGTGCAAAATACAGTCTTTTAATTTTATTGTTTTAACATTACAAATAAAAGTATGGACTGCAAATTAACCATACTGCTGGCCAAAACTGATGTGCAAAATACTGGAAGGGGGGGGGGGGGGGGGGGGGGAAGGGTTAACATTACAAATAAAACTAGAAGGTATGCGCCACCACTGTAAAGTGTGTGTAAGAATCCAAGAAAATGCATTGTGATTGATGTCAACAGAAGATAACAGATCAAAACCTTTCAAGAATTAAGTCATTCACTGCACAACATTGAAACCAATTACTTAAGAAGTTAAGCTGCATAATTTAAATTATATGAGTTTAGTAGATCAATTTCTTTTGTTCTTTCTTGATAGCCAAGGCACAAATAACTTGAATAAGCAGCACATGTCTGTTATTTTAAAGCAAGTCAACCCTCAGAAAAGATTTGTTTCTCTTTTAGTTTTACTTTCAATTTCTATGTCGTAATCTAATTATTATTTTTTCCCTCCTGAAACGGACACAAAACAATAACAATTTTAATAATCAAGGTTTCTCACAGGCAAAAAGGACATACATGGTTGGCCTTGAAGCTAGATCAAGAGATTTAGGTCTACCAAGGGCAACAGGATATACCTAAATGAGTAAATCTTGAATCATGCATGTGTGTGTGTGTGTGTGCATATGTGTGCATGACAGTGTGACTGTGTTACTGTTACTGTGTTAGTGTTAGTGTCAGTGTGTATGACAGTGTGTGTCAATCATATTCATAGATCAACAACACATTTTAAAACTCGAGAAACAGAAAGTGACAAGTATAAATATCAATTTTCAAAGCACAGTCGATTGACAGGTTCAGTTAAGATGTCACACACACACACACACACACACACACACACATACACACACACTCTCTCTCTGAGTTAGTTTCAGAAAAGCATGCACTCATACAGTGACACCTCTCTCTCTCTCTCTCTCTCTCTCTCTCTCTCTCTCTTCTCTCTCTCTCTCTCTAACAACTGTAACTTGTAAGGTACTGTATTCATTATGCATGCGTGCATGCACACACACACACACACTCACACATACACGTATGCATGTAGTGATGTAGTCATGTACACATACTGACACAGAACTCTCTGGAGTCTCTCTCTCTCTCTCTCTCTCTCTCTCTCTCTCTCTCTCTCTCTCTCTCTCTCTCCACACACACACATGTACACACACACACACACGAGTATTCACACACACACACACACACAAAATGACACACACGTTCTGTCAGTCAGTCTTACACACACACACACACACACACACACACCGTCACTAGTGTCAGTCTCACACACACACACACACATGAATTCACACACACAAGACCGCATGCATGCACACGCATGCACACACACACGCAGAGTCACACACACACACACACGCATGCATGCATGCACTCACGCACACACAGATCTATTCATGTACACACACACACAAACACACATACACATGTGTATGCAGACGGACATTAATGCATAGTATATGTACACACATACAAACACACACATTATACACAGGAAAAGCCCAAACACAACAAGGAAGAAAAAGGTAGTTCAAATATTCATGACTGAGTAAAATTCTGCCAACACAGACAAAACACCCAATCAAAACTGGTTTGCAAAACTGATGCTGTCCCCAATTTTTAAAAAAAATACAAATACTGAAAGAGCATTATCATTCATTTTTATTGTTACTGGTTGTAAAATCAACCAACCAGAAAACGACAAATTACATCAAATGCAAATGTTAATATATTTATGCTATGTACATCACAAGTGTCAGTGTCAAATTTTACACTTTCAGTTTTACAGTAATTGTACACAGTGTACCTGTAGTAAGCATTACAAACATACAGTATACATACTACATTACAATTTACATGCATGCACAAGACAGATCTACCAATTGCTCAATGAGTCTATCCCTGCACAGTACTAATTGTATAGTAATTAACATTTTAATTGGTGAAAACTGAAGTTTAGGAAGGCCTGCATATTTACTGATTTACTATTTAGTATTTAGTCTCATTTCAAAGTTGAATCATCCCAAAACACAGTAACTGAAGTAAATACTGTGAAATAAATCACAAATGGGTATCACAGTCCAGAACTCAATAAGTACTATTCAAGAAATAAATGAGCATTATAAGAAATTGTCTCATTCATTAGCCGATTAGGCCTACTAGTCAGATGTCAAAGAAAAAAGCTTTTCCTAGGAGTCAAATATTTCTTTTCAGATCTTGAAGAAATCAGTCTCTGACACATCAGTCATTGAGTCTGAGTTAGTGAGTACTCTTGTCAAGCAATATAATTTCACTATTTTCAGTTGAAAATCACAATGCAAGAATATTTCTTATGGAATGATCTTAAGATGAAGTTACTGTCACCATGACAGCAATAATATTAATAGTTGGATGCTGCCACTAAACAACACAGCCAACAGGTTGACTAACTTTTAGCAACTGGGCTTCTGTTTATTTGTAATCATCATCATCATGTTAACTGTGTGAATCCCAAAACAAACTTTTTTTTTCAAATGACAAGGGGTGGAGGGGCTGATAGACTGACCCACACCATTTTTCTTTTGTTTGTATTTGTACAGGTTACAGGCATTTCAGTCATGTTAACATTGTACATCTAACAACTCTGATCAACACTAACACTGTGTAACACTAACAGTATTTCTTTGTGTCACATTCAAGTTCCTGAACTACTTTTTATCCATCTTTCAGTTGTATCTGAGCAGAGATCTGATATTTATGCACAGTTTTTTCCCTGCCTAAGTGTCCGTGTGTCTAGCTCATCGGCTGTATTGATAAGAAAGAAATCCCCTTATCTTTTGCATGTCGGATAAGTCTAGAATCAGCAGCTCTGAAGCTTCAAAACAAAGAAAAATCAGCCTTTCTTTTATTTCAAACTATGTTAACAAGTCTAATATGTTATTTCAACATCAAATAAGAAAATACTACGGGTTAAAAGAGGTTAATCTGATGGTAAACAACAGTCGATGCTAAATCCATGAAATCATTACACTACACTGTCTACAGTGCCACCGGTGGCGAAAGTCAGAAATGGTGATGCCAGACTGGACTTCCATTAAAAATTGTGAATCACACAAATGTCTTTACCTGGGCGATAATAATATTCCACGTCTTTTTCGGCCCCAACGTCTCCTCCTTGATCTCCGGTGCTCATTATCGACCAAACAAAGCATTCCACTTAACTGCAACCAAAATTTGAAAACCCATCCTCATCATCTACTCTTCTCAGTCGGCCATTGTAATAACAGAACTTCGGCAATGTTCGGAAATCTTCATCGGGACCGGATGTTCATGATTATCGTCTGCACTTGAGTGTCGATATTTTTTTCTCTAGCATTTTTTGGAGGGGTTGGTGAAAGTGCATTTCTGACAGCTTTGATTTGATTAAGATATTTATATATTGTTGATTTTATTTGACGTAAAAACAACACAAAGCAGAAACTGCATTTTATCGATCGATGGATGACGAAGCGCGTGCTGGAGGATGCTGCCGCTAGGGGGCAGTCGGGGGGAGGAGGGTAGCCTAGCACTGAATCACTTGGAAAGCGAAGATGCATACTTTGCTTATCGGAGAGTGACCGCCTGGAACGCAGCATACTACTATACATGTCTGAAATATTTAACCGCCTTGAGCAATGAACCAGAAAATTCACTTTACTCTGACTTAACTCTATGACGAAAAAGTAGGCCTCTGTGTAATTTCCAGCATGATCAAGAGAGCTTAAAGCCTCACCAAAACAAACGGTGTTTACAGAGGTGGTTAGAGTAGGCTGCTGCTGGTCGACCAACTCATATATCCAGGATACCAGGTTATTAAATAAACAAAACAGAAAACAACAACTATCAACACACGGAAAATTCAAGTCAACTTCATACTGTGTTTCGTATTTGTAGTTGATTTACTCCATTGTATCTAATCATCAAACTCAAGACAGTTTGACAGTACCAAAGAGTCCCAGCGGAGTTGTCCGATTTAGGGATTGTACATCAACTAACCATCACCACCTAGAAGCATTGGAATAAGGCTACAATCTTTCAGCCCAGTTACAGTTCAATGTCACTGCTAGAGAGGGGGGTGGATACACATTATTTCTCCTATATGCATTGCTGGAGGGTATAATAATATGCATGCACATTTATACATTGATCTACGCACATGTGCGTGCGCGTATGTGTGTGTGTGTGTTGTTTTATTTTGGTTTGGGTTTTGTTTTAGTTTTGTTAGCTTGTTTGTTTTCTTTTTTTGGGTATACACGGATCGAGAGAGAGAGAGAGAGAGAGAAAATGAATGATTTTTTTAAAAAGGGTTATAGATAAACATTCACACACTTTTTTTCATCGGGACCTTGCGCTATATATAGGTGTGTGTGTGTGGGATGCAGGTACTTATTTATTTATTTATTTTGTTCTTACATTTTGAGGACAATGGAATAAGCATTCATATGCTTTTTTTTCATCCAGTCCCCTTATGTATATAGTTTTGTACATTTTGTCATCCATTCCCACCGGCACACAATGGCCTTCATTACAATGTTATCATTTCATAAAGAGACATTCTGGCGGGTGCAACAACTCTGAAAACAAGGGTGTTGGGGTTTTTTTCAAAACAAATATTAAAATGAGTATTGATACCAGCCAACATGGTGCAGTGGTTAGCGTCTTGGGCTACGGACTGGAAGGTCGCGGGGTGGAACCCTGTAAGAGTCAGGGGGATTTTTTCGGGCTCGGGCTTGCTCCTAACCAGAGTGAGCTTGCTATAGGCTCATTGGGAAGAGTGGGACCACACAGTCAAGTTTCAGTCACTTTTCGGATGCGACTTTAAAAGTATTGCTCGAATTACGTGACCAATACTGTTAGTATCTGTAGCAGCCCGGTCGACGCTGGGATATAGGCTACTATGTTACGAAGCGTCGAGTACAGCCCTCTCAAGTAGTCTCAAAGCATAATACGCACTTCCACAGCAGCACCATTATATCATCCTCATTGATGATCATGCAGTAAAAGAAAATTGCCCCTGATTCAGTGGCCTCTCTGTTGCTCTGGTCTCATGGTGACCTCAGTTTTGGTTTTTCCCACACACTTCTGTGCCTGTGATGAGTTTGTGTCAGAGCCTTCGGGATTGGAGGTCCACAAGAGAAGGTCGTTGGAGGGACGTTGTGGTGCGACGACGCCACCTCGGGTGAGCGTCTTACTCAGTCTGTCTCCGTGACTGAGCTATAACTGTCATCTTTAGGGGACTTAGTAGCTGGTGCCCTGCGTACGTTAGCTCAGAACAGGCTCCCCTGAACTCTACCAAACTAACCCAGCAGCAGAGCAGGGCCCTTCTGGCTGGTGGCCCCATAGTGGCCTGACATTGATGTGCTCCCTGTGGACTTCTGACCCCGAGGATGTGACATGACGAGTCTGGGTATGGCTGAGGCAGAGAATGGAATTGAATAAATTGTATTTAAAGAGGGTTATGGCATAAGCAAACATGCTTTTTTACAACCAGCCCTCTGGGAAAAAGAACACACACAAAACTTATCAACCAAACAACAAAGTACATAATTCTGTTCGAAGAAAAAGGAAACAAAACCAAATCATCCAAGATGTAATATACATAATTATTGTAAGCATATATTTTTTTAAAAACCTGACTGGAAAGAGAGAGAGAGAGAGAGAGAGAGAGAGAGAGAGAGAGAGAGAGAGAGAGAAAAGAGAGAAAGAAACATGAACACTGAACACTGAACACTGAAATGATGGAGAGAGAGAGACAGACAGACAGACAGAGAGCAATTTTGCAAATATTATTTTTAAAAATTTCTAAAAAGCATCCAACTTCCTAATCATGTAAACAACCAATTGATAATAATAAGAAGAAGAATGATGATGATGATAATGAAGAAGATTATGATGACGATGATAACAATAATAACGACAATGAGGATGGCCAAAGTAATGACAACGTTGCAGATGATGATGATGATGATGATGATGATGATGATGATGATGATGATAACAACAACGACGCGGCTACGACAAATGGCAAAAGAAAGGTTAAATGATATTTAAATGAGATTGAAATGAGCGGCGTGGGAACGGCAGGACCAGAACGTCACAAAAGATGAGGCAGCAACAACAAAAACAAAACAAAACAAAAACCGCATAAGTTATATTTTAAAAAAAGAGTAATGATCATGGTTTTAGATAATAGCATTCAACATTGCATGAAAAGGTCTTGCAAGACTTTGCAAGATTTTGAAGCGCCAATCCACTCAAAAATTGCTATGAAGATTCAGTTTAAGTATCCAACTTAGTTTTCAATCTTTTATGTCGAGGATATTGGAATAAGCAGTCATGAGTTGTTTTTTTTGGTTTTGTTTAAACACCCAGTCCTCACGTGTGTGTGGTTTTGTTAAGTTTGTCATCCGTCCCCACTGGGAAATAATGACCTACTCTTTCGAAAAGCGGTACAGGTTGGAACGTGTGCGCAAGATATTCTGTTTGTGTTACACACGGGACCTCGGTTTATAGTCTAAACCAAAGGAATCTTGGGGGTTGTGGAGTCGACACTGATGCTAACTCCAGGCGACGCAGGTGGAGGGCCGGGTTTTTTATTAAATCTTCTTGAATTGGATTCGAACCTGGGTCAGCAGATCCCGAGCGCAATACACAACGCTCTAACCACCAGGCTATCCCATCCCATACACAAACCCAACACCCATATAACCAGCACATGTGCGCATCCTTAAACACCCCTTCACCCCCCCCCCCCCCTACCCACACACACACACATACACATAACTGTAGATTCTGACTGTATTTCTCCCCCACCCCTTCGACTTTTGTCCCCCCCCCCCCCCCCCCCCCTCATACACACACTTTTACATACGCACACCTGAGTAGGAGGCAATAGCTTTGAGGCACTTTCTCATTTATTTTATTTTTTAATTTTTTTTTATCTACTCTTTTACTCCATAGAAAACTGCTGGGCATATCCTGGAGAGAACGAAAGACCAATGAATTTGTCAAGAGCCAAATAACACGGCTGGCAGGTCCACTGGAACCCCTTCTCACCATCGTCAAGAAGAAAAAGCTGACATGGTTCGGCCACGTCACCCGCCACAACACTCTGCCTAAAACAGTACTGCAGGGAACACTCGAAGGTGGCAGAAAGAGGGGAAGACAGAACAAGTCATGGATGGACAACATCAGAGAATGGACCAGGATGAATGACTCGGCACTACTGCGCAGAGCCGAGGACCGAGATGGATGGAGGAGGCTTACCACGGCATCGTCTTTCGTGTCTCCTCCACGACCGCCAAGGTCACGGGACTGATGATGATGATGATGACTCTTTTATATCGAGGATAATGGAATAAGCACTTATGTGCTTTTTTACATCCAGTCCCCGTGTGTATGCGGTTTTGTAAATTCTGTCATCTGTTCCCACCGGCACACAATGGCCTGCTCTTACGAAAAGCGGAACAGGATTTAACGTGTGCGCAAGATGTTGATGAGGTGTATGAAGCTTATACACTGCATGTTTTAAACATTTTAATAATAATAATAATAATAATAATTATAATATATATAATAATATTAATAATAATAATAATAATAATAATTATAATAATGTATGGAATTTATATAGCGCTGAATCTTGTAAAGCAACAAATCAAAGCGCTCATTTTCCACACACAGCAAGTCTCCTTCCCCTTGTATCTAGCAATAATGATCAGTGGATTGTTAAAACATCATCATCATCAACAACAACAACAACAACAACAACAACAGGCATGACCAGTCACGTTTAAATTACTGGAGGCCTAAAAAGGTTTCGCTGACAGAACAGAGCTATTTATCTTTTCTATAACTTCGCCGCTGCTCTTTGTATAAACACAGTGGTGAGCCAGGTGTTTCAGAGGACAAAATCGACACGTTGAATTGAGATAAGCCAAAGATGGGGAGGATAAGATTAGGACATGTGTCCAGGCTTACGGAGAATCATGTGTGATCGAAAACAGACTGAAACACAACCGAAAATCTTGTGTGTGTTTTGTTTTGTTTTGTTTGTTTTTACCTGCTTTGATGTGACATGGCAACAGAGTTTCTTACTCTCAAGACATGTTTTTGAAGACAATAATTATATCCAAATAATTATAAGGCGATCGACTCAGTGAGGTCTGGGCGGGTTGGGGCGGAGGGCGGGGAGGGGGCCAGGATAGTCATACCAAATGCGGTAACCACTGATAAAATTCGGATTTCACTGAATCCGACAAATTCGATCCGATTCTGCTCATTATCTGGTGTGTGCAATTAGTTTTAAGTGCAAAGCAGAACTATGGGAAACGTGGCGTCGAATCTCAGATTTTAAAACCAAACCAAACCATATTATCACAGGCAGCTGTTTGTTCACAAACACATGTGCAAGTGCGCACGTACGCACTCATACACGCACCTACGCACGCACAGGCGCGCGTGCACACACACTCACAAGATTTAAGATTTAATTCCTTTCACCCCTTCTGGGGTATGGAGGATTACAAACAAATTGAACAGGAGAATAAACCTAACAGCAATACACCCAAAAATCATACGAATACTAACCGGAGCTGAAAAGCAAGAGTTCATCGCAAAATGATAAAGCAAACAGTATTAAAGACTCAATACTATTTTTTCAAGAATACACATTTCTTTAAAAGACATAATCTACATTTGTGAAAGACAAAATTTCAAGTAATACCCACAAATCTTATGAATTTTGAGAGCGACAGGAGAACTTTTCGAGATTGGCATTTCATTAGCCTACCAAAAATTACAACTGGACATGGGTTAAAGAAAATGTCGGGGAATAAAATCTTGTCGTAAATAGTTGAAGTGAAATGAAATTCATCCCATATAACAGACATATTGCATTTTGAACATATTCTTTCTTCCCTTGGTATATTATGGAAACGTCCAACCTCAATAGGAACCTTGTGACAGCTACAACGAAACTTCATAAGAGAGTTATATACTTTTCGATACCAAAATCGATCTTATAGTTTTTATAATAAAGGCATCTATTATTATTCCACAGCTCAGTTCTCCATTCATTAACAACATTTTCTATTAAGAAGGCTTTGATATGTGAACTTGTAGAATGAATAATTGAACAAAACTGTCTCTCCCATTAACAGTCAAATCCCCTTTATACTAAAATATTTTGTATCACACACACACACACACACACACACACACACACACACACACACACACACACACACACACACACACACACACACACACACACACACACACACACACACACACACACACACACACACACACACACGGGATAGCCTAGTGGTTAGAACATTGCGCTCGCAATCTGACGACCCGGGTTCGATTCCCGTTCAAGGGGGATATTTTCCTCTGGAGTTAACATCAGTGCCGACTCCACTCTCCCCAAAAGTCCTTCGGATGAGACTATAAACCGAAGTCCCGTGTGCGAACGCACGCAGAACATCTTGCGCACACGTTAAATCCTGTTTCGCTTTTCGTAAGAGTAGGCCATTGTGTGCCGGTGGGAACAGATGACAGAATTTACAAAAGCGCATACATACGGGGACTAGATGTAAAAAAGCACATGAGTGCTTATTCCATTATCCTCGATATAAAAAAAACAACAACAACATACACACGCGATTCCTTGCAACCCTTGAGATGGGCTAGAGAGGATTAATAATAATAATAATAATGTATGGAATTTATATAGCGCTGAATCTTGTAAAGCAACAAATCAAAGCGCTCAGATTTTATTTCATACCACTTTAAGTCACGGCAGATTTCTCTCCGTGAAATTCGGGCTGCTCTCCCCGGGGAGAGCGGGAGAACGCGTCGCCACTTAGCGCTGCGCCACCCTTTCACCCTTTTTTTTTTTTCTGCAGCTGTATTTGTTTCCCTATCAGAGTGGCTTTTTTCTAAGAATTTTGCCAGGGACAACTCTCTTGTTGCCGTGGGTTTTTTTACGTGCGCTAAATAATTACGTGTAACACACGGGACCTCGGTTTATCGTCTCATCCGAAAGACTAGCGCCCAGACCACCACTCATGGTCTAATGGATTACAAACTAAGCTAAAGATCAAACCCAGCCCAGCAACTTGCTCAAGAAACGCCCACCTGCCCCCCCCCCCCCCCCCCCCCCCCCCCTCGCACGCCAATAATTCTTGTTCACTGCTATCGAGAGAACACATAACCGCTAAGAAAGGGTATTATAAAACAATGCAAAAAAGCTATTTCAAGGAAAAAGTAGACTTTTAAAAAACAGCGCTATATAAATGCCATATATTATTATTATTATTATTATTATTATTAAAAAGTAGACTTTTAAAAAACACACCCGTGGATGCAATTTGAACAACTTCTAGGTTTTAATAAATAAAAAAAGGGGGGGGGGGGGAGGGGGGTTATCCTCGAAGTCGGAATGCAGCTACCTTAAGGGTGGGTAAAAACGGTCGCATGGCCAACACAAAATCTCATTGCTGGTGAACCTCGGAGATTGAGCCAAGGAACGAAAAAAAAGAAACAATTAACAACTGATTTTCTTGTAGTAACAACTGATTTAGTAGAAAATTTCAATAAATACTTGGTGGTCACGAACTTTGACAGCAAGTGATAGAAGATGGTTTCTTATTGTTGTTTATTTTTGTAGTAGATTTATAGCTATCTTCACAGCTAACAGAATTTATACATTGCCATAAGTTGAATAAAGCAGGAGAGATAAAATTTGGTATTTTTTTGGTGAATAAAGATACTCTTTGAAAAAAAAGGAAATGATTTCCTAGAACAGGCGATATTTTGAATAATTATGTTCTTTCTCTAGATGGATCATCGACGATGAAAAATGCAATTCCTTTCGAAAGGAAGCAATAGATAAGTGAAACAAAATTTGATAAGGACACAGGCATAAACACGCGAAGAAAATGTTTCTTAGGTATGTGTGTTTATTTTACCATGCCAAAAACGACTTTTAGCTGGGAGGGGGGGATGGGGGGTTCATAAAGATATCTAATGTATTTATCAATTTGAGTTCTCTAGCCATCCGTAATTTTTTTTATATTTAATCCATCATAAAAATGGATTTGTGAGCATGTCTAATAAACACTTGCACCACAATATCGCTCCCCTCACAGTTACATTCACAAATGCCTGCAACTTCCTATCAAACTGAACAGATGTAATCAAACTTTGATCAGTTATAGTTGTTTAAAAATCACCAGTGACGAACATATCTTTCACGATAAGTTTTGCAAGTCAGTCAACTCCATCCCCAAACTAACCACTTAAGCAAAAATCTTCCCCGAAATCGGAATGTGGCTACCTTTATGGTGGCACAAAACGGTCGCATACGCAAAAATCTCACCATCGATGAACCATGGAGATCTAGCTGAGGAACCAAGAAAAAAAAATCAAGACTACGAAGAGGAATTTTCTAGTTTCACCATTAGCCAAACAGTTGAACGTTGTAATGTCTAAATGCACACCTATACTTTAAAAAGAAAATTAACTTAAATTCACTAATGACTACTAGATTCTTATATCCTCAGATTTTTTTTTATCCATGAACAAAAATGGCGTGATCATTTATCAAATGAATAAGCTTAATGTTACATATAATTATGGCCTGTAGGCAATATTTTTTTAAATACTTTGCAGTCCATATTAAACTAAACATTGCTTAAAACCTGATCATAAGCGAGGGACATTTTCACACATTTTACAAAACTACCTTTCTCGCTGTTGTCAATGTTCTAAGTATTTGAAGCTATCAACAATTTTCTTCTCTTTTTCCCCCCACCGCATAAAAACCTGTTGTACCAAAATAATTGTGGTTTTTGTTTTAAGTAGATTTACCACAAGTTTCCATTTGTGGAAGTATTGGACAGAATTTTATTATCATTTTTATATATGTACATAAAATAGTCTAATCAGCATAAAACAAAAACAATAGTTTCACATAATTTGTTAACAGATCCCCACCAAGAAGATGCTGGAAATTTAACAACGTGCAATTTCTATCTTTTAGGCTGATATCATTTAAAAATTAAAAAACAAACAAACATGAGAAACAATATGAAAAAGTTGTTACCTGGTCGAAGCTGGAACAAAAATAAAACATAACCAAACAGAGGTAGAAAGAGAAAATGATGTAAAGACAACATCAAAAAGTAGACTGGCTTTGAGTGTTCCACTCTTGCTACAGAAAGCTGAAAACCGCGAGGAGTGGAGGAAGCTGGTTGCAAAATCTTTAATGGTGCCCCAACGATCTACTAGACTATGGAATAGGTGAATGTGACAGTGAAATCAAACAGGTTTTATTTTCATACTGCTCCTAACGACTTTCAAGCATTTTCCATTTTCATGTTATTGTTCAAATTCGTATCATAACAAAAACCTAGAAGTACAGAAAATCAAAAGCTATAAAGTGACTGGCAAAAATGCAACATTATTTCTTGTTTTTACCAGGAGATGTATCAAAAACACATCTAAACAGTAACTGCTTGTTGACAGAATGATGCTTTCTGAAGCCATCACACACACACACACCACACACACACACACACACACACACACACACACACACACACACACACACACACACACCACACACACACACACACACACACACACACACACACACACACACACACACACACACACACACACACCACACACACACACACATATATACACACACACACAAACACACACAACACACACACCACACACACACACACACACACACACACACACACACACACACACACACACACACACACACACACACGCACGCACACACACACACACACACACACACACACACACACAAACAAACACACACACACACAGATGATGAAAAAAAGTTGTATAAACTTAATATTTTACCCTCAATAAAGATCTTTTTGACTTGACTTGACTTGACACACACAACACGCTTGCATGCATGCATACATGCACGCACAAGTACAAGCAAAAGCAGAAGCGCATACAACACACACCACACACACACACACACACACACACACACACACACACACACACACACACACACACACACACACACACACACACACACACACACACACACACACACACACACACACGCACACACACACTTGCATGCATGCATACATGCACGCAAGCACAAGCACAAGCACACACACAAACGCACGCTCGCACAAGCACACACACACACACATACATTCCCAAAAGTTCCCACCACCAAGAAAAACGGCAGAAGAAAGGGTTGGCCATCTTTGACATGTCAACAAGGATAACAACACCGAAATCATTTTCTAAATGTACTGGTTCTATTCATAACTTTCGATTAGATAGAACACACTTTGAATATCAACAATTCCCTCATATGACAATGCCTCAGATCTGTCTTACAAGGGATTCTCTCCTCATCAGTAATCGTCCAATCTCCAGACAATTATATTTATTCGGCGGGACAAGATATATCGCTTCTGGATGTTAAAAACCACATGAGTGCTTATTCCATTATCCTCGAAATAAAAGAAGGAATAAATATATAAACACACACACACACACACGCACGCA
Organism: Rapana venosa; assembly: GCA_028751875.1. Taxonomy (NCBI): domain Eukaryota; kingdom Metazoa; phylum Mollusca; class Gastropoda; order Neogastropoda; family Muricidae; genus Rapana; species Rapana venosa. The sequence continues at coordinate 27,781,644 of CM054135.1, forward strand.
CGTACGCACGCACGCACGCACGCACGAACATTGCGCTCGCAATCTGACGACCCGGGTTCGATTCCCGTTCAAGGGGGATATTTTCCTCTGGAGTTAACATCAGTGCCGACTCCACTCTCCCCAAAAGTCCTTCGGATGAGGCTATAAACCGAAGCCCCGTGTGCGAACGCACGCAGAACATCTTACGCACACGTTAAATCCTGTTTCGCTTTTCGTAAGAGTAGGCCATTGTGTGCCGGTGGGAACGGATGACAGAATTTACAAAACTGCACACACACGGGGACTAGATGCAAAAAAGCACATAAGTGCTTATTCCATTATCCTCGATATAAAAGAATAAAATAAATAAATAAATAAACACACACACACACACACACACACACACACACACACACACACACACACACACACACACACACACACACACACACACACACACACACGCACACACACACACACACCGCACACACACACACACACCGCATGTGCTCGCGATTCCTTGCAACCCTTGAGATGGGCTATAGAGGATTACAAACTAAGCTAAAGATCAAACCCAGCCCAGCAACTTGCTCAAGAAAGACTGTGAATGCCACACAACCCCCACCCCCCACCCCAATAATTCTTGTTCAGTGTCGAGAGAACATAACCGCTCAAGAAAGGGTATTATAAAACAATGCAAAAACGCTATTTCAAGGAAAAAGTAGACTTTTGTTAAAAAAACCGTGGCTGCAATGTGAACAACTTCTAGATTTTTTTTTAAAAAGGGGGGAGGGGGTATCCTCGAAGTCGGAATGCAGCTACCTTAACGGTGGGTAAAAACGGTCGCATGACCAACACAAAATCTCATTGCTGGTGAACCTCGGAGATTGAGCCGAGGAACGAAAAAACCCAAACAATTAACAACTGATTTTCTTGAGTAGTAAGTTTCAAGAAACACTGGGTGGT
>CM054135.1:27792588-27810088 GCA_028751875.1 Rapana venosa
TAAGAACGGATGACAACCCCCGAAAAACCCCCCCCCAAAAAAAAACACCACAAAAACCCCACCCCAACAACACACATACCCCCCCCCCCCCCCAACAAAACAACGCATGCACTCTGGTGTCTTGTACATACATCATTCCCGAAGTCGGAATGCAGCTACCTTAATGGTGGGCGAAAAGTGTCGCATAGGTAAAAATATCACCATTATTTTGTAGAACCTCGGAGCTCTAGCCGAGAAACGAAAAAAAAGAAAAAAGATTATCTTACCAAAAACCTGTTGTCGGGCGTTCCCCAGCATTAGCACCCTAGAGGGGGGGTGGGGGGTGGGGGTGGGGTGGGGGGGGGGGGTGGTGGGAGGGGGGCATGCACTCAAACTCACTCATTACAGATTGTATTGTATTGTACTGTTTTGTATTGTACTATATTGTATTGTACTGTACTGTATTGTGTTGTACTGTACTGTACTGTATTGTATTGTATTGTACTGTATTTTATGTATTATATACCACTTTAAGTCACTGCAGATTTCTCTGCGTGAAATTTGGGCAGCTCTTCCTGGGGAGAGCGCGTCGCCACAAGAGCAGCGCCACCCATTATTATTTTTCCCTGTCTGCAACTGTATTTGGTATCCCTATCAGAGTGACTTTTTTCCCTACAGATTTTTGTCAGGGACAACTCTTTTGCTGCCATGGGTTCTTTTCCGTGCGCTAAATAATTATGTGTAACACACGGATCCACCGTTTATCGTTTCATCCGAAAGACTAGCACCCAGACCACCACTCACGGTCTAGTGGAAGGGGGAAACGTTTCTGGCCTATACGGGTATAGAGCTACCACACACTTCGAACCTGGGTTTTTCGCTTTCTAGGCAGGTGCGGAACGCAGGGTGATGGGAATCACCTTGAGAGTAGACACTGTATGAGAAGTTTCTGAGCATGGCTGTTTTCAAATACCTCGCCATGTAGGCAGCCATACATTGACATCAGAGGACCCCTTCCCCTTTTTATGAAGGATACAGATTGTTATGGAGACAGACAATTCCCAAATAATATTTCAAAACATAACGTTTTAATGTAGGCCTTGGTACATTGCTTACATAAAAAAATGGACAAACTTTTTTTCTTTTTGTCTGGGCCATTTGTGAGCTGTGTCTGGATTGTAGCTTTTAAAGTGAAAAAATAAATGTGATCTGTTGTAGACTAGCATTTCTTAAACCCATTGTGTGTTTTCCAAGTTTTGTTATGCTGATTTATTCATGTTTGTAATCTTTTGATAATGACAAAAAAATGTACATTTTACCACTGTACCACATAATCATATTCGCCTATAATTGTTTACTTTACTAACGCCACTTTTTAAACAATGGCAAGATAAAAGATTTTTTTCCAACTTTCGGAATACCTACCAGTTTTAAAAAATTGCATACCTTAACTAAAAACTGAGCAATTGCTTCCCTAGAATTCTTAAAACATTCTCCCCTGATACAATCAGGGCCAGCAATTTATTGTTTTTCATCATCTGATGGTTAATAACACTTCATCTTTTGAAATTGGACTATTTCACATCTCATCATCTTCATCTGTTAAATGTTTGTACTTTATTATTTTTTCTGATATCTTAAAAAAAGTCAAACCAGTCAGAGATTTAAAAAAAAATGTATTTCTGAGGCGGAGATATGTTACGAACTTATTCCCAAACTAACTGTGGATCATTTACAGATTTCAACAGTTCATATAATTATAAGGCATTATTGTAAGACTTTTTCTTTCTTTTTTTAAAATCTAGATTCTTGTCTTCTCATCTGACAATACAACACATAGCCTTGTCATCATTCTGTCCAGTTTCTTCTTCTTCTAAATTTGCCAGGTGGGGAGAGAGAGAGAGAGAGAGAGAGGGGGGAGGAGGAGAGAGGAGGGGGGAGGCGAGAGAGCGAGAGAGAGAGATATGACCAATGAATAGGCCCAAGAGTGACTAAAAATCAAACATTTGTGAACAAAGTCAAATAACAGATACTGAGATAGCAAGGAAGAACAACTGGGAGAAAATGAGTGTTATCAAATTCATGACTCCTTATCAGATGCTATAAGATACTGTATTGATTGTTCTGAGAAAGCTTGGTATGCGCCATTAAAATGAAGATAACACCAATAATAACGTCATAAGGAAAGTTGATGACCATTGGACATTATGAGTGATGCAGAGGCATCCTGGGTAATGAGTGGTGGTGCATTCTGGGTGATCAGCTCAGCTATATAAATGAGACTTCAGATCTACTCTGCCACTTAAGTTTTGGTCTCCGACTCATCCTGGTCAGGGATAACCTGAAGCCCTTGTTCTTGGGAGATTCTCCTCACAGGTCAGTGACTTTGATTTCTTGCCTTTGATTTTATTTCCCAGCACTTCAGCTCTGAACTTTCCTTCATTGAATTTGGAAGAGCTCGAAATATAAAAGAATATAAACTGACAGTTTTTAATGAGCTTTTCTTTATCAAAAGCTGTTGTAGGATTTGTAACTAACTGTTTAAAAGACTAATTTGTTAACATTTTTTCTTCTTTAGAGGAAACAGCATGGGATTAATGAAAGGTTGCATGTGCCTCTTGTTAAACACCATCAGAAATGGGAGGGTTCATATGGCTCTTTATTTTGTTGTTGTTTTTATTTCTGGGCAAGAGATCTAAGGTTCATCAATGGCCTAGTCTTCCAAAACGCAGAATAGGTTTTAAAGTTTTAATGGTTTCCTTCTACATGTGCACATAGGACCTCAGTTTATAGTCACTTAAGAATGACTTTCCAGGGAGTGGAGTTGGTACTGATGTTAATTCCAGGGGAACAATCCTCTCGAATGGTGCCTTAGTGAAGGCTTGAACTAGGACCATCAGATCACGAGCTCAAAGCTCTAACCACCAGGCTATCTCAATCCCCAGATGTTTCTCTGAAAAGAGGTAACAGTGACATAGATCTGCATCTTTGGAGTTTCAATAATAACCAAATTGCTGTGATCACATGTCATTTATTTTTATCTATTTTTTTAAATATCGAGGGTAATGGAATAAGCACGTGTGTGCTTTTTTACATCCAGTCCCCGTGTGTATGCGGTTTTGTAAATTCTGTCATCTGTTCCCACCGGCACACAATGGCCTACTCTTACGAAAAGCGGAACAGGATTTAACGTGTGCGCAAGATGTTCTGCTTGCGTTCGCACACGGGACCTCGGTTTATAGTCTCATCCGAAGAACTTTTGGGGAGAGTGGAGTCTGCACTGATGTTAACTCCAGGGGAAAATATCCCCCTTGAACGGGAATCGAACCGGGGTTGTCAGATTGCGAGCGCAATGTTCTAACCACTAGGCTACTCACTATGCTCTCTTTGCTGTGAATGCTTCTCTGCTCATTTATGGTGGGTTTGTGATTTTTGTTTCTTTGGTCTTGTTGAAACTGACTTGCTGAGATAATTGAAGCTGCGAATAAGTTTGAATTTTACAATTTTGCTTTTACTATGATAGTGGAAATGAACTTGATTCGGCAACTCCGTTGAAATTAATCAGTAAATGTAGGGCCTATATGCTGGGCCAGGATAGCTCAGTGGTCGGAGCACTCGCTTTCCCCCAGCCAAGTTAAGCAGCGTCGAGCGTGGTTACCAGTTGGATGGGTGACCGTTTGCGCGCCTTGGCTTCAGTACAGTTTCCCCCAGTTCACCCAGCTGTAAATGGGTACCTGCCCTCTTAGGGTCAGGGAAGGTAAAGCAGCGAGGGAGAGGAGATGGGCGCCGCCCTCAATATGGTAGCCCTAGAAAAGTGAGGTCTCTGACGCCTCGCTCCCCTACGACCTTATAGGTTATGGGACTCCTTTACCTTTACTATATGCTGGCACACGTGTGTGTTGTTTTTGACTGTAAAGAGAAAAGAAATAAATGTAGAATTTTAAATGGACAAACACAATTTCGTTTTAGTATCTTTCAGGAAATATGTTGTGGACTAGTTGGAAAGGTGTAACTGACATGGCTGTTTGCCTGGGCCATTCAGCAACCAATTCATTCCACTGTTGTTGTTGGTGTTGTCGATATTATTGATGCTTTTATCATCAAAACTATGTCATCGAGCATGTGCCAAAACTATACGCTTTTTATATTGAAAAAGGCAAAGTATCCCTGATTGTCTATAAATGACCACCCCACTGTCATCAGTGAAATTAACGTGAAGGAAGTTGTGGTAGGGGGAAGGTAATGGAGACGGGACAAAGGAGAGAGAGAGAAAGAGAGAGAGAGGGGGAGAGAGAGAGAGAGAGAGAGAGAGAGAGGGGAGAGTTGACCAGTGAACAAGCTCACCAGTGACTTAAAACCGAACACCGAAAACAAAGTCAAAGTGTAAATAGCAAGGAAAAACAGATGGGGAAAAGGGCTGTAATCAATATTTATTTCATGATCCACTTATCAGGGGCCACAAGGTATTGTAATGATTGTTCTAAGGATGTCAGGCATCAGGTCTATTGAAAAGAAGATAACACCAATCACAACATTATTAGGAATGGTGATGATCATTGGACATCACTAGTGGTACAGATGCATGCTGGGTGATCAGTCAAAGCAGATGCATGCTGGATGATCAGCTCAGCTATATAAATGAAACTTCAGATCTACTTTGCCACTTAAGTTTTGGTCTCGGACTCATCCTGGTCAGTGATAACCTGAAGCCCTTGTTCATGGGAGATTCTCCTCACAGGTCAGTCAGTGACTTTGATTTCTTGCCTTTGATTTTATTTCCCAGCACTACAGCTCTCAACTTTCCTTCACTGAAACTGAAAAGGCTTGAAATGTGAAAGAACATATATTGGCGATTTTTAAATGCGATTTCGTTTAAAAAACTGTTGTGCAAATATAGCTAACTGCGTATAAAGACAAATTTGCGAATGATTTGTTTTCTCTGAAGAAAACAGCATGGGTAACATGAACGATGAAATGGTTGGTGTCCTTTATTAAACACTAGAAATTAAGAAGGTTCAAATCACTCTTTGGAAAAAAGCAGCCGTGACATATATCTTATGTGTTTCAGCAAATGAACAAACTGTAATATTCGCATGTTAATCCCCGAAGTCGGAATTCGGCTACCGTCATGGTGGGCAAAAAAAGGTCGCATACGCAAAATCTTAGCATTGGTGAACCTCAAAGTTCTAGCCGAGGAACGAAATAAAACAAATTCACATGTCATATTATCGTCTATATCATCTTCAACGTGAAGGTTTCTCTACTCATTTATCGTGGGTTTGGTTTTTTTCCGGTTTTGTTGAAGCTGACCAGCCCATACATTTGAAGCTGTGAATATGTTTTATTTGTTAAAACGTTGTTTTTACGATGGTAGTGGAAATGAACTTGATTCGGCAACTTATTTGAAATTAATCAGTAAATGTATGTGTTGGCGCACACGTGTGTTGTTTTTTTGGTTCTAAAAAAACCGCACATGAAGAATGTGAATTTAAAAAAATGGTCTAACACAGTCTCATTTGAGTTTCTTTTAGTCAATGATCTGAAGGACAAATGGGAGGAGCGAGAAGGTAATGGTAGCTGGTAGGTAGTCATTCACTGTCATCCAAGACTAACAGGGAAGGGTGTGTGTGAACCATTGCCTGGGCAATAGATGGTAATAAATGTGGATATCATCTTCTTTGTCAGATCAAATCTCAGGTTTTTGCTCTCCCTCGCGTTGTCTAAAGGATCAGTCGTTACAGATGCCATATATGTTTCCCTTTTCCAACCTTAAAAATGAGGGGTGGGGGAGAGAATTGTTGTTTTATTGCCAATAGAGAATCGTGGTGTGAATCACTGTGAATTTGTAGATCGTGTTGACATGGTGTATCGGGTGGATCATTCTAATGTTTTAACGTGAAGGATGAATAAGCAAGCAACATGTCAATGCAGGAAGGAAAACACAAAAGGGATATAAAATAATAATAATGATAATAATAATAATATATGGATTTTATATAGCGCTGAATCTTGTACAAAACAAACAAATCGAAGCGCTTGCACTCAAATCATTTACACATATGCAACTCTCCTTAAACATAATGAACAACAGATTTAAAATCCATGCACGCGCACGCAGGTACGCACACACGCACGCACGCACACACACACACACACACACACACACACACACACACACACACACACACACACACACACACACACACACACACACACACTCACTCGCGAACACACTTGGGAGGTGAAGGATGCTGTTGAAAATTAGGGACAGATATGAGGAGGAAAGTCTCAGGTAGGAAATAAGTGTGTTTTGAGGCCATACAAGAAAAGCGAGGAATACGAGAGAGTTAGAGATAGAGAAGTATGGAGAGACAGAAGGTAGCGGTTAAGAGAGAGAGAGAGAGAGAGAGAGGGAGAGAGAGAGAGAGAGGAGAGAGAGAGAGAGAGAGAGAGAGAGAGAGAGAGCGCCCAATGATTTGTTTTGGAAATGCATAGTTCTAATAATTACAACGTAAACGATTTCTGTGTTTTTTCTGTATACTTTTAATCACTGTACTTTTAATCACTGTACTCCTGTACTTTTAATCACTTATGTTTGTTGCTTTGTGACTTGATGACAAGAATGATACAACGATTTTTCTGGAAAAACGAGATTTTCGCAATTTTGTTCCCCGTTGTTCGAGCCTATCCCTCTATTCCTCTATACTGTGAGTTTCAACAGAGGTCTGGATATCTGTCTTTTAGATGAAAGTAGGCGGTAGTAAGGTAACGTTCCCATGCGCTACTTTAGAACTTGTGCAATGGAAGGCTGTTGTTTATATATAAAACAAATCTTCATAAAAGAGAGAAAAATATCTTCTTGGAGATAAAAAGCTTGATAACACAGGGGGAAATAATGACGGGTGGGGCTGTACTGTGGTGACTGCCTCTCCCTCACAGGATACCCACCCAGTTCGCACCAATAAATCGTACAGAACGAGTATATAAAATACCGTAAGAGTACAGTCTGACACCATGAGAGTACAGTAAAATACCATAAGAGTACAGTGAGATTCCATAAGTGTATGTACTACACCAGAACGTTCTGGGGAAAAAATGGACTGAACGGGCATAGACAATGCAAGAAAAAGAAAAGAAACGAAAAAATATTGGGTGGCGCTGTTCTTGTGGTGACGCGCTTTCACCAGGGAGAGGAGCCCGAATTTCATACAGAGATATCTGCCGTGACTTAAAGTGGTATAAATAAATAAATAAAAATAATCAAAGAGGAAATGGCAGTTTATATATTTTAGGCACTAAGCTGGCTGTATGTGATCAAGTGGATTTATTGACAAATATCGTCATGACACACCCTCAAATAGTAGAACAAGCTGTTCAGCTCAACACCAGTGACTCCGTGGCAATACAAGTCAATGTTTGAGGTATTATATTCCAATCAGTGTTGAATATTAAGGAACGCCACAGGAGAGACAAAGAGCGATATCAAAACTCCAAACAGTATCTCAGATTTGCTCTTTCACTAAGCGCCTGTTATCAGTTGTCCTCTTACGGCAAGCGCCCTCGAGATAACATTATCTTGGATTGATCCCCCCTGTGTACTAATCCATTACCTTATCTTCTTCGTCACTGTGGCATCCGTTTTGCACAGTGTCCAAAGGTCAATTTAATTTCTATGATTTGTTAATATAATAATAATGAATAGCATTTATATAGCACATTTCTCAAAGCAATGACTCAATGCGCCTTCATACCATGTACATTTATACACATGCACACACAGCACATAATAACAGTTATAGAGTTAAGTACCAAAAATAAATTCTCGAATTAGTTTGTCATTGTGTGAAATGATGACGATAGTTACTGTGCTACCTGTGATATGTGTGAGTTTGTTTATATGTTCGTCAGTACTGTCATTGCTGAACTTACTGATTGGACTTAATAATTATATCAACAAGTTTAAGTCGCTGTTCATCTAAAGTATGGCCATAAAATTAGTGATACTAGTAATTTTTCATATTATTGAATATAATTGTAAAAATGATGAACACCGTTGCGACCAACGAATAAAAGAGAACAGGAGAAGCCATGAGAACTGAAGGCAAAGGTCACAGTGAGGAGAGATAATTAGTGATACCAAAACTAATACATTATCTCCCTTCCTTTGATCTGATGCACTTTAGTTTAGAGTCGTTGGCGGCAATACTTATCAGAGACCCGGTCTGTAACTCACAACCAACACTAACGGAGGAATTGGTGAATAGCTCTTCAGTACGGTGCACTAACTACTTCAATAGAGTCAAGGGAGAGAAAGAACCAGACGTTATGTCACCATTATTATTTCTATTTTGATTGCTAATCTTATGTGAAAGAAGTTATTACCTATTCTCTATGATAAAAACCCCAACAACAACCGGATGGGGTTGGGGGTGGGTGGGGGTGGGGGGAGGTGGAGATTTATACAACTGTGAGGATCAAGAGCGATGACCACAGTGAGGGAAGATAAGCAGTGGTACAGTAACTATTATCTCCCATGCTGTAGTCAGACTGTTCTGGGATTGAAATCGTCAGTTGCAGCTTGTATTATCATCTACTTTAGGCCCGCGCGCGTGCGTGCGTGTGTGTGTGTGTGTGTGCTGGAAAAATTCGCAGAAAACCAAACGGACAGGAAAAGTAAGGATCTATGGCAATGGCTGTAGTAAGGGTAGATAATTAGTGAAATATATCAATTATCTCCTTTCCTTCGGCTCACTGTTCTAGAATCAGGGTCGTTCTGTGACAGCAACAAGCAAGTGAGAGAGAGAGAGAGAGAGAGAGAGAGAGAGAGAGAGAGAGAGAGAGAGAGAGAGAGAGAGAGAGAGAGAGAGAGAAAGCAAGAGAGAGAGAGAGAGAGATAGAGAGAGAGAGAGAGAGGAGAGAGAGAGAGAGAGAGAGAGAGAGAGAGAGAGAGAGAGAGAGAGAGAGAGAGAGACGGAGACAGAGAGACAATGACAATGACAATGACAAATTCTTTTATTTCGAGGATAAATTAATAAACACTCATGTGCTTTAAAATTTTTTTTATACATCCAGTCCCCTAGAGATACAGAGACAGAGAGAGAGAGAGAGACAGAGAGAGAGAGATCACTTTTGACTTGTATCATCACAATAAGAATTTTTGTCATCCCGACCTATCACATGACTTTTCAACCACAGTGTTCGGTTCTTATAGCAAAATACGGGAACAATAACGAAATCCTTACGTTGTCTATTTTATACTGTTCTGCAGGGAGGACATAATAAAGGGAGACAAAATGGTGACATATAAACAATAACCAGCCCCCTCCCCCCCCCCCCCCGGTCCCCCCCCCCCCCCCCGCCCACACACAAAAGCAAAACAAACCCACAAAGAAACAATCAAATACACAAACACGCAAAACGTGGAAGGATAATATTGCAGTTGTGGTTTGTATTAATTATTTTGGGCCGACTTGTTTCTTGCCACGTGTGTGTGTGTGTGTGTGTGTGTGTGTGTGTGTGTGTTGGAAACACTCACTGAAAACCAAACGGACAGGAAAGAAGAGGATCTATGGCAATGGTCGCAGTGAAGGTAGATAATTAGTGAGATATATCCATTATCTCCCTTCCTGTGACTCACTGTCCTTGGAATCAGGGTCGTCTGTGACAGCAACAAGCAACTGAGAGAGAGAGAGAGAGAGAGAGAGAGAGAGAGAGAGAGAGAGAGAGAGAGAGAGAGAGAGAGAGAAAGGGGAGAGAGAGAGAGAGAGGGGGGGGGGGAGAGAGAGAGCGAGCGAGAGAGAGAGAGAGAGAGAGAGAGAGAGAGAGAGAGAGAGAGAGAGAGAGAGAGAGAGAGAGATTTCACTAAGCAAAGTTTGTCATCGCTTGAATTTTGAATCATATTCTTTAGTTCTTATAGGACAATTTAAAAAAAACACAGCAAAATAAACAACAACAAAACAAAAACATCCCCCCCTAAAGAAAAACCCTGGAAAGAATTTTAGGAATCTTTATGTTGCCTCCCTTATACGGCTCTGCAGGGAACAGTTAATGATGATTGTCAGGCATTTAACAGCAACATAACACATTTTTGTTCATATTAATGACAGCGAACAACAGTTCGACTTAGGTGTGAGAGAGAATTGTTATATTTTAAGTCTGTCTGGATTAAAGGCAGGAGAATGGACCAAGAAAGCAGAAAATAGTCAAGAAGGAAATGTGAGGAAGAAAAGGAACAAGGCAGAAACAAAGAGAGGGATAGAACAGAGGGAATTTCTAGCACAGAATTTCCAGAAGGTGGTGAAGCTATTTATACTGACAGGTTTCCGGGGGTGGGGGGTGGGGAGTATCGGTAATAAAGAGATGACAATGGTCATTTTTCTTCAATTTTAAGAATAACTTTTATTAATGCTTCAGTATTGTGTTGTGAAAACAGAAAATAGAGAGGACAGGGCATGGTGTTATGATCGAGGACAGTGACTCCAGTGAGGGCAGATAATTAGTGGTACAGTATCTATTATCTCCCTTCCTGGTGTCTACTGTCCTGAAATCAGAATCATCTTAGACAGCCACTACAGATTTCTGTGCTTTATTGTTGCCTTGTGCTCTGTTAAATGCCTATGTGGGCGTGCAAGCGTACATGCGTGCATGTCTGCACAGTAGGAGTGTTCAGTTTAAAGTCTGTTCACTCTTAGTAAAATTTGATGAGGGAAAAATGGGATGAAGGGAAGAGGGGTTGGTTATCATGTGAGGACAACCCCCACCCCCCAACTCCCCACCAACAAAACTCTACCTTGGTCGTTACCAGTGTGCAATTAAAGCCTACATAGAAAGTAAAGAAGGTCACATAATGTTAATTATGACCAGATTGAAAACTAAAACAACTACCATACAACTTTAGCAGAGGTCCAAGCCCACTATGCTACAAACATTTAGCAGTAACAAGCTAAATGGCATGTGCGAGCACAGAGGACGGGATAATATTATACCATGATGAAAGACAGTGACTCCAGTGAGGGTAGATAATTAGTGGTACAGTGTCTATTATCTCCCTTCCTGGGGTCCACTGTCCTGAAGTCTGTATCATCTGTAACAATTTCTGTACATGGCTCTGTATGTGTGTGTGTGTGTGTGTGTGTGTGTGTGTGTGTGTGTGTGTGTGTGTGTGTGTGTGTGTGTGTGTGTGTGCTAAAGAGGGGTGGGCGGGCAGAAATCACCACATATCTTGTATCTATCTTCATTCATAGAATCTGATCTGCTTTTATGATCAGTGTTGAAAGTATCAGTAATCATCTTATTCTTCAAATGCTCAGACAGCAACTATCCTTGTCTGTCATATGAGCGAAATTGTGTTGCACTGCCCTTAAGCGCCTGACAAATCAAGCCCAGGACATCTGACTTCAGCATGGGAGAGAAATGTTATCTTTTAAGTCGGTCTGGATTAAAGGTAGGAGAGTGGACCAAGAAAGCAGAAAATAGACAAGAAGGAGATGTGAGGAAGAAAAGGACCAAGGCAGAAACAAAGAAAAGGATAACAAAGAGGGAATTCTTAGTAGTGAAGTTCCAGAAGGTGGTGAAGCTATTTATAATGACAGGTTGGGGGGGGGGGGGGTAATAATAATAATAATAATGTATGGAATTTATATAGCGCTGAATCTTGTAAAGCAACAAATCAAAGCGCTCAGATTTCATTTCATACCACTTTAAGTCACGGCAGATTTCTCTCCGTGAAATTCAGGCTGCTCTCCCCAGGGAGAGCTGGAGAGCGCGTCGCCACAAGAGCAGCGCCACCCTTTTTTTTTCTTTTTCATGTCTGCAACTGTATTTGTTTCCCTATCAGAGTGGCTTTTTTCTAAGAATTTTGCCAGGGACAACTCTCTTGTTGCCGTGGGTTCTTTTACGTGCGCTAAATAATTACGTGTGACACACGGGACCTCGGTTTATCGTCTCATCCGAAAGACTAGCGCCCAGACCACCACTCATGGTCTAAATGGATGGGGGAAAAGTTTCCGGTCCAAACGGGGTACGAACCGCCGCACACTTCAGACCCGGACTTTTCGCTTTCTAGACAGGCGCGTTACCTCTAGACCACCGATCCATCTAGGGTATCAGTAATAAGATGATGATGGCCATTTTTCTTAAATTTTAAGAATAACTTTTATTAATGCTTCAGTATTGTGTTTTGAAAACAGAAAATAGATAGGACAGGGTATGGTGCTATGATCGAGGACAGTGACTCCAGTGAGGGCAGATAATTAGTGGTACAGTATCTATTATCTCCCTTCCTGGTGTCTACTGTCCTGAAATCAGAATCGTCTTAGACAGCCACTACAGATTTCTGTGCTTTGTTGTTGCCTTGTGCTCTGTTAAATGCCTATGTGGGCGTTCAAGCGTACATGCGTGCATGTCTGCATAGTAGGAGTCTTCAGTTTAAAGTCTGTTCACTCTTAGTAAAATTTGATGAGGGAAAAATGGGATGAAGGGAAGAGATGGTGGTTATCATGTGAGGACAACCCCCACCCCCCAACTCCCCACCAACAAAACTCTACCTTGGTCGTTACCAGTGTGCAATTAAAGCCTACATAGAAAGTAAAGGTCACATAATGTTAATTATGACCAGATTGAAAACTAAAAGAAAACAACTACCATACAACTTTAGCAGAGGTCCAAGCCCACTATGCTACAAACAGTTAGCAGTAACAAGCTAAATGGCATGTGCGCGCATGTGCGCGCGGGTGTGTGTGTACAACAGCTGAAGTGTTCCATGATTGTGCCCTGAAAGCTCAAAGTAGAGAGGACGGGATATTATACCATGATGAAGGACAGCGACTCCAGTGAGGGTAGATAATTAGTGGTACAGTATCTATTATCTCCCTTCCTGGGGTCCACTGTCCTGAAGTCTGTATCATCTGTGACAATTTCTGTACATGGCTCTGTGTGTGTGTGTGTGTGTGTGTGTGTGTGTGTGTATGTGTGTGTGTGTGTGTGTGTGTGTGTGTGTGTGTGTGCGTGCGTGCTAAAGAGGGGTGGGCGGGCGGAAATCACCACATATTTTGTATCTATCTTCATTCATAGAATCTGATCTGCTCTTATAATCAGTGTTGAAAGTATCAGTAATCATCTTATTCTTCAAATGCTCAGACAGCAAGTATCGCTGTCTTGTCATATGAACGAAATTGTGTTGCACTGCCGTTAAGCGCCTGACAAATCAAGCCCAGGACATCTGACTTCAGCATGGGAAAGAATTGTTATCGTTTAAGTCGGTCTGGATTAAAGGTAGTAGAGCGGACCAAGAAAGCAGAAAATAGACAAAAAGGAAATGACAGGAAGAAAAGGAACAAGGCAGAAACAAAGAGAGGGATAGAACAGAGGGAAGTCTTAGTAGTGAATTTCCAGAAGGTGGTGAAGCTATTTATAATGACAGGTTCGGGGAGGGGGGGGGGGGGGGAGGGGGGTATCAGTAATAAGATGATGATTGTCATTTTTCTTCAATTTTAAGAATAACTTTTATTAATGCTTTAGTATTGTGTTGTGAAAACAGAAAATAGAGAGGACAGGGTATGGTGTTATGATCGAGGACAGTGACTTCAGTGAGAGCAGATAATTAGTGGTGCAGCATCTCACTTCCTGGGATCCACTGTTCCGCAGTCTGCGTCATCTGTGACAATTTCTGAACATGGCTCTGTATGTGTGGGAGAGGAGGGGGTGGGGGTGTCAAAACAGATCTGGTATATGTCTCCTTTCATAGGTTTGTTGTTATAACCAGTAAAGAAGTATCAGTAATAAGAAGATAATGATTATAATATTATGGACATTTTTTGGTCTCAAACTTTAAGAATATAGCTCTTGCAAACGCTCCGGTATTGTGTAGACAAAACAGAGAATCGAGAGGACAAGACATGCTATGATGCAGGACAGTGACTCCAGTGAAGGCAGATAATTAGTGGTACAGCATCTATCATCTCCCTTCCTGGTGTCCACTATCCTGGAGTCTGTGTCATCTGTGTCAACTTCTTTGTGTGTGTGTGTGTGTGGGGGGGGGGGGGGGGGGAGGAGGGGGAGAGGGGAGTGATAAAGGTCACCACAGGTCTGGTATCTGTCTTCATTTAAAGATCTGCTTGTAAAATCGGTAAATTTAAACAAAAGTATTAGTAAGGAGGAAAGTGAAAAGTGAGTTTTAAAATGTTAAAGAACAGCTCCTACTGAAGTTCTGGTGTGGTGAAATACAGACCAAAAGTAGGGTAGGGGGGGGGGGGGGGGGGGTCAGAATGCCATGCCATGATCGAGAACAGTGACTCCAGTAAGGGTAGATAATTCGTAATACAGTATCTATTATCTCCCTTCGTGGTGTTCACTATCCTGGAGTTTGTATCAACTGTGGCAACTTCTCATTTCTCATCGTTGTGTGTGTGTGTGTGTGTGTGTGTGTGTGTGTGTGTGTGTTTGTTCTCTGTGCTTCTGTGTGTGTTGATAAGGGGTCACCATATATATTGTATCTGTCTTTATTCATAGATCTGCTGGTAAAATCAGTAAAGAAGTGTCTGTAAGAAAGAAGACGATGATTACAGTTATTATAGAGCATCCAAATTCTTTTTAAAACAGCTCTTACTAAAACTTCGGTGTAGTGTAGTGAAAACCAAAAGTAGAGAAGAAAGAATGCCATGTCATGATTAAGGACAGTGACTCCAGTAAGGGTAGATAATTAGTGGTACAGTATCTATTACCTCCCTTTCTGGTGTCCCTTGTACTCAAGTCTGTATCATCTATGGCAATATATATTTGAACATGACAGTGTGTGTGCAGTAGTAGTAGTAGTAGCAGCAGCAGCAGCAGCAGTAGTAGTAGCAGAATTAGAAGTAGTAGACGTCGTCATCTTCAATTTTATGTCCTTCTTCATACAGTGACACTGGTGTGTGTGTGTGTGTGTGTGTGTGTGTGTGTGTGTGTGTGTGTGTGTGTGTTTTACAATAACTCATACTAGCGCTCCATGATGGCGCAATGTTAACCGAAAGAAGAGAGGGCAGGATGCAATTCCACGATGAAGGACACTGACTGCAGTGAGGGTAGATAATTAGTGGAACAGTATCTATTATCTCCCTTCCTGCAGTCTACTGTGCTGAAGTCTGTATCATCTGTGGCAACTTCTCTATACTGTTGTGTGTGTGGATGGTGTGTGTGTGTGCGTGTGGGTGCGTGTGTGTGTGGGGTGGGGGTGGGTGTGGGGGGGGGGGGGGGGGCGCAAGGGGTCACCACAGATCTGGTATCTGTCTTCAGTTCATAGATCTGTTCTGGAAAGGTGTATCAAAGATAAGGAAGACAATGATTATTTTACTCAGAATAATGTTTCTTCCCCTTGGATTTTTAGACAACTGTTACTAACGCTCCAGTATTGCGTATTTAAATCAGAAAATTGAGAGGATGAGACATTATGCCATGATGAAGGACAGTGACTCCAATGAGGGCAGATGATAAGTAGTACAGCATCTATTATCTCCCTTCCTGGTGTCCACTATCCTGGATTCTGTGTCATCTGTGGCAACTTCTTCTCTGTGTGTGGGTGGGAGGGGGGATGGAAGGGGTGGGGGGAGTGGCAAGGGTCACCACAGATCTGGTATCTGTTGTCATTAATAGATCTACTGATAAAATGGGTAAATAGAAAAAAGTATTAGTAAGGAGGAAGACTATGAAAATATATTTCAAAATGTTAAAGAACAACTCCTACTGAAGTTCTGGTGTGGTGAAGTAAAGACCAAAAGTAGGGGGGACAGAATGCCATGCCATGATCGAGAACAGTGACTCCAGTAAGGGTAGATAATCAGTAATACCGTATCTATTATCTCCATTTCCTGGTGTCTACTATCCTGCAGTCTGTATCATCTGTGGCAAATTCATTACATGGCTGTGTGTGTGTATGTGTGTGAGTGTGTGTTTGTGTGTGTGTGTTTGTGTGGGGTGTGTGTGTGTGTGTGTGTGAGTGATTACAACAGCTCATGCTAGTGCTCCATGATGGTGCAATGTAAAATCAAAAGAAGAGAGGACAGGATGTAATTCCATGATGAAGGACACTGACTGCAGTGAGGGTAGATAATTAGTGGTACAGGATCTATTATCTCCCTTCCTTCAGTCTACTGTCCTGAAGTTTGTACCATCTGTGACAACTTTTGTACACTGTTGTGTGTGTGGTTGGGGGTGGAGGAGGGGTGAAGGTGGAAGGGGTCATCCCAGATCTGGTATCTGTCTTCATTTCATAGATTTGTTCAGTAAAGGAGTATTAGGGATAAGGAAAACAATTGTATCGCTCAGGATAATGTTTTTTTTCTAAAATTTTTAGACAGCTCTTACTAATGCTCCAGTATTGTGTAGTGAAAACAGAAAATTACGAGGATAAAACATCGTGGTATGAAGGACAGTGACTCTAGTGAGGGTAGATAATTAGTGGTACAGTATCTACTATCTACCTTCCTGGTGTCCACTGTCCTGGTCTGTATCCTCTATGGCATTTTCTGTACATGGCTCTGTGTGTATGTCTGTGTGTGTGTGTGTGTGTGTGTGTGTGTGTGATTATAACAGCTCACTCTAGAGCTCCATGATGGCGTGATGTAAACCAAAAGTGGAGAGAGGACAGGATGCAATTCCATCATGAAGGACACTGACTGCAGTGAGGGTAGATAATTAGTGTTACAGTATCTATTATCTCCCTTCCTTCAGTCTACTGTCCTGAAGTTTGTATCATCTGTCACAACATCTGTACACTGGTGTGGGAGTGGGGGTGGGGGGGGGGGGCAAGTTCACCCCAGATCTGGTATCTGTCTTCATTCCATAGATCTGTTCAGTAAAGTAGTATCAAAGATAAGGAAGACAACGATTATATTACTCAGGATAATGTTTGTTCTGAAATCTTTAGACAGCTCTTACTAATGCTCTAGTAGTGAAAGGAGAAAATTGAGAAGACGAGTCATTCTATGGTGGACAGTAACTCCAGTGAGGGTAGATAATTAGTGTTGGAGTATCTATGATCTCACTTCCTGGTGTCCACTGTCCTGGAATATGTGCCATCTGTGAGAACTTTGGTGTGGTGCAGTGAAAATCAAAAGTAGAGAGAGGAGAGAATGTCATGCCATGATTAAGGACAGCGACTCCAGTAAGGGTAGATAATTAGTGGTACAGTATCTATTATCTCCCTTTCTAGTGTCCACTGTCCTGAAGTCTGTATCATCTGTGGCAATTTCTGTATATCGCTCTGTGTATGTGTGTATGTGCTGTGTGTCGTGTGTGTGTGTGTGTGTGTGTGTGTGTGTGTGTGTGTGTGTGTGTGTTAGTGTTACAAAAGCTCATACTAGCGGTCCATGATGGCTCAACGTAAACCGAAAGTAGAGAGGACGTGATGCAGTTCCATGACGAAAGACATTGATTGCAGTTAGGGTAGATAATTAGTGGAACAGTATCTATTATTTCCCTTCCTTCAGTCTATTGTCCTGAAGTTTTTACCATCTGTGACAACTTCTTTACACCCCTTTCTCTCTCT
>CM054135.1:27825088-27845088 GCA_028751875.1 Rapana venosa
CATGATGAAGGACAGCAACCTCAGTGAGGGCAGATAATTAGTAGTACAGTATGTATTATCTCCCTTTCGGGGGCCAACTGTCCTAGAATGAAAATGATCTTGGACAAATGCTACAGTTTACTGTTTTTTGTTATTGTATTGTGCTGTGCTGTAGCACTAGAACTGAAGATGACATGATATGTCATGATCAATGACAATGACTCCAGTGAGGGAAGATAATTAGCAGTACAGTATCTATTACCTCCCTTCCTGGAGTCAGAATCGTCTTTGAGAACTGCTACAGTTTGCAGTATATTGTTGTTGAGTTGTATCGACACACGCACGTGTGTGTGTGTGTGTGTGTGTGTGTGTGTGTATGTGCGCGTGTTTGTGTATTAGTTTGAACTTCTCTCCAGTAAAAAGTTATTTTGTACAGGTGTGTGTGTGCATGTGTGTTTGCTCTCGCTCTTTATGTACTAACGTATATGGGTATAATAATTATGTTTGTCTTTTTTTTGTAGCACCAGCTAAACAACTGATACAAATGTCTGCATAGAATGCCCTAGTATGACGATGGGCTACCGTGTGTCTGCGTCAGCTTACCGAAGGAGAATTGATAATTTTTGTGTAAATTATAGGTGTTTTCCCCTATATCTGTCATACAACATGACCAAGCCATGTGGCATGATATTCCATGATGTTAGCAGGGCCAGCAAAGACGAGAACAAGCAGAGGAGGAGGATCATGTCGGTGTCATAAGGTGCAAAGGGTATCACCATACCCACAGACGCAAACAGGTGAGACAGGTGATCTGATGTTTGTGATATCCTTGCTTTTATAGGAGAACAAGGACAATACAAATAATAGCAATAATAGCTGTTCAGTGAAAATCAGTCGAGAAAAGAATGAATGAGCAAGGACAGTGACCACAGTAAGGGCAGATAATACAGTGTGTATCAGTCATTATCTTTTCTTGTGTGGGCCACTGTCTTTGAATGAAGAACTCCTTCATCAAAACTAGAAAATCTGCTACACATAGTGCTGTTCCACGCACGCTGAATGACTGAAGGGAATGTGTGTGTGTGATTGTGTGTGTGTGTGTGTGTGTGTGTGTGTGTGTGTGTGTGTGTGTGTGTGTGTGCTGATTCTTGCACTTGAAAACAATGTTTTATGTTATGATTGTTGTCGTCATTGTTTGTTATTGTTGTGGTTGTTATTCATCAAACATTTTCAGACAACATCATGAGGAACACCAAGAACTGGAGAGGACATGAAATGTCATGATCAAGGACAGTGACTTCAGTAAGGGCAGATAATTAGTAGTACAGTATCTATTAACTCCCTTTCTGGGGCTGGTTGTCCTAGAATGAGAATTGTCTGGAACAACTACGACAGTGGTTAATGTCATACCCATGGATGCAAACAGGTGACACAGGTGATCTTATATTTTTGTTATCCTTGCTTTTATAGGAGAACATGGACAATGCAAATAATCTCAAAAAGTTAATCTATCTGATCAGTGAAAACCAGCTGAGTAGAAAACCAGTGATCAAGGACAGTAGCCACAGTAAGGGCAGATAATACAGTGTGCATTAGTCATAATCTCTTTTTCTGTGGGCCTGTCTTTGAATCAAGAACTTCTTCACCAAAAGTTGGAAATCTGCTACACTTAGTGCTGTTTTACACACACTGTATGACTTAATGGAAAGTTTGTGCGCGTCTGTGTGTGTGTGTGTGTTTGTGTGTGTGTGTGTGTGCGCGCGCGCCCGCGTGTGTGATGATTTTTTCACTTAAAAACAATGTTTTCTCATCATTGTTGTTGTTGTTTGTTATTGTTATTGTTGGTCTTCTTCAACCAATATCAGAAAACATCACGATGAACACCAAGAACTGGAGTGGACATGACATATCATAATCAAGGGCAATGGCCTCAGTGAGGGCAGATAATTAGTAGAATAGTATGTATTATCTCCCTTAGTGGGGTTGACTGTCCTGGAATGAGAATCATCTTGGGCATTTGCTACACTTTTCTGTATTTTATTATTGTTATGTGTTGTGTTGTAGCTCAAGAACTAAAGAGGACATGATATGTAATGATCAATGACAATGACTCCAGTGAGGGCAGATAATTAGTGGTACAGTATCTTTTATCTCCCTTCCTGGAGTCAGAATCGTCTTTGAAAACTGCTACAGTTTGTGGTATTTTGTTTCTGTGTTGTATCGACACACACACACACACACACACACACCTGTGTGTGTGCTTGCTTGAACGTCTGTCCAGTAAAAAGTAATTTTAACATGTGTGTGTGTGTGTGTGTGTGTGTGTGTGTGTGTGTGTGTGTGTGTGTGTTTGCCCTCACTCTGTATGTACTAATGTGTAAGGATGTAATACTTATATTTGTCTTTTTTGTAGCACTGCCTAAACAAATGATACAGATGTCTGCATACAATGTGGAGTATGATGAACGGTCACCATGTGTCTGCGTCAGCGTACCCAAGGACAATTGACAATTTTAGTGTAAATTATAGGGACTTTACCATATATCTATTATACAACATGACCGAATCATGTGGCATGAGAATCCATGATGTCAGCAGAGCCAGCAAAGACGGGAACAAGGGGAGAAGGAGGATCATGGTGCTGTCAGAGCGTGCAGTGGCTAATGCCGTACCCACAGATGCAAAGAGGCGAGACAGGAAATCTGATATTTGTGATATCCTCGCTTTTAAAGGACAACAAGGACAATGCAAATAATGACAAGAAGTTAATCTATCTGATAATTGAAAATAAGCTGAGAAAAGACCCAGTCATCAAGGACAGTGACCATAGCAAGGGTAGATAATGCAGTGTGCATAAGTCATTATCTCCTTTTCTGTGGGCCCCGGTATTTGAGTCAAGAACTGCTTCAACAAAAGTAGGAAATCTGTTATACATAGTGCTGTTCCATGCACACTGAATGACTCAGCGGAATGTGTGTATGTGTGTGTCTGTGTGCGATGATTCTTGCACTTGAAAACAATGTTTTATGTCATCATTGTTGTTGTTGATGTTGATTGTTATTGTTGTTGTTGTTCTTCTTCAACTAATATCACAAAATATGAGGAGTCCAAGAACTAGAGTGGACAGGACATGTCATGTTCAAGGAGAGTGACATCAGTATTAGCAGATAATTAGTAGTACAGTATTTATTATCTTCCTTTCTGGGGGCTGACTGTCCTAGATTGAGAATTGTCAGGGATAACTATGACAGTTTGCTGTATTTTATTATTGTGTTGTGTTGTGCTGTAGCATGAGAAATGAAGAAGACCATGATATGTCATGATTAAGGGCAATGACTCCAGTGAGGGCAGATAATAAGTGGTATAGTATCGATTACCTCCCTTCCTGGAGTCAGAATCATCTTTGAGAACTGCTACAGTTTGGGGAATTTTGTTGTTGGGTTGTATTGATACATGCACGTGTGTGTGTGTGTGTGTGTGTGTGTGTGTTGTGTGTGTGTGTTGTGTGTGTTGGTGTGTGTGTTGTTCGTTTTTGACGTGTGTGTGTGTGTGTGTGTGTGAATCTTGCACTTGAAAACAATGTTTTATGCCATCAATAATGTTGTTGTAGTTGTTGTTTGTTATTGTTGTTTTTGTTCTTCATCAACCAATATCAGAAAACCTCATGAGGAACACCAAGAACTGGAGAGGACTGGACATGTCATGATCAAGGACAGTGACCTCAGTGAGGGTAGATAATTAGTAGTACAGTATGTATTATCGTCCTTTCTGGGGCCAACTGTCCTAGAATGAGAATCGTTTTGGGCAATTGCTACAGTTTTCTGTATTTTGTTATTGTTATGTGTTGTGTTGTAGCTCAAGAACTAAAGAAGACAATGTCATGATATGTAATGACCAAGGACAATGACTCCAGTGAGGGCAGAGAATTAGTGGTACAGTTTCTATTATCTCCCTTCCTGGAGTCAGAATCGTCTTTGAGAACTGCTACTGTTTGCATTATTTTGTTGTTGTTGTGTTGTATCAACCAACGCACGCCCGCACGTGTGTGTGTGTGTGTGTGTGTGTGTGTGTGTGTGTGTGTGTGTGTGTGTGTGTGTGTGTGTGTGTTCACACTCTAGATTTACTCACGTGTATGGATATAATAATTATGTTTGTCTGTGTTTTGTAGCACCCGCTAAGCAAATGATACAGATGTTTGTATAAAATGCCAGAGTATGATGATGATCCACCGTGTGTCTGCATCAGTGTACCCAAGGAGAATTGATAATTGTAGTGTAAAATAGAGGCTTTTCCCCTATATCTATTATACAACATGACCGAATAATGTGGCATGAGAATCCATGATGTCAGCAGGGCTAGCAAAGACCGAACATGGGGAGAAGGAGGATCATGTTGGTGTCAGTGTGTGCAATGGCTAATGCCGTACCCACAGATAGAAACAGGTGAGACAGGTGATCTTATATTTGTGATATCCTCGCTTTTATAAGAGAACAGGGACAATGGAAATACTTGAAAGAAGCTAATCGACCTGATCAGTGAAAATCAGCTGTGAAGAGACCCAGTGAGCAAGAACAGTGACCACAGTGAGAGCAGATAATACAGTGTGTATTAGTCATTATCTCCTTTTCTGTTGGCCCCTTTCTTTGAATGAAGAATTGCTTCACCAAAAGTTGGAAATCTGTTTCACATAGTGCTGTTTCACGCACACTGAATGACTGAAAGTAATGTGTTTGTGTATGTGTGTGTGTGATGTGTGTGTGTGTGTGTGTGTGTGTGTGTGTGTGTGTGTGTGTGTGTGTGTGTGTGTGCTGATTCTTGCACTTGAAAACAATGTTTTATGTCATCATAGTTGTTGTTGTTGTTTGTCATTGTTGTGGTTGTTCTTCGTTCAACAAATATCAGAAAACATCATGATGAACACCAAGAACTGGCGAGGACAGGACATGTCTGCTTCAGCGTACCTAAGGAGAATTGATAATTTTAGTGTAAATTATAGGTGTTTTCCCTTATATCTATCATACAACATGACCAAGCCATGTGGCATGATATTCCATGATGTTAGCAGGGCCAGCAAAGACGAGAACAACCAGAGGAGAAGGATCATGTCGGTGTTATAAGGTGCAAAGGGTATCACCATACCCACAGACGCAAACAGGTGAGACAGGTGATGTGATATTTGTGATATTCTCACTTTTATAGGAGAACAAGGAGAATGCAAATAATTGCAAGAATGTAATTTATCTGATCATTGAAAATCAGCTGAGAAGAGACCCAGTGATCAAGGACAGTGACCCCAGTAAGGGCAGATAATACAGTGTGCATTAGTCATTATCTCCTTTTCTGTGGGCCCCTGTCTTCGAGTCAAGAACTGCTTCATCAAAAGAAGGAAATCCTTTACACATAGTGCTGTTCCATGCACACTGAATGACTCAGCGGAGTGTGTGTATGTGTGTGTCTCTGTGTGTGTGATGATTCTTGCACTTGAAAACAATGTTTTATGTCATTATTGTTATTGATGTTGATTGTTGTTGTTGTTGTTCTTCTTCTTCAAGCAATATCACAAAACATGAGGATTACCAAGAACTAGAGTGGACAGGACATGTCATGATCAAGGACAGTGACCTCAGTAGGGGCAGATAATTAGTAGTACAGTGTTTATTATCTCCCTTTCTGTGGCCGGCTGTCCTAGAATGAGAATTGTCTGAGACAACTCTGACAGTTTGCTGTATTTTGTTATTGTATTGTATTGTTCTGTAGTGCAAGAACTGCAGAGGACATTATATGTCATGATCAAGGACAATGACTCCAGTGAGGGTAGATAATTAGTGATACAGTATCTATTATCTCCCTTCCTGGAGTCAGAATCGTCTTTGTGAACTGCTACTGTTTGGGGTATTTTGTTGTTGTGTTGTATGGACACACGACGTGTGTCTGTATGTGTGTGTGTGTGTGTGCATGCGTGCGTGCGTGCATGTGTGTGGGTGTGTTCACTCTGCATGCACTAATGTGTATGGATAGAATAATTATGTTTGTCTGTATTTTATAGCAGGGAATAAACAAATGATACAGATGTCCGCATGTGATGCCACAGTATGAGGGGCCACTGTGTGTCTGTGTCAGCATACCTGGAAGAGATTTGATAATTGTTATGAAAGTTAAAGGTTTTCCCCCTTACATTTACTATATATCATATCATATATCATATCATACCACTTTAAGTCACGGCAGATTTCTCTCCGTGAAATTCGGGATGCTCTCCCCGGGGAGAAACATCATGAAACCCTATGGCACGAGAATCCATGATGTGAGCAGAGGCAGCAAAGACAGTAGGAACAAGTAGAGAAGGAGGATCATGTCAGTGGCATAGGGTGCAGGGGACAACTCCATTCTAATGGACGCAAACAGGTGAGACAGGTGATCTTATGTTTGTGATATCCTCGCTTTTATAGGAGAACAAAGACGAAAATAATCACAAGAATTTATTCTATCTGATCAGTGAAAATCAGCTGAGAAGAGACCCAGTGATCAAGGACAGTGACCACAGTAAGGGCAGATAATACAGAGTGCAATAGTCATTATCTCCTTTTCTGTAGGCCACTGTCTTTGAGTCAAGAGCTCTTTCAATAAAACAAAAATTCATAGTGCTGTGCCACACACACTGAACACTCAACCTGAACGGAATGTGTGTGTGTGTGTGTGTGTGTGTGTGTGTGTGTGTGTGTTATGATTCTTGGACTTGAAAACGATGTTTTATGTCATCATCATTGTTGTTTTTGTTATTGTTGTTGTTGTTGTTCTTCAACAAATATAAGAAAACATCATGATGAACACCAAGAACTGGGAGGAAAGGACATGTCATGATCAAGGACAGTGACCTCAGTGAGGGTAGATAATTAATAGTACAGTACGTATTATCTCCCTTTCTGGGGCCAACTGTCCTAGAATGAGAATTGCCTTGGACATATGCTACAGTTTACTGTATTTTGTTATTGTGATGTGTTGTGTTGTAGCTCAAGAACTAAAGAGGACATGATATGTCATGATCAAGAACAATGACTCCAGTGAGGGCAGATAATTAGTTTTACAGTATCTATTATCTCCCTTCCTGGAGTCAAAATTGTCTTTGAGAACTGCTACAGTTTGTGGTATTTTGTTGTTGTGTTGTATTGACACATGCACATGTTGGTGTCATAGGCTGCAGTGGCTAACAGCGTACCCACGAACGCAAACATGTGAAGAAGGTGATCTTATGTTTGTGATATCCTCGCTTTTATAGGAGATCAAGGACAACATAAATGATTGCAAGAAGGTTATCTATGTGATCAGTGAAAATCAGCTGTGAAGAGACCCACTGTGCAAGGACAGTGACCACAGTAAGGGCAGATAATACAGTGTGTATCAGTCATTATCTCCTTTTCTGTTGGCCACTGTCTTTGAGTCGTGTGTGTGTGTGTGTGTGTGTGTGTGTGTGTGTGTGTGTGTGTGTGTGTGTGTGTGTGTTGTGTGTTGTGTGTTTGTGTGAGTTGATTCTTGCACTTGAAAACAATGTTTTATGTCATCATCATTGTTGTTGTTGGTGTTTGTTATTGTTGTTGTAGTTGTTGTTCTTCAACCAATATTAGAAAACATCATGATGAACAGAGGAACTGGAGGGGACAGGACACGTCATAATCAAGGGCAATGGCCTCAATGAGGGCAGATAATTAGAAGTATAGTATTATTATCTCCCTTGTGGGGTCCACTGTCCTTGAATGAGAATCATCTTGGGCATATGCTACAGTTTACTGTATTTTGTTATTGTGATTTGTTGTGTTGTTGCTCAAGAACTAAAGAGGACATGATATGTAATGATCAAGGACAACGACTCCAGTGAGGGTAGATAATTAGCGGTACAGTATCTATTATCTGCCTTCCTGGAGTCAGAATCGTCATTGAAAAATGCTACAGTTTATGGTATTTTGGTGTTGTGTTGTATTGCCACACATGCACGTGTGTGTGTGTGTGTGTGTGTGTGTGTGTGTATATGCATGTGGTGCACGCGTGCATGTGTGTGGGTGTGTTCAATCTGCATGCACTAATGTGTATGGATAGAATAACTATGTTTGTCTGTAGTTTGTAGCAGGGGCTAAACAAATGATACAGATGTCTGCATGTGATGCCACAGTATGATGGACCACTGTGTGTCTGTGTCAGCATACCTGAAAGAGATTTGATAATTTTAATGAAAATTAAAGGTTTTTCCTCCTTAGATTTACTACATAACATCACAAAACCCCGTGGTACAAGAATCTATGATGTCAGCAGAGGCAGCAAAGACAGTAGGAACAAACAGAGAAGGAGGATCATGTCAGTGGCATAGGGTGTAGTGACTAACAGCGTACCTATGGACGCAAACAGGTGAGACAGGTGATCTTATGTTTGTGATATCCTCGCTTTTATAGGAGAACAAAGACAAGGAAAATAATCACAAGAAGTTAGTCTATCTGATCAGTGAAAATCAGCTGAGAAGAGAGCCAATGAGCAAGGACAGTGACCACAGTAAGGGCAGATAATACAGTGTGCATTAGTCATTATCTCCTTTTCTGTGGCCCCAGTCTTTGAGTCAGGAACTGCTTTACCAAATGTTGGAAATCTGTTACACATAGTGCTGTTTCAGTACACTGTATGACTAAATGGAAAGTATGTGTGTGTGTGGTGTGTGTGTGTGTGTGTGTGTGTGTGTGTGTGTGTGGGGTGTTGTGTGTGTGTGTGTATTGTGATTCTTGTACTCTTCAATTTCTTTATCATCATTATTGTTGTTGTTTGTTATTGTTGTTCTTCCTCGTCAACCAGCATCAGAAAACATGATGAGGAACAGCAAGAACTGGAGAGGACAGGGCATGTCATAATCAAAGACAGTGACCTCAGTAAGGGTATATAATTAGTAGTACAGTATCTATTATCTCCCTTTCTGGGGCTGTCTGTCCTAGAATGTGCATGGTCTGGGTCAACTACGACAGTTTGCTGTATTTTGATATTGTGTTGTGTTGTGCTGTAGCGCAACAACTGAAGAAGACAGGATATGTCATGATCAAGGACAATGACTCCAGTGAGGGCAGATAATTAGTGGTACAGTATCTATTATCTCCCTTCCTGGAGTCAGAATCGTCTTTGAGAACTGCTACAATTTGCCGACTTTTGTTGTTGTGTTGTATCGCCACACGCACGTGTGTGTGTGTGTGTGTGTGTGTGTGTGTGTTGTGTGTGTGTGTGTGTGTGTGTGTGTTTTTGAACATGTGAGTGTGTGTATGTGAGATGATTCTTGAACTTGAAAACAATGTTTATGTCATCATCATTGTTGTCGTTTGCTATTGTTGTTGTTGTTCTTCAACAAATATCAGAAAACATCATAATGAACACCAAGAACTGGAGAGGACAGGACATGTCACGATCAAGGACAGTGACCTCAGTGAGGGTAGATAATTAGTAGTACAGTTTGTATTATCGCCATTTCTGGGGCCGACTGTCCTAGAATGAGAATTGTCTTGGACATATGCTACCGTTTGCTGTATTTTGTTATTGTGTTGTGTTGAGCTGTAGCATGAAAACTGAGGAGGACATGATATGTCATGATCAATGACAATGACTCCAGTGAGGGCAGATAATTAGTGATATAGTATCTATTATCTCCCTTCCTGGTGTCAGAATTGTCATTGAGAATGTGTTTGTGTGTATGTGTGTGTATGTATGTGTGTAGTGTGTGTGTTCGTTTGAATGTCTATCCAGTAAAAATTTATTATATAATGTGTGTGTGTGTGTTGTGTGTGTGTATGTGTGTGCTCTGGTTCTTTATGTTCTAACGTGTATGGATTTAATAATTATGTTTGTCTGTGTTTTGTAGCACCGGCTAAAGAAATGATACAGATGTCTCTATACAATGCGGAGTATGATGATGGGCACCGTATGTCTGCATCAGTGTACCTAAGGAGAATTGATAATTTTAGTGTAAATTATAGGTGTTTTCCCCTCTATCTATCATACAACATGACCAAGTCATGTGGCATGATATTCCATGATGTTAGAAGGGCCAGCAAAGAGGAGAGCAAGCAGAGGAGGAGGATAATGTCGGTGCATAAGGTGCAGAGGCTAACACTATACCCACAGACGCAAACAGGTGAGACAGGTGATCTGATATTTGTGATATCCTCACTTTTATAGGAGAACAAGCACAATGCAAATAATCGCAAGAAGGTAATCTATCTGATCATTGAAAATCAGTCGAGAAGAGATCCAATGAGCAAGGACAGTGACCACAGTAAGGGCTGATAATACAGTGTGTATGAGTCATTATCTCTTTTTCTGTGGGTCACTGTCTTTGAATGAAGAACTGCTTCATCAAAAGTAGAAAATATGTTACACATAGTGCTGTTCCACACACACTGAATGACTGAAGGGAATGTGCCTGTGCAATTGTGTGTGTGTGTGTGTGTGTGTTGTGTGTGTGTTGTGCGCGCGCGCGCTGATTCTTGCACTTGAAAACAATGTTTTATTTCATCATTGTTGCTGTTGTTGTTTGTTATTGTTGTGGTTGTTCTTCGTCAAACAATATCAGAAAAAATTATGAGGAACACTGAGAACTGGAGTGGCCAGGACATGTCATGCTCAAGGACAGCGACCTCAGTAAGGGCAGATGATTAGTAGTAAAGTATCTATTAACTCCCTTTCTGGGGCTGGTTGTCCTAGAATGAGAATTGTCTGGCACAACTGCGACAGTTTGCTGTATTTTGTTATTGTATTGTGTTGTGCTGTAGAGCAAGAACTGCAGAGGACAGGATATGTCATGATCAAGAACAATGACTCCAGTGAGGGCAGATAATTAGCGGTACAGTATCAATTATCTCCCTTCCTGGAGTCAGAATTGTCTTTGAGGACTGCCACTTGACACATGCACGTGTGTGTGTGTGTGTGTTCGTTTGAATTTCTATCTAGTAAAAAGTGATTTTTGGACGGGGTTTTGAGCGCGCGCGCGCGTGTGTGTATGTGTGTGTGTGCTCACTCTGCATGTACTCAGGTGTATGGATACGTATATGTTTGTCTGCATTTTGTACCCAGGCTAAACAAATAAGACAGATGTCCACATACAATACTCGAGTATGATGGGCTACTGTAGGTCTGATTCATTGTGCCTGAAGGAGAATTGATAATTTTTGTCGTAAATTATAATGTGCGTTTTCCTATATTTTCTCTACAACATTATCGAATCCTGTGCCATGGGAATCCATGAAGTCAGCAGGGCCAGCAAAGGCAGGAACAAGTTGACAAGGAGGATCATGTTGGTGTTCTAGGGTGCAGTGGTTAATTCCATACCCATGGACGCAAACAGATGACACAGGTGATCTTATATTCTGAAATCCTTGCTTTAATAGGAGAACAAGGACAATGCAATTAATTTCAAAAAGTTATTCTATCTGATCAGTGAAAACCAGCTGAGTAGAAAACCAGTGATCAAGGACAGTGACCACAATAAGGGCAGATAATACAGTGTGCATTAGTCATAATCTCCTTTTCTGTGGGCCTCTGTCTTTGAATCAAGAACTGCTTCACCAAAAGTTGGAAATCTGTTACACTTAATGCTGTTCCACCCACAGTGAATGACTGAATGGAAAGTGTGTGTGTGTGTGTGTGTGTGTGTGTGTTTGATGATTCTTGTTTTGTCATCATTGTTGTTGTTGTTTGTAATTTTTGTTCTTCTTTGTCAACCAGCATCAGAAAAAACATGACGACGAACACCAAGAACTGGAAAGGACAGGGCATGTCATAATCAAAGACAGTGACCTCAGAGAGGGCATATAATTAGTAGTACAGTATCTATTATATCTCTTTCTGGGGCTGACTGTCCTAGAATAATTGTCTGGGACAACTAGGACAGTTTTCTGTATTTTGTTATTGTGTGTGTTGTGCTGTAGTGCAACAACTGATGAGGACATGATATGTCATGATCAAGGACAATAACTCCAGTGAGGCAGATAATTAGTTGTACAGTATCTATTATCTCCCGCCCTGGATCCAGAATCGTCTTCTGAGAACTGCTACAGTTTTTCGGTATTTTGCTGTTGTGTGGTATCGACCTACGCACCTGTGTGTGTGTGTGTGTGTGTGTGTGTGTGTGTGTGTGTGCACACTCTGCATTTACTCACGTGTATGGATATAATAATTATGTCTGTCTGTATTTTTAGCATCGCTAAACATAGGATACAGATCCCTGTATACAATGCCAGAGTATGATGGTGGGCCACCGTGTGTGTGCGTCAGGTAGCAAGGAGAATTGATAATATTAGTGTAAATTATAGGTGCGTTCCCCTGTATCTATCATACATCATGACCGAATAATGTAGCATGAGAATCCATGATGTCAGCAGAGCCAGCAAAGACCGTAACAACGGGAGAAGGAGGATCATGTTGGTGTCAGAGCGTGCAATGGGTAATGCTTTACACATGGATGCAAACTGGTGAGATGGTTGGTCTTATGTTTGTGATATCCTTGCTTTTATAGGAGAACAAGGAGAATGCAAATAATCGCAAGAAGGTAATCTGTCTGATCAGTGAAAATCAGTCAAGAAGAGACCAATGAGCAAGGACAGTGACCACAGTAAGGGCAGATAATACAGTGTGCATTAGTCATTATATCTTTTTCTGTGGGTCACTGTCTTTGAATGAAGAACTGCTTCAACAAAAGTAGAAAATCTGTTATACTGTTATCTCCCTTATCTCCCTGAGAATTGTCTGGGACAACTACGACAGTTTGCTGTATTTTGTTAATGTGTTGTGCTGTGCTGTAGCATGAGAACTGCCAAGGACAGGAAATGTCATGATCAAGGATAATGACTCAAGTGAGGACAGATAATTAGTAGCACAGAATCTATTATCTCCCTTCCTGGAGTCATAATCGTCTTTGAAAACTGCTACAGTTTGCAGATTATTTCTTGTTGTGTTGTATTGACATACACATGCACGCATGTGTGTATGTTTGTATGTGTGAGTGTGTGTGCTCATTTGAATGTGTATCCATTAAAAAGTGATTTTAGAGATGTGTGTGTGTGTGTGAGTGTGCTTACTGTGCATGTACTCACCTGTATGGGTATATATGTTTGTCAGCATTTTGTAGCACGGGCTAAATAAATGATACATGTATCCACATGCAATACCAGAATATGATGGTCCACTGTGTGTCTGATTCGTGTGCCTCATGGAGAATTGATAATTTTTGTGTAAATCATAATGTGCTTTTTTCCTATATTTTCTATATACCATCATCGAGGTCTGTTGCACGAGAATCCATGTAGTCAGCAGGGACATAAAAAGACAGGACAAGTTGAGAGGGAGGATCATGTCAGTGTCATAAGATGCAGAGGCTAGTGACGTAAACACAGATGCAATCAGGTGATCTCATGTTTGTGATATTGTCCCTTTTACAGGAGAACAAGGACCATGCACATAGTGCAAAGAAATCAGTGAAAATCTGATCAGTGAAAATTAGCTGAAAAGAGACCCAGTGAGCAAGAACAGTGACCACAGTAAGGGCAGGTAATACAGTGTGCATTAGTCATTACCTCCTTTTCTGTGGGCCCCTGTCTTTGAATCAAGAACTGCTTCACCAAAAGTAAAAAGTCTGTTACACATAGTGCTGTTCCACACATAGTAAATGACTAAACAGAGAGTGCATGTATGCGTACATGTGTGTGCATGTGTCTGATGATTCAATAATCTGAAACCAATGGTTTTCTTCTTCTTCTTCTTCTTCTTCTTCTTCTTCTTCTTCTTCTTCTTCTTCTTCTTCTTCTTCTTCTTTTCTTCTTCTTCTTCTTCTTCATCTTTTTCTTCTTCTTCTTTTCTTCTTCTTTTTCTTCTTCTTCTTCTTCTTCTTCTTCTTCTTCTTCTTCTTCTTCTTCTTCTTCTTCTTCTTCTTCTTCTTCTTCAACAGACAAGACAGCACGACAAAGACCACGAACTGGAGAGGACAGGACATGTCATGAGCAAGGACAGTGACCTCAGTGAGGGTAGATAATTAGTTGTACAGTATCTATTATCTCCCTTCCTTGGGTCCTTTGTCTTGGATTAGGAATTGTCTGGGACAACTATGACAGTTTGCTGTATTTTGTTATTGTAATTAGTTGTGGTGTGTTGTGCGAGAATTGCAAAGGACATGGTATGTCATGGTCAAGGACAATGACTTCAGTGAGGGCAGATATTAGTGATACAGTATCTATTATCTCCCTTCCTGTAGTCAGAATCATCTTTGAGGACTGCTACAGTTTGTGGTGTTTGTTGTTGTGTTGTTTCGACACATGCACGTGTGTGTATTCATTTGAACATCTATCTAGTAAAAATTGATTTTAGACAGGTGTGCGTGCGTGCATGCGTGCGGGGTGTGTGTGTGTGTGTGTGTGTGTGTGTGTGTGTGTGTGTGTGTGTGTGTGTGCTCACTCTGCATGTACTCAGTGTATGGGTGCACAATTATATGTTTGTTTGCATTTTGTAACAGGGGCTAAATAAATGATACAGATTTATGCATACACTACCAGACTATCATGGGCCTGGGTGTGTCTGATTCAGTGTGCCTGAAAGAGAATTGATAATTTCAGTGTAAATTATAATGTGCTTTTCCCCTCTTTTTACTCTGTAACATCAGGAACCCTTTGGCACAAGAATCCATGAGGTCAGCAGGGCCAGCAAAGGGAAGAACAAGTTGAGAAGGTGAATCATGTTGGTGTCCTAGGGTGCAGTGGCTGATAGCTTACCCAGGGATGCAAACAGTGACACAGGTGAGACAGGTGATCTTATATTTGTGGTATCCTCGTTTTTATAGGAGAACAAAGACGAAAATAATCACAAGATATTATTCTATCTGATCAGTGAAATCAGGTGAGAGACCCAGTGAGCAAAGACAGTGACCACAGTAAGGGTAGATAATACAGAGTGCATTATTCATTATCTCCTTTTCTGTAGGCCACTGTCTTTGTGTCAAGAACTCTCTGTGTGTGTGAGATGATTCTTGCACTTGAAAATAATGTTTATGTCATCACCATTGTTGTTGTTTGTTATTGTTGTTGTTGTTCTTCAACCAATATCAGAAAACATCATAATGAACACCAAGAACTGGAGAGGGCAGGACATGTCATGATCAAGGACAAAGACCTCAGTGAGGGCTAGATAATTAGTAGTACAGTATGTATTATCTCCCTTTCTGGGACCGCCTGTCCTAGAATGAGAATTGTCTTGGACCTATGCTACAGTTTACTGTATTTTGTTATTGTGTTGTGTTGTGCTGTAGAATGAAAACTGAGGAGGACATGATATGTCATGATCAATGACAATGACTCCAGTGAGAGCAGATAATTAGTGATACAGTATCTATTATCTCCCTTCCTGGGGTCAGAATCATCTTTGAGATCTGCTACAGTTTGTGTATTTTGTTGTTGTGTTGTATTAACACACGCACGAGTGTTTATGAGTGTATGTGTGTATGTGTGTGTGTGTTCGTTTGAATGTCTATGCAGTAAAAAGTTATTTTATAATTTGTGTGTGTGTGTGTGTGTGTGTGTGTGTGCTCTCGTTCTTTATGTTCTAAATGTATGGATATAATAATAATGTTTGTCTGTATTTTACAGCACCAGAAACAACAAATGATACAGATGTCTGTATACAATGCTGGAGTATGATGATGGGCCACCGTGTGTCTGCATCAGCGTACCTAAGGAGAATTGATAATTTTAGTGTAAATTATAGGTGTTTTCCACTATATCTTTCACAGAACATGACCAAGCCATGTGGCATGATATTCCATGATGTTGGCAGGGCCAGCAAAGACGAGAACAAGCAGAGGAGGATGATCATGTCGGTGTCATAAGGTGCAGAGGCTAACACCATACCCACAGACGCAAACAGGTGAGACAGGTGATCTGATATTTGTGATATCCTCACTTTTTTAGGAGAAGAAGGAGAATGCAAATAAACGCAAGAAGGTAATCTGTTTGATCAGTGAAAATCAGTCAAGAAGAGTTCCAATGAGCAAGGACAGTGACCACAGTAAGGGCAGATAATACAGTGTGTATCAGTCATTATCTTTTCTTGTGTGGGCCACTGTCTTTGAATGAAGAACTGCTTCATCAAAACTAGAAAATCTGCTACATATAGTGCTGTTCCACGCACGCTGAATGACTGAAGGGAATGTGCGTGTGTGCTTGTGTGTGTGTGTGTGTGTGTGTGTGCTGATTCTTGCACTTGAAAACAATGTTTTATGTTATCATTATTGTCGTCATTGTTTGTTATTGTTGTGGTTGTTATTCGTCAAACATTATCAGACAACATTATGAGGAACACCAAGAACTGGATAGGACAGGGAATGTCATGGTCAAGGACAGTGACCTCAGTAAGGGCAGATAATTAGTAGTACAATATCTATTAACTCCCTTTCTGGGGCTGGTTGTCCTAGAATGAGAATTGTCTGGAACAACTACGACAGTGGTTAATGCAATACCCATGGATGCAAACAGGTGACACAGGTGATCTTATATTTTTGATATCCTTGCTTTTATAGGAGAACATGGCCAATGCAAATAATCTCAAAAAGTTAATCTAACTGATCAGGAAAACCAGCTGAGTAGAAAACCAGTGATCAAGGACAGTGGCCACAGTAAGGGCAGATAATACAGTGTGCATTAGTCATAATCTCCTTTTCTGTGGGCCTCTGTCTTGAATCAAGAACTTCTTCACCAAAAGTTGGAAATCTGCTACACTTAGTGCTGTTCCACACACACTGTATGACTGAATGGAAAGTTTGTGTGCGTTTGTGTGTGTGTGTGTGTGTGTGTGTGCGTGCGTGAGCGCGCGCGCACGCGTGTGTGTGATGATTCTTGCACTTGAAAACAATGTTTTGTCATCATTGTTGTTGTTGTTTGTTATTGTTATTGTTGTTCTTCTTCAACCAATATCAGAAAACATCATGATGAACACCAAGAACTGGAGTGGACAGGACATGTCATAATCAAGGGCAATGGCCTCAGTGAGGGCAGATAATTAATAGAATAGTATGTATTATCTTCCTTAGTGGGGTTGCTGTCCTGGAATGAGAATCATCTTGGGCATTTGCTACATTTTCTGTATTTTGTTATTGTTATGTGTTGTGTTGTAGCTCAAGAACTAAAGAGGACATGATATGTAATGATCAATGACAATGACTCCAGTGAGGGCAGATAATTAGTTGTACAGTATCTATTATCTCCCTTCCTGGAGTCAGAATCGTCTTTGAGAACTGCTACAATTTACGGAATTTTGTTACTGGGTTGCATCGCCACACGCACGTGTATGTGTAATCATGTGTGTGTGTGTGTGTGTGTGTGTGTGTGTGTGTGTGTGTGTGTGTGTGTGTGTGTGTGTGTGTGTGTGTTAATAACTTGAAACCAAGGATTCTCTTTTTCTTCTTGTTCTTCTTCTTGTTCTGTCTTCTGTTCTTGTTCTTGTTCTTGTTCTTGTTCTTCTTCTTCTGGTGTTGTTGTTGTTGTTGTTGTTGTTCTTCTTCTCTCTTCTTCTTCTTCTTCTTCTTCTTCTTCTCTTCTTCTTTCTTCTTCTTCTTCTTCTTCTCTCTTGTTCTTGTTCTTGTTCTTCTTGTTCTTGTTCTCTTGTTCTTGTTCTTGTTCTTGTTCTTCTTCTTCTTCTCTTCTTCTTCTTTTCTTCTTCTTCTTCTTCTTCTTCTCTTCTTCTTCTTCTTCTTCTCTTCTTCTTCTCCTCTGTGTGTGAAGAATCTTGCAATTGAAAACAATGTTTTATGTCACCATTGTTGTTGTTGTTGCTGTTTGTTTTGTTATTGGTGCTTTTGTTCTTCTTCCTCAACCAATATCAGAAAACATGATGAGGAACACCAAGAACTGGAGTGGACAGGACATGTCATGATCAAGGACAGTGACCTCAGTGAGGGTAGATAATTAGTAGTACAGTATCTATTATCTCACTTCCTGGGGCTGACTGTCCTAGAATGAGAATTGTCTGGGACAGCTATGACAGTTTGCTGTACTTTGTTTATGTGTTGCGTTGTGCTGTTGCACAAGAACTAAAAAGGACATGATATGTCATGATCAAGGACAATGACTCCAGTGAGGGCAGATAATTAGTGGTACAGTATCTATTATCTCCCTTCCTAGAGTCAGAATCGTCTTTGAGAACTGCTACAGTTTGTGGTATTTCGGTGTTGTGTTGTATAGACACACGCACACGTGTGTGTGTGTGTGTGTGTGTGTGTGTGTGTGTGTGTGTGTGTGTGTGCATGCGTGCGTGCGTGCATGTGTGTGGGTGTGTTCACTCTGCATGCACTAATGTGTATGGATAGAATACCTATGTTTGTCTGCATTTTGTAGCAGGGGCTAAACAATTGATACATATGTCCGCATGTGATGCCACAGTATGATGAGCCATACCTGAAAGAGATTTGATAATTTTAATGAAAATTAAAGGTTTTCTCCCTTAGATGTACTATATAACATCACGGAACCCTGTGGTACAAGAATCTTCGATGTCAGCAGAGGCAGCAAAGACAGTAGGACAAGCAGAGAAGGAGGATCCTGTCAGTGGCATAAGGTGCAGTGGCTAACTCCATACCTATGGACGCAAACATGTGAAACAGGTGATCTTATGTTTGTGATATCCTCGCTTTTATAGGAGAACAAAGAGAACGAAAACAATCACAAGAAGTTAATCTATGTGATCAGTGAAAATCAGCTGAGAAGAGAGCCAATGAGCAAGGATAGTGACCACAGTAAGGGTAGATAATACAGTGTGCATTAGTCATTATCTCCTTTTCTGTAGGCCACTGTCTTTGAGTCTAGAACTGCTTCAATAAAACGAAAACTTCTGTTACACACAGTGCTGTTCCACACACACTGAACGACTGAAAGGAATGTGTGTGTGTGTGTGTGTGTGTGTGTGTGCGTGAGATGATTCTTGCACTTGAAAACAATGTTTTATGTCATGATCATTGTTCTTGTCATTGTTTGTTATTGTTGTTGTTCTTCTTCAGCCTATTTCAGAAAAAATCATGATGAACACCGAGAACTGGAGTGGACAGGACATATCATAATCAAGGGCATTGGTCTCAGTGAGAGCAGATAATTAGAAGTATTGTATGTATTATCTCCCTTAGTGGGGTCCACTGTCCTTGAATGATAATCGTCTTGGGCATATGCTACAGTTGACTGCATTTTGTTATTGTGATGTGTTGTGTTGTAGCTACAGAACTAAAGAAGACATGATATGTAATGATCAAGGACAATGACTCCAGTGAGGGCAGATAATTAGTGGTTCAGTATCTATTATCTCCCTTCCTGGAGTCAGAATCGTCTTTGTGAACTGCTACAATTTACGGAATTTTGTTGTTGGGTTGCATCGCCACACGCACGTGTATGTGTAATCATGTGTGTGTGTGTGTGTGTGTGTGTGTGTGTGTTGTGTGTGTGTGTGTGTGTGTGTGTGTGTGTGTGTGTGTGTGTAGTGTGTGTGTGTTCGTTTGAACATCTATCCAGTAAAATGTTATTTTATAATGTGTGTGTGTTTGCTCTCGCACTTTATGTTTTAACATGTATACATATAATAATTATGTTTGTCCTTATTATATAGCACTGGCTCAACAAATGATACAGATGTCTGTATACAATGCCGGAGTATGATGATGGGCCACCATGTGTCTGCATCAGCGTACCTAAGGAGAATTGATAATGTTAGTGTAAATTATAGGTGTTTTCCACTATATCTTTCACAGAACATGACCAAGCCATGTGGCATGATATTCCATGATGTTAGCAGGGCCAGCAAAGACGAGAACAAGCAGAGGAGGAGGATCATGTCGGTGTCATAAGGTGCAGAGGCTAACACCATACCCACAGACGCAAACAGGTGAGACAGGTGATCTGATATTTGTGATATCCTCACTTTTTTAGGAGAATGCAAATAAACGCAAGAAGGTAATCTGTTTGATCAGTGAAAATCAGTCAAGA
>CM054135.1:27850088-27885088 GCA_028751875.1 Rapana venosa
AAATAAGGCAGATGTCCCCATACAATACTCTAGTATGATGGGCCACTGTAGGTCTGATTCAGTGCCCTTGAAGGAGAATCAATAATTTTAGTGTAAATTGTAATGTGCTTTTTCCATATTATTTACTCTATAACATCATCGAATCCTGTGGCATGAGAATCCATGAAGTCAGCAGGGCAAGCAAAGGCAGGAACAAGTTGACAAGGAGGATCATGCTGGTGTCCTAATGTGCAGTGGTTACTGACATACCCATGGACGCAAACAGGTGACACAGGT
Source organism: Rapana venosa (assembly GCA_028751875.1). Lineage (NCBI taxonomy): Eukaryota > Metazoa > Mollusca > Gastropoda > Neogastropoda > Muricidae > Rapana > Rapana venosa. Next base: position 27,850,365 of record CM054135.1, read on the forward strand.
GATCTTATATTTTTGATTTCCTTGCTTTTGTAGGAGAACAAGAACAATGAGTAGAAAACCAGTGATCAAGGACAGTGACCACAGTAAGGGCAGATAATACAGTGTGCATTAGTCATAATCTCCTTTTCTGTGGGCCCCTGTCTTTGAATCAAGAACTGCTTTACCAAAAGTAGGAAATCTGTTACACATAGTCCTTTTGCATGCACACTGAATGACTGAATGGAAAGTGTGTGTGTGTGTGTGTGTGTGTGTGTGTGTGATGATTCTTGCACTCTGAAATGTTTATGTCATCATTGTTGTTGTTGTTTGTTATTGTTGTTCCTCTTTGTCAACAAGTATCATAAAACATGATAATGAACACCACGAACTAGAAAGGACACTTAGTGCTGTTCCACATGATGACGAACGCTAAAGAACTCGAAAGGACAGGGCATGTCATAATCAAAGACAGTGACCTCAGTGAGGGCAAATAATTAGCAGTACAGTATCTATTATAACCCTTTCTGGGGCTGACTGTCCTAGAATGAGAATTGTCTGGGATAACTGCTACAATTCACTGTATTTTGTTATTTTGTTGTTGTTGTGCTGTAGCGCAACAACTGAAGAAGACATGATATGTCATGATCAAGGACAATGACTCCAGTGAGGGCAGATAATTAGTGGTACAGTATCTATTATCTCCCTTCCTGGAGTCAGAATCGTCTTTGAGAACTGCTACAGTTTGCAGTAATTTGTTGTTGTGTTGTATCAACATAGCACGTGTGTGTGTGTGTATGTGTGTGTGTGTGCGTGTGTGTGCGTGTGTGTGTTTGGGCACTCTGTACATTTACCCACGTATATGGATATATCATCATCATCATCATCATCATCATCATCATCATCATTATCATCATCGTCGTCGTCGTCGTCGTCACCACCACCACCACCACCATCATCATCATCATCATCATCATCATCATCATCATCATCATCACCATCACCATTACTATTAATATGAAATTACCACCACCACAAGAGAGGCAGAGGATAGGACATGTCATGATTCAGGACATTGACCTCAGTGAGGGTAGATAATTTGTGATACAGATCTATTATCTCCCTTCCTTGGGTCCTTTGTCCTGGACTGAGAATTGTCTGGGACAACTGTTACAGTTTACTGTATTTTGTTATTGTGGTGAGCTGTGTTGTAGCGGATAACATTAGAGGACGTGATATGTTATGATCATTGACAATGACTTCAGTGAGGGCAGATAATTAGTGATACAGTATCTATTATCTCCCTTCCTGGAGTCAGAATCGTCTTTGAGAACTGCTGCAGTTTGCGGTATTTTGTTGTTGTGTTGTAATGACACACGCACGTGTGTGTGTGTGTGTGTGTGTGTGTGTGTGAAGTGTGCGTGTTCGTTTGAACGTCTATCCAGTAAAAAAAGATTTTAGACAGGTGTGTGTGTGTGTGTGTGTGTGTGTGTGTGTGTGTGTGCTCTCATTCTGCACGGACTAAGGTGTGTTGATATAATAATTATTATTTTCTGTATTTGGTAGCACCGGCTAAACAAATGATATAGATGTCTGAATACAATCCCGGAGTATGATGATGGACTACCGTGTATCTGTAACAGTGTCCCCAAGGAGAATTGACAATTTAAGTGTAAATTATAGGGGCTTTACCCCCTACCCCCGGTGGTGGATCGGTGGTCTAGAGGTAACGCGCCTGTCTAGAAAGCGAAAAGTCCGGGTCTGAAGTGTGCGGCGGTTCGTACCCCGTTTGGACCGGAAATTTTTCCCCCATCCATTAGACCATGAGTGGTGGTCTGGGCGCTAGTCTTTCGGATGAGACGATAAACCGAGGTCCCGTGTGTTACACGTAATTATTTAGCGCACGTAAAAAAACCCACGGCAACAAGAGAGTTGTCCCTGCAAAATTCTTAGAAAAAAGCCACTCTGATAGGGAAACAAATACAGCTGCAGAAAAAAAAAGAAAAAAAAAGGGTGAAAGGGTGAAAGGGTGGCGCAGCGCTAAGTGGCGACGCGTTCTCCGCTCTCCCCGGGGAGAGCAGCCCGAATTTCACGGAGAGAGATCTGCCGTGACTTAAAGTGGTATGAAAAAAAATCTGAGCGCTTTGATTTGTTGCTTTGCAAGACTCAGCGCTATATAAATTCCATACATTATTATTATTATTATTATTATTATTATTATTATTATTATTATTATTATTATTATTATTATTATTATTATTATTATTATTATTATTATTATATCTATTATACAACATGACTGAATCATGTGGCATGAGAATCCATGATGTCAGCAGAGCCAGAAAAGACCAGAACAAGGGGAGAAGGAGGATCATGTTGGTGTCAGAGCATGCAGTGGCTAACGCCGTACCCATTGTTGCAAACAGGTGAGACAGGTAATCTTATATTTGTGATATCCTCGCATTTATAGGAAAACAAGGACAATTCAAATAATAGCAAGAAGTTCATGTATTTAATCATTGAAAATCAGCTGAGTAGAGATGCAGTGAGCAAGGACAGTGACAATAGTAAGGGAAGATAATACAGTTTGCAGTAGTCATTATGTCCGTTTCTGTGGGCCCCTGTCTTTGAGTCAAGAACTGCTTCAACAAAGATAGAAAATTTGTTACACATAGTGCTGTTCCACGCATAGTAAATGAATAAACATGGCGTTCATGTATGCGTGCATGTGTGTGTGTGTGCTGTAGCGTAATTACTGAAGAAGACATGATATGTAATGATCAAGGACAATGACTCCAGTGAGGGCAGATAATTAGTTTTACAGTATCTATTATCTCCTTGATGTTGTTCTGATGTTGTTCAACAACATCAGGATCAAATTTGACCTCGAGAAGCTGAAGGACCCAGAGGTATTAGAAATTTTTCAAGCAAGGATAGGTGGAAAGTTTGCAGCACTCACTGTGATAGACTCAGACATAGATACGCTGACGAATAGTTTCAATACAGCAGTGACTGAAACAGCAAACGAGCTTCTTGGCAAACGCCGACCAGTCAAAAAACCATGGGTCACACCTAACATCCTACAACTATGCGACAAGCGTAGAGAGTTGAAGAAAAAGAAAAATGAAACAAAAGAAAGAGCAGAACAATATAGGGCAGTCAACAAAAGAATCAGGAAGTCCATGACGGAGGCAAAAGAGAAATGGATCGGTGAACAGTGCCAAGACATTGAAGAGAACATCAAGAAAAGCAATAGCAAGAAAGCATATCAGCTGGTGAAAGACCTGACTAGCACGAAACAGAGAAAAGGTTTAACAATCCAAGACAAAAATGGGAAGTGTCTCACTGACGACCAGGATATTCTGAACAGATGGACAGAATACTGCTCCGACCTGTATAACTATAGAACCGCAGGAGATCCAGAAGTCCTTAATGTACCCGAAAGCAAAGACACAGACAGTCACCCTATCCTCCGAGAAGAAGTGGAAACAGCAGTCAGATCGCTGAAAAAGGGGAAGTCAGCAGGGGCTGACAACATTCCAGCTGAGTTGGTCCAAGCTGGAGGGGAAGCCATGATCAGCGCCCTACTAAGAATCTGCAACAAGATCTGGCAGACAGGAAAATGGCCAACACCATGGACGCAGTCGCTCATCATCACCCTCCCCAAGAAAGGAAATCTACAACAATGCCATAATTACCGCACAATCAGCCTCATATGTCACCCAAGCAAGGTCATGCTGCAGATAATATTGAATAGACTGAAGCCACAAGCAGAGACCATCATTGCTGAGGAACAAGCAGGTTTCAGAGCAGGCGCAGCACAACAGAACAGATATTCAACCTCAGAATACTATGTGAGCGGTACCTTCAACATCAACAAGACCTATACCACGTATTTATCGATTTTAAGAAGGCATTTGACAGGGTGTGGCATGCAGCTTTGTGGGCAACCATGAACTTGTACAGCATCAATGCAAACCTGATCAGAGTCATCAAACAGCTGTACAGCGAGGCCACCAGTGCAGTGTACTACAACAACAACATTGGAGAATGGTTTCGAACAACAGTTGGAGTAAGGCAGGGCTGTCTACTCTCACCCACCCTTTTCAACATCTTCCTTGAGAGAATCATGGCTGATGCACTGGAACATCATGAAGGATCAGTCAGCATTGGTGGCAGAACGATCACAAACCTCCGCTTCGCAGATGACATTGATGGAATAGCAGGATCAGAAAAAGAGCTTGCCAGCCTAACAGAACACTTGGATAAGGCCTCCAAAACATACGGCATGGAAATCAGTGCAGAGAAGACCAAACTGATGACTAATAACACCAACGGCATTAGCACTGATATCAGGGTTAATGACCAGAAGCTGGAAACAGTTCAAAGCTTCAAGTACCTGGGAGCCATTGTATCCGACCAGGGATCCAAGCCAGAAGTAGTATGCAGGACTGCACAGACAATAACAGCTTTGTCAAAACTAAACACCATCTGGAGAGATAAGAATATCTCACTTATCTCCAAGATCAGACTAATGCGCTCCCTTGTCATATCCATATTTCTGTATGCCTGTGAATCATGGACCCTGACTGCAGATTTGGAGAGAAGAGTACAGGCAGTGGAGATGAGATGCTTTCGGAGACTCCTTGGCATCTCCTACAAAGACCCACATAAGCAACGAAAGCGTGCATAACAGAATCCAGCAAACCATTGGACCCTATGAGAACCTTCTAACGATCGTGAAAAAGCGTAAACTTAAGTGGTATGGGCATGTCACAAGATCCCAAGGAATTACAAAGACAGTTTTGCAAGGCACTGTCCAAGGAGGAAGAAGAAGAGGCAGACCAAGGAAGAGCTGGGAGGATAACATCAGTGAATGGACAGGCCTAGAACTCAACAAAACCCTGAGAAAGGCAGAACAGAGAGAAGAATGGAGGGAACTGGTTGCTGAGTCTTTGAGGGTGCCCCCACGGTCGTCAGACTACGGGACAGATAGATAGATTATCTCCTTTCCTAGAGTCAGAATCGTCTTTGAGAACTGCTACAGTTTGTGGTATTTTGGTGTTGTGTTTATTGACACGAGCACGTGTGTGTGTGTGTGTGTGTGTGTGTGTGTGTGTATGTGTGTGTTCGTTTGAACGTCTATCGAGTAAAAAGTGATTTTAGACAGGTTTGTGTGCATGCATGCGTGAGTATGTGTGTGTCTGTGTTTGTGTATGTGTATACGTGTTTGCTCTGCAGTACTCAAGTGTATGAATACACATATGTTTGTCTGTATTTTGTAGCTTCGGCTAAACAAATGATACAGGTGTCTACATACGTTACCAGAGTATCATGGGCCACTGTGTGTATGATTCAGGGTGCCTGAAGGAGAATTGATAATGTTTAGTGTAAATTATAATGTGCTTTTTTCTATATATTCTCTATAACATCATCGAATCCTGTGGCATGAGAATCCATGAAGTCAGCAGGGCAAGCAAAGGCAGGCACAAGTTGACAAGGAGGATCATGTTGGTGTCCTAGGGTGCAGTGGTTAATGTCATACCTATGGGCGCAAACAGGTGACACAGGTGATCTTATATTTTTGATATCCTTGCTTTTATAAGAGAACATGGACAATGCAAATGATCTCAAAAAGTTAATCTATCTGATCAGTGAAAACCACCTGAGAAGAGACCCAGTGATCAAGGACAGTGACCACAGTAAGGGTAGATAATACAGTGTGCAATAGTCATTACCTCCTTTTCTGTAGGCCACTGTCTTTGAGTCAAGAACTGCTTCAATAAAACGAAAAATTCCGTTACACAAAGTACTGTTCTACGCACACTGAATGACTGAACAGAATGTGTGTGTGTGTGTGTGTGTGTGTGTGTGTGTGTGTGTGTGTGTGTGTGTGTTATGATTCTTGCACTTGAAAACGATGTTTTATGTCATCATCATTGTTGTTGTTGTTGATTGTTATTGTTGTTTTTGTTCTTCATCAACCAATATCAGAAAACTTCATGATGAACATCAAGAACTGGAGAGGACAGGACATGTCATAATCAAGGACAAATAATTAGTAGTAAAGTATGTATTATCTCCCTTTCTGGGGCCAACAGTCCTAGAATAAAAATGATCTTGGACATATGCTACAGTTTACTGTTTTTTGTTATTGTGTTGTATTGTGCTGTAACACAAGAACTGAAGAGGACATGATATGTCATGATCAAGAACAATGATTCCAGTGAGGGCAGATACTTAGTGGTACAGTTTATTATCTCCCTTCCTGGAGTCAGAATCGTCTTTGAGGACTGCTACAGTTTGTGGAACTTTGTTGTCTTGTATCGACACATGCACATGTGTGTGTATGTGTGTGTTTGTGTGTGTGTGTGTGCTCTGATGCTGCATGTACTAACATCTATGGACATAATAATTATGTTTGTCTGTATTTTGTAGTACCAGCTAAACAAATGATACAGATGTCTGCATACAATGCCGGAGTATTATGATGGGCCACCGTGTGTCTGCATCATCGAAGCCAAGGAGAATTGATCATTGAAAATTGTGTTTTCCCCTATATCTACCATACAAAATGACGGAATCATGTGGCATGAGAATCTATGATGTCAGCAGAGCCAGCAAGGACCGGAACAAAGGGAGAAGGAGGATCATGGTGGTGTCAGAGTGTGCAATGGCTAATGCCGTACCCATGGATGGAAAGATGTGAGGTGGGTGATCTTATATTGTAATATCATTGCTTTTATTGAAGAACAAGGACAACGCAAATAACCACAAGCAGGTAATCTATCTGATCATTGAAAATTAGCTGAGAAGACATTCAATGAGCAAGGACAGTGACCACAGTAAGGGCAGATAATACAGTGTGCATTAGTCATAATCTCCTTTTCTGTGGGCCCCTGTCTTTGAGTAAAGAACTGCTTCAACAAAGGTAGAAAATTTGTTACACATAGTGCTGTTCCACGCATAGTAAATGAATAAACAGGGCGTTCATGGATGCAAACATGTGTGTGTGGAGGGCAGATAATTAGTGGTACAGTGTCTATTATCTCCCTTCCTAGAGTCAGAATCGCCTTTGAGAACTGCTACAGCTTGTGGTATTTTGGTGTTGTGTTGTATCGACACATGCACGTGTGTGTGTGTGTGTGTGTGTGTTCGTTTGAACGTCTATCCAGTAAAAAGTGAATTTAGACAGGTTTGTCAGCGTGCATGCGTGAGTGTGTGTGTGTGTTTGTGTTTGTGTATGTGTATATGTGTATATGTGTTTGCTGAGCAATACTCAAATGTATGAATACACATGTTTGTCTGTATTTTGTAGGTTCGACTAAACAAATGATACAGGTGTCCGCTTACGTTACCAGAGTATGATGGGCGACTGTGTGTCTGAATCAGGGTGCCTGAATGAGAATTGATAATTTTAGTGTACATTATAATGTGCTTTTTTCCTATATTTTCTGTATAATATCATCAAATCCTGTGGCAAAAGAATCCATGAAGTCAGCAGGACATGTCATGATCAAAGACAGTGATCTCAGTGAGGGCAGATAATTAGTAGTACAGTATCTATTATCTCCCTTTCTGGGGTTGACTGTCCTAGAATGAAAATTGTCTGGGACAACTACGACAGTTTGCTGTATTTTGTTATCGTGTTGTGTTGTGCTGTAGTACCAGAACTGCAGAGGACATGATATATAGTGAGCAAGGACAATGACTCCAGTGAGGGCAGATTATTAGTGGCACAGTATCTATTATCTCCCTTCCTGGAGCCAGAATCGTCTTTGAGAACTGCTGCAGTGTGTGGTATTTTGTTGTGTTGTATGGGCACACGCACGTGTGTGTGTGTGCGTGTGTGTGTGTGTGTGTGTGTGTGTGTGTGCATGCACACGTGCGTGCATGTGTGTGGGTGTGTTCCTTCTGCATGCACTAATGTGTATGGATAGAATAACTATGTTTGTCTGTATTTTGTAGCAGGGGCTAAACAAATGATACAGATGTCCGCATGTGATGCCACAGTATGATGGGCCACCGTGTGTCTGTGTCAGTATACCTGAAATAGATTTGATAATGCTAATGAAAATTAAAGATTTTCTCCCCTTAGATTTACTATATAACATCACCAAGTTCTGTGGCAGGAAAATCTATGATGTCAGCAGAGGCAGCAAAGACAGTAGGAACAAGCAGAGAAGGAGGATCATGTCAGTGTGATAGGGTGCAGTGGCGAACAGCGTACCTATGGACGCAAACAGGTGACACAGGTGATCTTATGTTTGTGATATCCTCGCTTTTATAAAAGAACAAAGACAACGAAAATAATAAAAAGAATTTATTCTATCTGATCAGTGAAAATCAGCTGAGAAGAGACCCAGTGATCAAGGACAGTGACCACAGTAAGGGCAGATAATACAGTGTGCATTAGTCATTATCTCCTTTTCTGTAGGCCACTGTCTTTGAGTCAAGAACTGCTTCAATAAAACGAAAAATTCTGTTACACACAGTGCTGCTCCACACACACTGAACGACTGAAAGGAATGTGAGTGTGTGTGTGTGTGTGTGTGTGTGTGGTGATTCTTGCACTTGGAAACAATATTTTATGTCATCATCATTGTTGTTGTTGTTGTTTGTTATTGTTGTTCTTCCTCAACCTATATAAGAAAACATGATGATGAGCACCGAGAACTGGAGAGGACAGGACATGTCATGATCAAGGACAGTGACCGCAGTAAGGGCAGATAATTAATAGTGCAGTATCTATTATCTCCTTTTCTGGGGCCGATTGTCCTAGAATGAGAATTGTCTTGGACATATGCTACAGTTAGCTGTATTTTCTAATTGTGTTGTGTTGTGCTGTAGCGCAACAACTGAAGAAGGCATGATATGTCATGATCAAAGACAATGACTCCAGTGAGGGCAGATAATTAGTGGTACAGTATCTATTATCTCCCTTCCTAGAGTCTGAATCGTCTTTGAGAACTGCTACAGTTTGTGGTATTTTTGTTGTTGTGTTGTATTGACACATGCACGTGTTGGTGTGATAGGGTGTAGTGGCTAACAGCCTACCCATGGATGCAAACATGTGAGGCCGGTGATCTTATGCTTGTGATATCCTCCCTTTTATGGGAGATCAAGGACAATGCAAATAATCACAAGAAGTTATTCTATCTGATCAGTGAAAATAAGTTCAGAAAAGACCCAGTGAGCAAGGACAGTGACCACAGTAAGGGTAGATAATACAGTGTGCTCTAGTCATTATCTCCTTTTCTGTTGGCCACTGACTTTCAGTCAAGAACTGCTTCAGGAAAAGTTGGAAATCTGTTTCACATAGTGCTGTTCCATGCACACTGAATGACTGAATTGAAATTGTGTGTGTGTGTTTGTGTGTGTGTGTGTGTGTGTGTTTATGCGCACGATGATTCTTGCACTTGAAATCAATGTTTTATGTCATAGTTGTTGCTTGTTATTGCTGTCCTTCTTCAACCTATATCAGAAAACATCATGATGAACACCAAGAACTGGAGTCAACAGGACATCATTATCAAGGGTAATGGCCTTAGTGATGGCAGATAATTATTAGTATAGTATGTATTATCTCCCTTAGTGGGGTTGACTGTCCTGGAATGATAATCGTTTTGGGCATTTGCTACAGTTTACTGTATTTTGTTATTGTGATGTGTTGTGTTGTAGCTCAAGAACTAAAGAGAACATGATATATAATGATCAAAGACAATGACTCCAGTGAGGGCAGATAATTAGTGGCATAGTATCTATTATCTCCCTTCCTGGAGTCAGAATCGTCTTTGAGAACTGCTACAGTGTGCAGTATTTTGTTGTTGTGTTGCATCCACACACACAGGTGTGTGTGTGTGTGTGTGTGTGTGAGTGTGTGTGTGTGTGTGTGTGTGTTTGAATGTCTATCAAGTAAAAAGTGATTTTAAATATGTTTGCGTGTTTGCTCCCACTCTGTATGTACTAACTTGTATGGATATAATGATTATATTTGTCTGTATTTTATAACCTTGGCTAAAGAAATGATTCAGATTTCTTCATGCAATGCCGGAGTATGCTGACGGGCAACCCTGTTCTGCGTCAGTGTACACAAGGAGAATTGATAATTGTAGTGTAAAATATAGGGTTTTTCTCCTATATTTATTATACAACATGATCGAATCATGTGGCATGAGAATCCATGAATCAGCAGAGCCAGCAAAGACCGGAACAAGGGGAGGAGGATCATGTTGGTGTCAGAGGGTGCAGTGGCTAATGCCGTACCCATGGACGCAAACAGGTGAGACAGGTGATCTTATATTTGTGATATCCTTGCTTTTATAGGGGTAACGATAACGCAAATAACTGAAAGAAGATAATGTATCTGATCAGTGAAAATCAGCTGAGAAGAGACCCAGTGAGCAAGGACAGTGACCACAGTAAGGGCAGATAATACAGTGTGCATTTGTCATAATTTTTTCTGTGGGCCCCTGTCTTTGAGTCAAACTACTTCAACAAAAGTAGAAATCTGTTACACATAGTGCTGTTCCATGCACACTGAGTGACTGAATGGAATGTGTGCGTGTGGTAGTGATGATTCTTGCACTTGAAAACAATGTTTTATTTCACAATGGTTGTTATTGTTTGTTATTGTTGTTGTTTTTTAACCAATTCAGAAAACATCATGGAGAGGACAGGACATGCCATGATCAAGGACAGTAACCTCAGTAGGGGCAGATAATTACAGTAAATGACGACTCTTGAACTCTGACAAATTGTTTGTGATCATTGCTGTTGTTGTTGTTGTTTTGTTATTGTTGTTCTTCCTCGTCAAACAATATCAGAAAACATTATGAAGAACACCAAGAACTGGAGCAGACAGGATATATCAACATCAAGGACAATGACCTCAGTGAGGGCAGATAATTAGCATTAGAGTATCTATTATCTCCTTTTCTGGGGTTCGACTGCCCTGGAATGAGAATCGTCTTGGGCATTTGCTACAGTTTACTGTATTTTGTCATTGTGATATGTTGTACTGTAGCTCAAGAACTGAAGAGGACATGATATGTCATGGTCAAGGACAATGACTCCAGTGAGGGCAGATAATTAGTGGTACATTATCTATTATCTCCTGTCCTGGAGTCAGAATCGTCTATGAAAACTGCTACAGTTTGTGGTATTTTGTTTCTGTGTTGTATTGACACACACACACACACCTGTGTGTGTGTACTTGTTTGAACGTCTGTCCAGTAAAAAGTGATTTTAACATGTGTGTGTGTGTATGTGTGTGTGTGTGTGTGTGTGTGTGTGTGTGTGTGTGTTTGCCCTCACTCTGTATGTACTAATGTGTAAGGATGTAATACTTATATTTGTCTTTTTTGTAGCACTGGTTAAACAAATGATACAGATGTCTGCATACAATGTGGAGTATGATGAACGGCCACCATGTGTCTGCGTCAGCGTACCCAAGGACAATTGACAATTTTAGTGTAAATTATAGGGACTTTACCATATATCTATTATACAACATGACCGAATCATGTGGCATGAGAATCCATGATGTCAGCAGAGCCAGCAAAGACGGGAACAAGGGGAGAAGGAGGATCATGGTGGTGTCAGAGCATACAGTGGCTAATGGCCTACCCACGGATGCAAAGAGGTGAGACAAGTAATCTGATATTTGTGATAACCTTGCTTTTATTGGAGAACAAGGACAACGGAAATAATCACAGAAGGTAATCTATCTGATTAGTGAAAATCAGATGAGAAGTGACCCAGTGATCAAGGAAAGTGACCACAGTAAGGGCAGATAATACAGTGTGCATTAGACATAATCTCCTTTTCTGTGGGCCACTGTCCTTGAATCGAGAACTGCTTCATCAAAACTAGATTTTCTGTTTCAGATAGCACTGTTTCATCACACTGAATGATTAAACGGAATATGTGTGTGTGTGTGTATGTGTGTATGTGTGTGTGTGTGTGTGTGTTTGTGATTTTGTGTGTTTTTGATCATCATCGCCACCACCATCATCATCATCACCGTCACCATTACTATTAAGATACCAACACCACAAAAGAGGCAAAGGATAGGACACGTCATGATCCAAGACATTGACCTCAGTAAGGGTAGATAATATGTGATACAGTTCTATTATCTCCTTTCCTTGGGTCCTTTGTCCTGGACTGAGAATTGTCTGGGACAACTGTTACAGTTTACTGTATTTTGTTATTGTGTTGAGCTGTGCTGTATCGAGATAGCTGCAGAGGACGTGATATGTCATGATCATTGACAATGACTTCAGTGAGGGCAGATAATTAGTGGTACAGTATCTATTATCTCCCTTCCTGGAGTCAGAATCGTCTTTGAAAACTGCGTGTTCGTTTGAACATCTATCCAGTAAAAAGTGATTTTAGACGGGTGTGTGTGTGTGTGTGTGTGTGTGTGTGTGTGCGCGCGTGTGTGTGTGTGTCTGTGTGTGTGTGTATGTGTGTGTGTGTGTGTGTGTGTGTGCTCTCACTTACATGTACTAAGGTGTGTGGGTATAATAATTATGTTTTTCTGTATTTTGTAGCACTGGCTAAACAAAAGATACAGATGCCTGCATGCAATGCGGGATCATGATGGTGGGCCACCGTTTGTCCGCGTCAGCATAGCCAAGGAGTATTGATAATTTTAGTGTAAATTAATGTAGGGGCATTCCCTCTATATCTATTATACAATATGACCGAATCATGTAGCATGAGAATCCATGATATCAGCAGACCCAGCAAAGACTGGAACAAGGGGAGAAGGAGGATCATGTTGGTGTCAGAGCGTGCAATGGCTAATGCAGTACCCATGGATGGGAAGATGTGAGGTGGGTGATCTAATATTGGTAATATCATTGCTTTTATTGAAGAACAAGGACAACGCAAATAACCACAAGAAGGTTATCTATTTGATCATTGAAAATAAGCTGAGAAGATATTTAATGAGCAAGGACACTGACCACAGTAAGGGCAGATAATACAGTGTGCATTAGTAATTATCTCCTTTTATGTGGGCAACTGTCTTTGAGTCAAGAACGCTTCAACAAAGGTAGACAATTTGTTACACGTAGTGCTGTTCCACGCATAGTAAATTAATAAACAGGGCGTTCATGTATGCGTACATGTGTGAGGACAGTGCCCCAGTGAGGGTAGATAATTAGTAGTACTGTATTTCCCTTTCTGGGGCTGATTGTCCTAGAATGAGAATTGTCTGGGACAACTATGACAGTTTGCTGTATTTTGTTTATGTGTTGCGTTGTGCTGTAGCACAAGAACTAAAAAGGACATGATGTGTCATGATCAAGGACAATGACTCCAGTGAAGGCAGATAATTAGTGGTACAGTGTCTATTATCTCCCTTCCTGGAGTCAGAATCGTCTTTGAGAACTGCTACAGTTTGTGGTATTTTGGTGTTGTGTTGTATAGACACACGCACGTGTGTGTGTGTGTGTGTGTGTGTGTGTGTGTGTGCATGCGTGCGTGCGTGCATGTGTGTGGGTGTGTTCACTCTGCATGCGCTAATGTGTTTGGATAGAATAATTATGTTTGTCTGCATTTTGAAGCAGGGGCTAAACAAATGATACATATGTCGGTATGTGAAGCCACAGTATGATGAGCCATGGTGTATCAGCGACAGCATACCTGAAAGAGATTTGATAATTTTAATGAAAATTAAAGGTTTTCCCCATTAGATGTACTATATTACATCACGAAACCCTGTGGAACAGAAATGTATGATTTCAGCAGAGGCAGCAAAGACAGTAGGAACAAGCAGAGAAGGAGGATCATGTCAGTGTGATAGGGTGCAGTGGCTAACAGCGTACCTATTGACCCAAACAGGTGAGACTTGTGATCTTGTATTTGTGATATCCTGGCTTTTATAGGAGAACAAAGACAACGAAAATAACCACAAGAAGTTAGTCTACCTGTTCAATGAAAGTCAGCTGAGAAGAGACCCAGTGATCAAGGACAGTGATTAAAGTAAGGGTAGATAATACAGTGTGCATTAGTCATTATCTCCTTTTCTGTAGGCCATTGTCTTTGAGTCAAGAAATCTGTGTGTGTGTGTTGTGTGTGTGTGTGTGTGATGATTCTTGCACTTGAAAACAATGTTTTATGTCAACATAATTGTTGTTGTTTGTTTTTGTTGTTGTTGTTCTTCAACAAATATCAGAAAAGATCATGATGAACACTAAGAACTGGAGAGGACAGGACATGTCATGATAAGGACAGTGACCTCAGTGAGGGCAGATAATTAGTAGTACAGTATCTACTGTCTCCCTTTCTGGGGCCGCCTGTCATAGATTGAGAATTGTCTTTGTCATATGCTACAGTTTACGGTATTTTGTTATTGTGTTGTGTTGTGCAGTAGCACGAAAACTGATGAGGACATGATATGTCATGATCAATGACAATGACTCCAGTGAGGGCAGATAATTAGTGGTACAGTATCTATTATCTCCCTTCCTGAAGTCAGAATCGTCCTTGAGAACTGCTACAGTTTGCGGAATTTTGCTGTTGGGTTGTATCGACTTATGCACCTGTGTGTGTGTGTGTGTGTGTGTGTGTGTGTGTGTGTGTGTGTGTGTGTGTGTGTGTGTGTGTGTGTGTCTATGTGCCTCACTCTTTATGTAACTAACGTGTATGGATATAATAATTATGTTTATATTTTGTAGCACCAGCTATATAAATAATACAGATGTCTGCATATAATGCTGGAGTATGATGGCTGGCTGGGCCACCCTGTGTCTGGTCAGTGTACCAGAATGAGGATTGATTATTTTAATGTAAATTATAGGAGTTTTACACATATATTTACTATATAATATCACCGAATCATGTGGCACGAGACTCCATGATGTCAACAGGGCCAGCAAAGGCAGGAACAAGGGGAGAAGGAGGATTATGTCAGTATCAGAGTGTGCAGTGGCTAATGCCATACCCATGGACGCAAACAGATGAGACAGGTGATCTGATTTTTGTGACATCCTTGCTTTTATAGGAGAACAAGGACCACGCAAATAATTAAGAAGGTAATCTATTTGATCAGTGAAAATCAACTGAGAAGGGAACCAATGAGCAAGGACAGTGACCACAGTAAGGGCAGATAATACAGTGTACATTAGTCATTATCTCCCTTTCTGTGGGACACTGTCTTTGAATGAAGAACTGCTTCATCTAAAGTAGAAAATTTGTTACACATAGTGCTGTTCCATGAACAGTTAATAACTGAACGGAAAGTGTGTGTGCGTGCGTGCGCGCGCGCGCGCGCGCGCGCGCGTGGCGTGTGTGTGTGTGTGTGTGTGTGTGTGTGTGTGTATGTGATGATTCTTACACTTGGAAAACATTTTTTTTGTCATCATTCTTGTTGTTGTTGGTGTTTGTTATTGTTGTTCTTCAACCACTATTATAAAACATGATGATGAACACCGAGAACTGGGGAGAACAGGACATGTCATCATCAAGGACAGTGACCTCAGTAATGGCAGATAATTAGTAGTACAGTATCTATTAGTTCCCTTTATGGGAACTAATACCATACCCATGGACGATAACAGATGAGACAGGTGATCTGATTTTTGTGATATCCTTGCTTTTTTAGGAGAACAAGGAAAACGCAAATAATGGAAAGAAGGTAATCTATTTGATCAGTGAAAATCAACTGAGAAGGGACCAAATGAGCAAGGACAGTGACCACAGTAAGGGCAGATAATACAGTGTGCATTAGTCATTATCTCCCTTTCTGTGGGCCCCTGTCTTTGAATCAAGAACTGCTTCATCAAAAGTAGAAAATCTGTTACACTTAGTGCTGTTCCATGTACACTTAATGAAAGTGTGTGTGTTGTGTGTGTGTGTGTGTGTGTTGTGTGTGTGTGTGTGTGTGTGTGTGTGTGTGTGTGTGTGTGTGTGTGAGATTCTTATACTTGGGAAACATTTTTGGTCATCATTGTTGTTGTTGTTGTTTGTTATTGTTGTTCTTCTTCTTTAACCAATATCACAAAACATGATTACCAAGAACTAGAGTGGACAGGACATGTCATGATCAAGGACAGTGACATCAGTAGGGGCAGATAATTAGTAGTACAGTATTTATGATCTCCCTTTCTTGGGACGACTGTCCTAGAATGAGAATTGTCTGAGACAACTTCGACACTTTGCTGTATTTTGATATTGTATTGTATTGTGCTGTAGTGCAAGAGCTGCAGAGGACACAAGATGTCATAATCAAGGACAATGACCCCAGTGAGGGCAGATAATTAGCGGTACAGTATCTATTATCTCCCTTCCTGGAGTCAGAATCGTCTTTGTGAACTGCTACAGTTCGTGGTATTTTGTTGTTGTGTTGTATGGATACACGAACGCGTGTGTGTATGTGTGTGTGTGTGTGTGTGTGTGTGTGTGTGTGTTTGTTTGTGTGTGCATGCGTGCGTGCATGTGTGTGGGTGTGGTCACTCTGAATGCACTAATGTGTATGTATAGAATAACTATGTTTGTCTGTATTTTGTATCAGGGGATAAACTAATGATACAGATGCCCACATGTGATGCTACAGTATGATGGGCCACCGTGTATCTGTGTCAGCATACCTGAAAGAGATTTGATAATTTTAATGAAAATTAAAGGTTTTTCCTCCTTAGATTTAGTATATAACATCACGAAAACCTGTGGCACGGGAATCTATGATTGTCAGTAGAGGCAGCAAAGACAGTAGGAACAAGCAGAGAAGGAGGATCATGTCAGTGTCATAGGGTGCAGTGGCTAACACCTTACCTATGGACTCAAACAGGTGAGTCAGGTAATCTTATGCTTGTGATATCCTGGCTTTTATAGGAGAACAAAGACAACGAAAATAATCACAAGAAAGAAATCTATCTGATCAGTGAAAATCAGCTGAGAAGAGATCTAATGAGCAAGGACAGTGACCACAGTAAGGGCAGATAATACACAGTGCATTAGTCATTATCTCCTTTTCTGTAGGCCACTGTCTTTGAGTCAAGAACTCTGTGTGTGTGTGTGTGTGTGTGTGTGTGTGTGTGTGTGTGTGTGTGTGTGTGTGTGTGTGTGAGATGATTCTTGCACTTGAAAGCAATGTTTTATGTCATCATCATTGTTGTTGTTTGTCATTGTTGTTGTTCTTCAACAAATATCAGAAAACATGATGAAAACCAAGAACTGGGAGGACAGGACATGTTTTGATCAAGGACAATGACCTCAGTGAGAGTAGATAATTAGTAGTACAGTATCTATTATCTCCCTTTCTGGGGCCGCCTGTCATAGATTGAGAATTGTCTTGGACCTATGCTACAGTTTACGGTATTTTGTTCTTGTGTTGTGTTGTGCTGTAGCACGAAAACTGATGAGGACATGATATGTCATGATCAAGGACAATGACTTCAGTGAGGGTAGATAATAAGTGGAACAGTATCTATGATCTCCCTTCCTGTAGTCAGAATCATCTTTGAGAACTGCTACAGTTTGCAGTATTTTGTTGTTGTGTTGTATTGACACATGCACGTGTGTGTGTGTGTGTGTGTGTGTGTGTGTGTGTGTGTGTGTGTGTGTGTGTGTGTGTGTGTGTGTGTGTGTGTGTGTGTGATGAATCTTGCACTTGAAAACAATGTTTTATGCCATCAATAATGTTGTTGTTGTTGTTTGTTTTTGTTGTTTTTGTTCTTCATCAACCAATATCAGAAAACCTCATGAGGAACACCAGGAACTGGAGAGGACAGGACATGTCATGATCAAGGACAGTGACCTCAGTGAGGGTAGATAATTAGTAGTACAGTATGTATTATCTCCCTTTCTGGGGCCAACTGTCCTAGATGAGAATTGTCTAGGGCATATGCTACAGTCTACTGTAATTTGTTATTGTGATGTATCGTGCTGTAGCCCGAGAACTGAAGAGGACATGATATGTCATGATCAAGGACAATGACTCCAGTGAGGGCAGATAATTAGTGGTACAATATCTATTATCTCCCTTCCTAGAGTCAGAATCGTCTTTGAGGACTGCAACAGTTTGTGGTATTTTGTTGTGTTGTATCAACCTACGCATGTGTGTGTGTGTGTGTGTGTGTGTGTGTGTGTGTGTGTGTGTGTGTGTGCGTGCACGCACTGTGCATATACTCACGTGTATGTATAAAATAATTACCTTTGTCTGTATTTCATAGCACCCACTAAACAAATGATACAGATGTATGTATACAACGCTGGAGTATGATGATGGGCCACCATGTGTCTACGTCAGCATACCCAAGGAGAACTGATAATTTTAGTGTAAATTATAGGTATTTTCCTCAATATCTATAATACAACATGACAGAATCATGTGGCATGAGAATCCATGATGTCAGCCGAGTCACCAAAGACTGGAACAAGCAGAAGAGGAGGATGATGTTGGTGTCAGAGTGTGTTATGCAAACAGGTGAGACAGGTGATCTTGTATTTGGGCTCTCCTTGCGTTTATAGGAGAACAAGGACAACGCAAATAATGACACCAAGGTAATCTATCTGATCAGTGAAAATCAGCTGAGAAGAGACCCAGTGAGCAAGGACAGTGTCCACAGTAAAGGCAGATAATACAGTGTGCATTAGTCATTATCTTATTTTCTGTGGGCCACTGTCTTTGAATGAAGAACTGCTTCATGAAAACTATATATTCTGTTTCACATAGCACTGTTCCAGCACACTGAATGATTAAACGGAATATGTGTGTGTGTGTGTGTGTTTGTCATTTTGCTATCATCATCATCATCATCATCATCATCATCATCATCATCATCATCATCATCATCATCATCATCATCATCATCATCACCACCACCACCACCATTACTATTAATATACTAGCACCACAAGAGAGGCAAAGGATAGGACATGTCATGATCCAAGACATTGACCTCAGTAAGGGTAGATAATATGTGATACAGTTCTATTATCTCCCTTCCTTGGGTTCTTTGTCCTGGACTGAGAATTGTCTGGGACAACTGTTACAGTTTACTGTATTTTGTTATTGTGGTGAACTGTGCTGTATCGCGATAACTGCAGAGGACATGATATGTCATGATCAATGACAATGACTTCAGTGAGGGCAGATAAATAGTGATACAGTATCTATTATCTCACTTCCTGGAGTCAGAATTGTCTTTGAGAACTGCTACAGTTTGCCGTATTTTGTTGTGTTGTATTGACACACGCACGTGTGTGTGTATTTTGTTTTTGTGTTGTATCGACACATGCAAGTGTGTGTGTGTGTGTGTGTGTGTGTGTGTGTGTGTGTGTGTGTGTGTGTGTGTGTGTGTGTGTGTGTGTGTGTGTGTGTGTGTGTGTGTGCGTGTGTGTGCGTGTGTGTGTGTGCGTGTGTGTGTGTGTGTATGTTTGAACGTCTATCCAGGAAAAAGTGATTTCAGATGTGTGTGTGTGTGTGTGTATGTGTGTGTGTTTGCTCTCACTGTGTATGTACTAAACGTGTATGGATATAATAATTATATTTGTCTGTATTTTATAGCACCGGCTAAACAAATGATACAGATGTGTGCATACAATGCGGGAGTACGATGATAGGCCACCCGTGTGTCTGCGTCAGCGGACCCAAGGAGAATGGATAATTTTAGTGAAAATTATATGTGTTTGTCCCCTATATCTATTATACAATATGACCGAATCATGTGGCATGATAATCCATGATGTCAGCAGAGCCAGCAAAGACCAGAACAAGGGGAGAAGGAGGATCATCTTGATGTCAGAGCGTGCAGTGGCTAATGCCGTACCCATGGATGCAAACAGTTTGAGATGGGTGATCTTATATTTGTGATATCCTCGGTTTTATATGAGAACAAGGACAACGCAAGTAATAGCAAGAAGGTAATCTATCTGATCAGTGAAAATCAGCTGAGAAGAGACCCAGTGAGCAAAGACAGTGACCACAGTAAGGGCAGATAATACAGTGTGCATTAGTCATAATCTCCTTTTCTGTGGGCCCCTGTCTTTGAGTCAAGAACTGCTTCAATAAAGCGAAAAATTCTGTTACACAAAGTACTGTTCCATGCACACTGAATGACTAAAGGGAATATATATATATATATATATATATATTATATATATATATATATATATATATATATATATATATATATATATATATATATGTGTGTGTGTGTGTGTGTGTGTGTGTGTGTGTGTGTGTGATGATTCTTGCACCTGCAAACTATGCTATATGTCATCATCATCATTGTTGTTGTTGTTTGTATTTGTTGTTGTTTTTCAACCAATATCAGAAAACATCATGATGAACACCAAGATCTTGAGAGGACAGGACATGTCATGATCAAGGACAGTGACCTCAGTGAGGGTAGATAATTAGTAGTACAGTATGTGTTATCTCCCTTTCTGGGGCCAACTGTCCTAGAATGAGAATTGTCTTTGTCATATGCTACAGTTTACTGTATTTTGTTATTGTGTTGTGTTGTGCTGTAGCGTGAGAACTGAAGAGGACATGATATGTAATGATCAAGGACAATGACTCTAGTGAGGGCAGATAATTAGTGGTACAGTATCAATTATCTCCCTTCCTGGAGTCAGAATCGTCTTTGAGGACTGCTACAGTTTGCTGTATTTTGGTGTTGTGTTGTATCGACCTACGCACCTCTGTGTGTGTGTGTGTGTGTGTGTGTGTGTGTGTGTGTGTGTGTGTGTGTGTGTGTGTGTGTGTGTGTGTGTGTGTGTGTGTGTTCACACTCTAGATTTACTCACGTGTATGGATATAATAATTGTTTGTCTGTGTTTTGTAGCACCGGCCAAACAAATGATACAGATTTCTTCATGCTATGTCAGAGTATGCTGGTGGGCCACCCTGTTCTGCGTCAGTGTACACAAGGAGAATTGATAATTGTAGTGTAAAATATAGGGGCTTTTCTCCTATATTTATTATGCCACATGATCGAATCATGTGGCATGAGAATCCATGATGTCAACAGAGCCAGCAAAGACGGGAACAAGGGGAGGAAGATCATGTTGGTGTCAGAGCGTGCAGTGGCTAATGCCATACCCATGGACGCAAACAGGTGAGACAGGTGATCTTATATTTGTGATATCCTTGCTTTTATAGGAGAACAACGATAACTCAAATAATTGAAAGAAGATAATCTATCTAATCAGTGAAAATCAGCTGAGAAGAGACCCAGTGAGCAAGGACAGTGACCACAGTAAGGGCAGATAATACAGTGTGCATTTGCCATTATCTCCTTTCCTGTGCGCCTCTGTCTTTGAGTCAAACTACTTCAACAAAAGTAGAAATCTGTTACACATAGTGCTGTTCCATGTACACTGAGTGACTGAATGGAATGTGTGCGTGTGGTAGTGATGATTCTTGCACTTGAAAACAATGTTTTATGTCACAATTGTTGTTATTGTTTGTTATTGTTTTTGTTTTTCAACCAATATCAGAAAAGATCATGGAGGGGATAGGACATGCCATGATCAAGGACAGTAACCTCAGTAAAGTAAAGGAGTCCCATAACCTATAAGGTCGTAGGGGAATGAGGCGTCAGAGACCTCACTTCTCTAGGGCCAGCATATTGAGGGCGGCGCCCATCTCCTCTCCCTCGCTGCTTTACCTTCCCTGACCCTAAAGAGGGCAGGTACCCATTTACAGCTGGGTGAACTGGGGGAACTGTACTGAAGCCAAGGCGCGCCAACGGTCACCCATCCAACTGGTAACCACGCTCGACGCTGCTTAACTTGGCTGGGGGAAAGCGAGTGCTCCGACCACTGAGCTATCCCGTCCCCAACCTCACCCCTGAGCTATCCCGTCCCCTAACCTCAGTAGGGGCAGATAATTACAGTATACGACGATTCTTGAACTCTGACAAATTGTTTGTCATTGTTGTTGCTGTTTGTTATTGTTGTTCTTCTTCGTCAAACAATATCAGAAAACATCATGAAGAACAC
This sequence comes from Rapana venosa, assembly GCA_028751875.1. Lineage (NCBI taxonomy): Eukaryota > Metazoa > Mollusca > Gastropoda > Neogastropoda > Muricidae > Rapana > Rapana venosa. The sequence continues at coordinate 27,872,304 of CM054135.1, forward strand.
CGAGAACTGGAGAGGACAGGACATATCAACATCAAGGACAATGACCTCAGTGAGGGCAGATAATTAGCAGTAGAGTATCTATTATCTTCTTTTTTGGGGTCGACTGCCCTGGAATGAGAATCGTCTTGGGCATTTGCTACAGTTTACTGTATTTTGTCATTGTGATATGTTGTACTGTAGCTCAAGAAGTGAAGAGGAGGTGATATGTCATGATCAAGGACAATGTCTCCAGTGAGGGCAGATAATTAGTGGTACATTATCTATTATCTCCTGTCCTGGAGTCAGAATCGTCTTTGAAAACTGCTACAGTATGTGGTATTTTGTTTCTGTGTTGTATCGACACCCCCCCCCTCCCCTGTGTGTGTGTGCTTGTTTGAACGTCTGTCCAGTAAAAGTGATTTTAACATGTGTGTGTGTGTGTATGTGTGTGTGTGTGTTTGCCCTCACTCTGTATGTACTAATGTGTATGGATGTAATACTTATATTTGTATTTTTTTGTAGTCCTGGCTAAACAAATGATACAGATGTCTGCATACAATGTTGGAGTATGATGAACGGCCACCATATTTTTGCCTCTGGGTACCCGAGGAGAACGGATAATTTTAGTATATATTATAGGTGTGTTCCCCTATATCTATTACACAACATGAGAGAATCATGTGGCATGAGAATCCATGATGTCAGCAGAGCCAGCAAAGGCAGGAACAAGGGGAGAAGGAGGATCATGTTGGTGCCAGAGTGTGAAATGGCTAATGCCTTTAGAAAACCAGTGATCAAGGACAGTGACCACAGTAAGGGCAGATAATACAGTGTGCATTAGTCATAATCTCCTTTTCTGTGGGCCTCTGTCTTTGAATCAAGAACTGCTTCAGCAAAAGTAGGAAAACTGTTGCACACAGTGTTGTACCGTTCACACTAAATGACTCAGCGGAATGTGTGTGTATGTGCGTGTCTCTGTGTGTGTGATGATTCTTGCACTTGAAAAAATTGTTTTATGTCATCATTGTTGTTGTTGATGTTGTTCTTCTTCAACCAATATCACAAGACATGAGGATTACCAAGAACTAGAGTGGACAGGACATGTCATGATCAAGAACAGTGACCTCCGTAGGGGCAGATAATTAGTAGTACAGTATTTATTGTATCCCTTTCTGTGGCGGGCTGTCCTAGATTGAGAATTGTCTGAGACAACTTTGACAGTTTGCTGTACTTTGTTATTGTGTTGTATTGTGCTGTAGTGCAAGAACTGCAGAGGACATATGTCATGATCAAGGACAATGACTCCAGTGAGGGAAGATAATAAGTGGTACAGTATCTATTATCTCCCTTCCTGGAGTCAGAATCGTCTTTGTGAACTGCTACAGTTTGTGGTATTTTGTTGTTGTGTTGTATGGACACACGAACGTGTGTCTGTATGTGTGTGTGTGCATGCGTGGGTGCGTGCATGTGTGTGGGTGAGTTCACTCTGCATGCACTAATGTGTATGGCTAGAATAATTATGTTTGTCTGTATTTTGTAGCTGGGGCTAAAGAAATGATACAGATGCCCGCATGTGATGCCACAGTATGAGGGGCCACTGTGTGTCTGTGTCAGCATACCTGAAGGAGATTTTATAATTTTAATGAAAGTTAAAGGTTTTCCCCCTTAGATTTAGTATATAACATCACGAAACCCTGTGGCACGAGAATCTATGATGTCAGCAGAGGCAGCAAAGACAGTAGGAACAAGCAGAGAAGGAGGATCATGTCGGTGTGATAGGGTGCAGTGGCTAACAGCGTACCTATGGAAGCAAACATGTGAGGCAGGTGATCAAGGACAGTGACCACAGTAAGGGCAGGTAATACAGTGTGCATTAGTCATTATCTCCTTTTCTGTAGGCCCCCGTCTTTGAGTCAAGAACTGCTTCAATAAAACGAAAAATTCTGTTAGGCATAGTCCTGCTCCACACACACTGAACGACTGAAAAGAGAGTGTGTGTGTGTGTGTGTGTGTGCGTTAGATGATTCTTGCACTTGAAAACAATGTTTTATGTCATCATCATTGTTCTAGTCATTGTTTGCTATTGTTGTTGTTCTTCTTCTTCAGCGAATATCAGAAAAGATCATGATGAACACCGAGAGCTGGAGTGGACAGGACATGTCATAATCAAGGGAATTGGTCTCAGTGAGGGCAGATAATTAGAAGTATTGTCTGTATTACCTCCCTTAGTGGGTCCACTGTCCTTGAATGATAATCGTCTTGGGAATATGCTACAGTTTACTGCATTTTTTTTTTATTGTGATGTGTTGTGTTGTAGCTACCGAACTAAAGAGGACATGATATGTAATGATCAAGGACAATGACTCCAGTGAGGGCAGATAATTAGCGGTACAGTATCTATTATCTCCCTTCCTGGAGTCAGAATCGTCTTTGAGAACTGCTACAATTTACGGAATTTTGTTGTTGGGTTGCATCGCCAGACGCACGTGTATGTGTAATCATGTGTGTGTGTGTGTGTGTGTGTGTGTGTGTGTGTGATTGTGTGTGTGTGTGTGTAGTGTGTGTGTGTTCGTTTGAACCAGTAAAATGTTATTTTATAATGTGTGTGTGTTTGCTCTCGCACTTTATGTTCTAACATGTATACATATAATAATTATGATTGTCCTTATTATATAGCACTGGCTCAACAAATGATACAGATGTCTGTATACAATGCCAGAGTATGATGATAAGCCACCATGTGTCTGCATCAGCGTACCTAAGGAGAATTGATAATTTTAGTGTAAATTATAGGTGTTTTCCACTATATCTTTCATACAACATGACCAAGCCATGTGGCATGATATTCCATGGTGTTAGCAGGGCCAGCAAAGACGAGAACAAGCAGAGGAGGAGGATCATGTCGGTGTCATAAGGTGCAGAGGCTAACACCATACCCACAGACGCAAACAGGTGAGACAGGTGATCTGATATTTGTGATATCCTCACTTTTTTAGGAGAAGAAGGAGAATGCAAATAATCGCAAGAAGGTAATCTGTTTGATCAGTGAAAATCAGTCAAGAAGAGACCCAATGAGCAAGGACAGTGAGCACAGTATGGGCAGATAATACAGTGTGTCTCAGTCATTATCTTTTTTTGTGTGGGCCACTGTCTTTGAATGAAGAACTGCTTCATCAAAACTAGAAAATCTACTACACATAGTGCTGTTCCATGCACGCTGAATGACTGAAGGGAATGTGCGTGTGTGATTGTATGTGTGTGTGTGTGTGTGTGTGTGTGTGTGTGTGTGTGTGTGTGTGTGTGTGTGTTTGCTGATTCTTGCACTTGAAAACAATGTTTTATGTTATCATTGTTGTCGTCATTGTTTGTTATTGTTGTGGTTGTTATTCGTCAAACATTTTCAGACAACATTATGAGGAACACCAAGAACTGGAGAGGACAGGAAATGTCACAATCAAGGACAGTGACCTCAGTAAGGGCAGATAATTAGTAGTATAGTATCTATTAACTCCCTTTCTGGGGCTGGTTGTCCTAGAATGAGAATTGTCTGGAACAACTACGACAGTGGTTAATGCCATACCCATGGATGCAAACACGCGACACAGGTGATCTTATATTTTTGATATCTTTGCTTTTATAGGAGAACATGGACAATGCAAATAATCTGAAAAAGTTAATCTATCTGATCAGTGAAAACCAGCTGAGTAGAAAACCAGTGATCAAGGACAGTGGCCACAGTAAGGGCAGATAATACAGTGTGCATTAGTTATAATCTCCTTTTCTGTGGGCCTCTGTCTTTGAATCAAGAACTTCTTCACCAAAAGTTGGAAATCTGCTACACTTAGTGCTGTTTTACACACACTGTATGACTGAATGGAAAGTTTGTGTGCGTTTGTGTGTGTGTGTGTGTGTGTGTGTGTGTGTGTGTGTGTGTGTGTGTGTGTGTGTGTTTGCGCGCTCGCATATGTGATGATTCTTGCACTTGAAAACAATGTTTTGTCATCATTGTTGTTGTTGTTTGTTATTGTTATTGTTGGTCTTCTTCAACCAATATCAGAAAACATCACGATAAACATCAAGAACTGGAGTGGACATGACATGTCATAATCAAGGGCAATGGCCTCAGTGAGGGCAGATAATTAGTAGAATAGTATGTATTATCTCCCTTAGTGGGGTTGACTGTCCTGGAATGAGAATCATCTTGGGCATTTGCTACAGTTTTCTGTATTTTGTAATTGTTATGTGTTGTGTTGTAGCTCAAGAACTAGAGGACATGATATGTAATGATCAATGACAATGACTCCAGTGAGGGCAGATAATTAGTGGTACATTATCTATTATCTCCTTTCCTGGAGTCAGAATCGTCTTTGAAAACTGCTACAGTTTGTGGTATTTTGTTTCTGTGTTGTATCCACACACACACACACACACACACACACACATACACACACACACACACACACACACACACACACACACACACACACACACACACACACACACACACACACACACACACACACACACACACACACACACACACACACACACACACACACACACACCTGTGTGTGTGCTTGTTTGAAAGTCTGCCCAGTAAAAAGTAATTTAAACATGTGTGTGTGTGTGTGTGTGTGTGCGTGTATTTGCCCTCACTCTGTATGTACTAATGTGTATGGATGTAATACTTATATTTGTCTGTTTTGTAGCATTGGCTAAACAAATGATACAGATGTCTGCATACAATGCTGGAGTGTGATGAAGGGCCACCATATGTTTGCCACTGCTACCCAAGGAGAATTGATAATTTTAGTGTAAATTTTAGGGGATTTTCCCCTATATCTTTTATACAAAATGACCAAGTCATGTGGCATGATAATCCATGATGTCAGCAGAGCCAGCAAAGACGGGAACAAGGGGAGAAGGAGGATCATGTTGGTGCCAGAGCGTGCAGTGGCTAATGCTGTTCCTATGGATGGAAACAGGTGAGACGGGTGATCTTAATTTTGTGATAGCCTCGCTTTTTTATAGGAGAACAAGGACAATACAAACAATGCAAGAAGGTAATCTATTTGATCATTGAAAATCAGCTGAGAGGAGACCCAGTGTTCAAGGACAGTGACCACAGTAAGGGCAGATAATACATTGTGCATTTGTCATTATCTCCTTTTCTGTGGGCCCCCTGTCTTTGAATCAAGAACTGCTTCATGAAAACATGCTTCATCAAAAGTAGAAAGTCTGTTACACACAGTGCTGTTCTACGCACATTGAATGACTGAACGGAATGTGAGTGTGTATGTGTTGATTCTTGCCAGTAATAGATTGAGAATTGTCTTGGACCTATGCTACAGTTTGCTGTGTTTTGTTATTGTGTTGTGTTGTGCTGTAGCTTGAAAACTGAGGAGGACATTATATGTCATGATCAATGACAATGACTCCAGTGAGGGCAGATAATTAGTGGTACAGTATCTATTATCTCCCTTCCTGGAGTCAGAATCGTCTTTGAGAACTGATACAATGTGCAGTATTTTGTTGTTGTGTTGTATTGACATATGCATGTGTGTGTGTGTGTGTGTGTGTGTGTGTGTGTGTGTGTGTGTGTGTGTGTGTGTGTGTGTGTGCATGTGTGTGTGTGTGTTTGTTTGTTTGAACGTGTGTGTGTGTATGTGTGTGTGTGTTTTGTGTGTGTGTGTGTGTGTGTGTGTGTGTGTGTGTGATGATTCTTGCACTTGAAAACAATGTTTTATGTTATCATCGTTGTTGTTGTTGTTGTTGGTTATTGTCGTTGTTCTTCCTTAACCAATATCAGAAAACATCACGACAGACACCAAGAACTTTGAGAGGACAGGACATGTCATGTTCAAGGTCTGTGACCTCAGTAAGGGCAGATAATTAGTAGTACAGTATCTATTATCAATGTTACTGCAGCCGGCTCTGCTACAATGAAAATTGTCTGGGACAACTACGATAGTTTTCTGTATTTTGTTATTGTGTTGTGTTGTGCAGTAGTATGAGAACTGAAAAAGACATGATATGTCATGATCAAGGACAATAACTCCAGTGAGGGCAGATAATTAGTGGCACAGTATCTATGATCTCCCTTCCTAGAGTCAGAATCGTCTTTGAGAACTGCTACAGTTTGTAGTATTTTGTTGTTGTATTGTATTGACACATGCACGTGCGTGTGTGTGTGTGTGTGAGTGTGTGTGTGTGTGTGTGTGTGTGTGTGTTCGTTTGAATGTGTGTGTGTGTGTGTGTGTGTGTGTGTGTGTGTGTGTGTGTGTGTGTGTGTGTGTGTGTGTGTGATGATTCTTGCACTTGAATACAATGTTTTATGCTATCATTAATGTTGTTGTTGTTGTTGTTTGTTATTGTTGTTTTTGTTCTTCATCAACCAATATCAGAAAACATCATGAGGAACACCAAGAACTGGAGAGGACAGGACATGTCATGATCAAGGACAGTGACCTCAGTGAGGGTAGATAATTAGTAGTACAGTATGTATTATCGTCCTTTCTGGGGCCAACTGTCCTAGAATGAGAATAGTTTTGGGCAATTGCTACAGTTTTCTATATTTTGTTATTGTTATGTGTTGTGTTGTAGCTCAAGAACTAAAGAAGACAATGTCATGATATGTAATGACCAAGGACAATGACTCCAGTGAGGGCAGAGAATTAGTGGTACAGTTTCTATTATCTCCCTTCCTGGAGTCAGAATCGTCTTTGAGAACTGCTACTGTTTGCAGTATTTTGTTGTTGTTGTGTTGTATCAACCAACGCACGCCCGCACGTGTGTGTGTGTGTGTGTGTGTGTGTGTGTGTGTGTGTGTGTGTATGTGTGTGTGTTGTGTGTGTGTGTGTGTGTGTGTGTGTGTGTGTGTGTGTGTGTGTGTGTGTGTGTTCACACTCTAGATTTACTCACGTGTATGGATATAATAATTATGTTTGTCTGTGTTTTGTAGCACCTGCTAAACAAATGATACGGATGTTTGTATAAAATGCCAGAGTATGATGATGATCCACCGTGTGTCTGCATCAGTGTATCCAAGGAGAATTGATAATTGTAGTGTAAAATAGAGGCTTTTCCCCTATATCTATTATACAACATGACCGAATAATGTGGCATGAGAATCCATGATGTCAGCAGGGCTAGCAAAGACCGAACATGGGGAGAAGGAGGATCATGTTGGTGTCAGTGTGTGCAATGGCTAATGCCGTACCCACAGATAGAAACAGGTGAGACAGGTGATCTTATATTTGTGATATCCTCGCTTTTATAAGAGAACAGGGACAATGGAAATACGTAAAAGAAGCTAATCGACCTGATCAGTGAAAATCAGCTGTGAAGAGACCCAGTGAGCAAGAACAGTGACCACAGTAAGAGCAGATAATACAGTGTGTATTAGTCATTATCTCCTTTTCATTTGGCCCCTTTCTTTGAATGAAGAATTGCTTCACCAAAAGTTGGAAATCTGTTTCACATAGTGCTGTTTCACGCACACTGAATGACTGAAAGGAATGTGTTTGTGTATGTGTGTGTGTGAGTGTGTGTGTGTGTGTGTGTGTATGTGTGTGTGTGAGTGTGTGTGTGTGTGTGTGTGTGCTGATTCTTGCACTTGAAAACAATGTTTTATGTCATCATAGTTGTTGTTGTTGTTTGTCATTGTTTTGGTTGTTCTTCGTTCAACAAATATCAGAAAACATCATGATGAACACCAAGAACTGGAGAGGACAGGACATGTCATGATCAAGGACAGTGACCTCAGTGAGGGCAGATAATTAGTAGTACAGTATCTATTACCTCCATTTCTGGGGCCACCTGTCAAAGAAAGAGAATTGTCTTGGACATATGCTAGAGTTTACTGTATTTTGTTATTGTGTTGTGTTGTGCTGTAGCATGAAAACTGAGGAGGACGTGATATGTCATGATCAATGACAATGACTACAGTAAGGGCAGATAATTAGTGATACAGTATCTATGATCTCCCTTCCTGGAGTCAGAATCGTCTTTGAGAACTGCTACAATGTGCAGTATTTTGTTGTTGTGTTGTATTGATATATGCACGTGTGTGTGTGTGTGTGTGTGTGTGTGTGTGTGTGTGTGTGTGTGTGTGTGTGTGTGTGTGTGTGTTATGATTATTGCACTTGAAAACAATGTTTTATGTTATCATTGTTGTCGTCATTGTTTGTTATTGTTGTGGTTGTTCTTCGTCAAACATTATCAGACAACATTATGAGGAACACCAGGAACTGGAGAGGACAGGACATGTCATGATCAAGGACAGTGACCTCAGTAAGGGCAGATAATTAGTAGTACAGTATCTATTAAGTCCCTTTCTGGGGCTGGTTGTCCTAGAATGAGAATTGTCTGGAACAACTATGACAGTGGTTAATACCATACCCATGGTCGCAAACAGGTGACACAGGTGATCTTATATTTTTGATATCCTTGCTTTTATAGGAGAACATGGACAATGCAAATAATCTCAAAAAGTTAATCTATCTGATCAGTGAAAACCAGCTGAGTAGAAAACCAATGATCAAGGACAGTGACCACAGTAAGGGCAGATAATACAGTGTGCATTAGTCATAATCTCTTTTTCTGTAGGCCCCTGTCTATGAATCAAAAACTGCTTCACCAAAAGTTGGAAATCTGCTACACTTAGTGTTGTTCCATACACACTGAATGACTGAATGGAAAGTGTGTGTGTGTGTGTGTTTGTGTGTGTTTGTGTGTGTGTGTGTGCGTGTGTGTCTCATGATTCTAGCACTCTGAAATTTTTTTAATTATCATAGTTGTTGTTGTTTGTTATTGTTGTTCTTCTTTGTCGACCAGTATCACAAAAACATGACGACGAACACCAAGAACTCAAAAGGACAGGGCAAGTCATAATCAAAGACAGTGACCTCATTGAGGGCAGACAATTAGTAGTAAAGTATCTATTATATGCCTTTCTGGGGCTGACTGTCCTAGAATGAGAATAGTCTGGGACAACTATGACAGTTTGGTGTATTTTGTTATTTTGTTGTGTTGTGCTGTAGCGCCACAACTGAAGAAGACATGATGTGTCATGATCAAGGACAATGACTCCAGTGAGGGCAGATAATTTGTGGTACATTATCTATTATCTCCCTTTCTGGAGTCAGAATCGTCTTTGAGAACTGCTACAGTTTGCAGAATTTGTTGTTGTGTTGTATCGAAACACGCACGTAAGTGTGTGTGTGTGTATGTGTTTGTGTGTGTGTGTGTGTGTGTGTGTTTGTTTGAACGTGTGTGTGTGTGTGTGTGTGTGTGTGTGTGTGTGTGTGTGTGATGAATTTTGCACTTGAAAACAATGTTTTTATGCCATCAATAATGTTGTTGTTGTTTGTTATTGTTGTTTTTGTTCTTCATCAACCAATATCAGAAAACATCACGAGGAACACCAAGAACTGGAGAGGACAGGACATGTCATTATCAAGGACAGTGACCTCAGTGAGGTTAGATAATTAGAAGTACAGTATGTATTATCGCCCTTTCTGGGGCCAACTGTCCTAGAATAAGAATTGTCTAGGACATATGCTACAGTTTACTGTATTTTGTTATTGTGATGTATCGTGCTGTAGCCAAAGAACTGAAGAGGACATAATATGCCATGATCAAGGACAATGACTCAAGTGAGGGCAGATAATTAGTGGTACAGTATCAATTATCTCCCTTCCTGGAGTCAGTATTGTCTTTGAGGACTGCTACAGTTTGTGGTATTTTGGTGTTGTGTTGTATCGACACACGTACGTGTGTGTGTGTTTGAACGTTTTGCATTTACTAATGTGTATCTATATTATAGTTAGCCTGTCTGTATTTTGTAGCACCAGCTAAACAAATGATACAGATGTCTGTATACAATGCTGGAGTAAGCTGATGGGCCAACATGTGTCTGCGTCAGCGTACCCAAGTAGAATGAATAATTTTAATGTAAATTATAGGTGTTACTGCTATATCTATCATACAACATGACCAAGTCATATGGCATGAGAATCCATGATGTCAGTAGAGCCAGCAAAGACCGGAATACAAGGAGAAGGAGGATCATGGTGGTGTCAGAGTGTGCAGTAACTAATGCGGTACCCATGGATGCAAAGAGGCGATACAGGTGATCTGATATTTGTGATATCCTCGCTTTTATAGGAGAACAAGGATAATGCAAATAATGACAAGAAGTTAATCTACCTGATCAGCGAAAGTCAGCTGAGAAGAAAACCAGTGATGAAGTACAGTGACCATAGTAAGGGTAGATAATACAGTGTGCATTAGTCATTATCTCCTTTTCTGTTGGCCCCTGTCTTTGAGTCAAGAACTGCTTCATCAAAAGTTGGAAATCTGTTACACATAGTGCTGTTCCATGCACACTGAATGACTCAGCGGAATGTGTGTGTATGTGTGTGTCTGTGTTTGTGATGATTCTTGCACTTTAAAACAATGTTTTATGTTATCATTGGTGTTGTTGATGTTAATTGTTGTTGTTGTTCTCTTTCTTCTTCAACAATATCACAAGACATGAGGATTACCAAGAACTAGAGTGAACAGGACATGTCATGATCAAGGACAGTGACCTCAGTAAGGGCAGATAATTAGTAGTACAGTATTTATTATCTCCCTTTCTGGGGCCCACTGTCCTAGATTGAGAATTGTCTGGGACAACTACGGCAGTTTGCTGTATTTTGTTATTGTGTTGTATTGTGCTGTAGTGCAAGAACTGCAGAGGACAGGATATGTCATGATCAAGGATAATGACTCCAGTGAGGGCAGATAACTAGCGGTACAGTATCTATTATCTCCCTTCCTGTTGTCAGAATCGTCTTTGAGAACTGCTACAGTTTGTGGTATTTTGTTGTTGTGTTGTATCGACACACGCACGTGTGTGTGTGTGTGTGTGGTGTGTGTGTGTGTGTGTGTGTGTGTGTGTGTGTGTGGTGTGTGTGTGTGTGTGTGTGTGTGTGTGTGTGTGTGTGTGTGTGTGGTTACTCTGCATGCACTAATGTGTATGGATAGAATAATTATGTTTGTCTGTAGTTTGTAGCAGGGGCTAAAAAAATGATACAGATGTCCGCATGTGATGCCACAGTATGATGGGCCACTGTGTGTCTGTGTCAGCATACCTGAAAGTGATTTGATAATCTTAATGAAAATTATAGGTTTACCCCCTTAGATTTACTCTATAACATCACCAAGTCCTGTGGCACCAGAATCTATGATGTCAGCAGAGGCAGCAAAGACAGTAGGAACAAGCAGAGAAGGAGGATCATGTCAGTGGCATACGGTGCAGTAGCTAACAGGGTCCCTATGGACGCAAACAGGTGAGACAGGTGATTTTATGTTTGTGATATCCTCGCTTTTATAGGAGAACAAAGATAACGAAAATAATCACAAGAAGTTAGTCTATTTGATCAGTGAAAGTCAGCTGAGAAGAGACTCAATGAGGAAGGATAGTGACCACAGTAAGGGCAGATAATTCAGTGTGTATCAGTCATTATCTCCTTTTCTGTGGGCCTCTGATTTTGAATCAAGAACTGCTTCATCAAAAGTAGAAAATCTGTTACACATAATGCTGTTCTATACACACTTAATGATTGAACTGAAAGAGCATGTGTGATGAATTTTACACCTGGAAAATATTTTTTCTCATCACTGTTGTTGTTGTTGTCGTTTGTTATTGTTGTTGTTTTTCTTCCTCAACCAATATCAGAAACCATCATGAGGAACATCGAGAACTCGGGAGGACAGGACATGTCATGATCAAGGACAGTGACCTCAGTAAGGGCAGATAATTAGTAGTACAGTATCTATTAACTCCCTTTCTGGGGCCGACTGTCCTAGAATGAGAATTGTCTGGGATAACTATGACAGTTTGCAGTATCCTATGATTGTGTTGTGTAGTGCTGTTGCACGAGAACTGAAGACGGCATGATATGTCATGATCAAGGACAATGACTCCAGTGAGGGCAGATAATTAGTGGTACAGTATCTATTATCTCCTGTCCTGGAGTCAGAATCGTCTTTGAAAACTGCTACAGTTTGTGGTATTTTGTTTCTGTGTTGTATCGACACACAACCCCCCCCCCCCCTGTGTGTGTGTGCTTGTTTGAACGTCTGTCCAGTAAAAGTGATTTTAACATGTGTGTGTGTGTGTCTGTGTGTGTGTGTGTGTTTGCCCTCACTCTGTATGTACTAATGGGTAAGGATGTAATACTTATATTTGTCTGTTTTTGTATCACTGGCTAAACAAATGATACAGATGTCTGCATACAATGCTGGAGTATGATGAACGGCCACCATATGTTTGCGTCTGCATAACCAAGGAGAATTGCTAATTTTAGTGTAAATTTTAGGGGCATTTCCCCTATATCTATTATACAAAATGACGGAATCATGAAGCATGAGAATCCACGATGTCAGCAGAGTCAGCAAAGACTAGAACAAGAGGAGAAGGAGGATCATGGTGGTGTCCTAGGGTGCAGTGGCTAATGCCATACCCATGGATGGAAACAGGTGAGACGGGTGATCTTATTTTTGTGATAGCCTCGCTTTTTATAGGAGAACAAGGACAATGCAAACAATGCAAGAAGGTAATCTATTTGATCAGTGAAAATCAGCTGAGCAGAGACCCAGTGTTCAAGGACAGTGAACACAGTAAGGGCAGATAATACAGTGTGCATTAGTCATTATCTCCTTTGCTGTGGGCCCCTGTCTTTGAATCAAGAACTGCTTCATCAAAAGTAGAAAGTTTGTTACACACAGTGCTGTTCTATGCGCATTGAATGACTGAA
>CM054135.1:27887588-27920088 GCA_028751875.1 Rapana venosa
TTTTGCACGTGCGCGTGTGTGTATGTGTGTGTGTGCTCACTCTGCATGTACTCAGGTGTATGGATATGTATATGTTTGTCTGCATTTTGTAAACCAGGCTAAACAAATAAGACAGATGTCCACATACAATACTCGAGTATGATGGGCTACTGTAGGTCTGATTCAGTGCACCTGAAGGAGAATTGATAATTTTATGTAAATTATAATGTGCTTTTTCCCTTATATTTTCTCTATAATATCATTGAATCCTGTAGCATGAGAATCCATGATGTCAGGAGGGCGAGCAAGGCAGGAACAAGTTGAGAGGGAGGTCATGTTGGTGTTCTAGGGTGCAGGGATTACTGACATACCCATCGACACAAACAGGTGACACAGGTGATCTTATATTTTTGATATCCTTGCTTTTATAGGAGAACAAGGACAATGCAAATGATTGCAAGAAGGTAATCTATCTGATCATTGCAAACCATCTGAGTAGAAAACCAGTGATCAAGGATAGTGACCACAGTAAGGGCAGATAATACAGTGTGCATTAGTCATAATCTCCTTTTCTGTTGGCCCCTGTCTTTGAATCAAGAACTGCTTCAGGAAAAGTTGGAAATCTGTTACACATAGTGCTATTTCACATACACAGAATGACTGAATGGAAAGTGTGTGTGTGTATGTGTGTGTGTGTGTGTGTGTGTGTGTGTGTGTGTGTGTGTTCGTTTGAACGTCTATCCAGTAAAAAGTGATTTTAGACATGTGTGTGTGTGTGTGTGTGTGTGCTCTCACTCTTTATTTACTAACGTGTATGTATATAATAATTATGTTTGTATTTTGTAGCACCAGCTATATAAATAATACAGATGACTGCACACAATGCAGGAGTATGATGGGTGGCTTGGCCACCGTGTGTCTGGTCAATGTACCAGAAGGAGAATTGGTAATTTTAGTGTAAATTATAGGAGTTTTCCCCATACATTTACTATATAACATCACCGATTCATGTGTCACGAGAATCCATGATGTCAGCAGAGCCAGCAAAGATGGAACAAGGGGAGAAGGAGGATCATGTTGGTGTCAGAACATGCAATGGCTAATGCCGTACCCATGGACACAAACAGGTGAGACAGGTTGTCCAATATTTGTGATATCCTTGCTTTTATAGGAGAACAAGGAGAATGCAAATAATTGCAAGAAGGTAGTCTATCTGATCAGTGAAAATCAACTGAGAAGAGACCCAGTGATCAAGGACAGTGACCACAGTAAGGGCAGATAATACAGTGTGCATTTGTCATTATCTCCTTTTCTGTTGGCCACTGTCTTTGAACTGATTCAACAAAACTAGAAAATCTGTTACACAGTGCTGTTCCATGCACACTGATTGACTCAGCGGAATGTGCGTGTATGTTTGTGTTTGTGTGTGTGATGATTCTTGCAATTTAAAACAATCTTTCATGTCATCATTGTTGTTGTTGTTGTTCTCTTTCTTCTTCAATCAATATAATAAAACATGAGGATTACCAAGAACTAGAGTGGACAGGACATGTAATGATCAAGGACAGTCACCTCAGTAGGGGCAGATAATTAGAAGTGCAGTAATTATTATCTCCCTTTCTGGGGCTGGTTGTCCTAGAATGAGAATTGTCTGGGACAACTTCGACAGTTTGCTGTATTTTGTTATTGTGTTTTGTTGTGCTGTAGCGATATAACTGCAGAGGACAGGATATGTCATAATCAAGGACAATGACTCCAGTGAGGGCAGATAATTAGTGGCATAGAATCTATTATCTCCCTTCTTGGAGTCAGAATCGTCTTTGAGAACTGCTACAGTTTATGGTATTTTGGTGTTGTGTTGTATCGACACACGCACGTGTGTGTGGTGTGTGTGTGTGTGTGTGTGTGTGTGTGTGTGTGTGTGTGTGTGTGTGTGTGTGTGTGTGCATGTGTGTGTGTATGCGTACGAGCGTGCATGTGTGTGAATGTGTTAACTCTGCATGCACTAATGTATATGGATAGAATAACTATGTTTGTCTGTATTTTGTAGCAGGGGATAAACAAATGATACAGATGTCGTATGTAATGCAACAGTATGATGGGCCACCGTGTGTGTGTGTGTGTGTGTGTGTGTGTGTGTGTGTGTGTGTGTCAGTAAACCTGAAGGAGATTTTATAATTTAAATGAAAATTATAGGTTTTCCCCTTAGTTTTACTATACAACATCACCAAGTTCTGTTGCATGTGAATCTATGATGTCAGCAGAGGCAGCAAAGACAGTAGGAACAAGCAGAGAAGGAGGATCATGTCAGTGTGATAGGGTGCAGTGGCTAACAGCGTACCTATGGAAGCAAACATGTGAGGCAGGTGATCTTATGTTTGTGATATCCTCGCTTTTATAGGAGAACAAAGACAACGAAAATAATCCCAAGAAGTTACACTATCTGTTCAGTGAAAATCAGCTGAGAAGAGACCCAGTGGTCAAGGACAGTGACCACAGTAAGGGCAGATAATACAGTGTGCATTAGTCATTATCTCCTTGTCTGTAGGCCACTGTCTTTGAGTCAAGAACTGCTTCAATAAAACGAAATATTCTGTTACACACAGTGCTGTTCCACACACACTGAACGACTGAAAGGAATGTGAGTGAGTGTGTGTGTGTGTGTGTGTGTGTGAGATGATTCTTGCACTTGGAAAAAATATTTTATGTCATCATCATTGTTGCTTTTTGTTGTTTGTTATTGTTGGTCTTCGTCAACCAATATAAGAAAACATGATGATGAGCACCCAGAACTGGAGAGGACAGGACACGTCATGATCAAGGACAGTGACCGCAGTAAGGGCAGATAATTAATAGTGCAGTATCTATTATCTCCCTTTCTGGGGCTGATTGTTCTAGAATGAGAATTGTCTTGGACATATGCTACAGTCTGCTGTATTTTCTAATTGTGTTGTGTTTGTGCTGTCGCGCAACAACTGAAGAAGGCATGATATGTCATGATCAAGGACAATGACTCCAATGAGGGCAGATAATTAGTGGTACAGTATCTATTATCTCCCTTCCTAGAGTCTGAATCATCTTTGAGAACTGCTACAGTTTGTGGTATTTTTGTTGTTGTGTTGTATTGACACATGTACGTGTTGGTGTGATAGGGTGCAGTGGCTAACAGCCTACCCATGGATGCAAACATGTGAGGCCGGTGATCTTATGCTTGTGATATCCTCCCTTTAATGGGAGATCAAGGACAATGCAAATAATCACAAGAAATAATGCTATCTGATCAATGAAAATAAGTTGAGAAGAGACCTAGTGAGCAAGGACAGTGACCACAGTAAGGGTAGATAATACAGTGTGCTCTAGTCATTATCTCCTTTTCTGTTGGCCCCTGTCTTTGAGTCAAGAACTGCTTCAGGACAAGTTGGAAATCTGTTTCACATAGTGCTGTTCCATGCACACTGAATGACTGAATTGAAATTGTGTGTGGTTGTGTGTGTGTGTGTGTGTGTGTCTTTTTATGCGCCCAATGATTCTTGCACTTGAAAACAATGTTTTATGTCATCATTGTTGTTGCTTGTTATTGTTGTCCTTCTTCAACCAATATCAGAAAACATCATGATGAACACCAAGAACTGGAGTGGACAGGACATATCATAATCAAGAGCAATGGCCTTAGTGATGGCAGATAATTATTAGTATAGTATGGATTATCTCCCTTAGTGGGATTGACTGTCCTGGAATGAGAATCGTCTTGGGCATTTGCTACAGTTTACTGTATTTTGTTATTGTGATGTGTTGTGTTGTAGCTCAAGAACTAAAGAGGACATGATATGTAATGATCAATGACAATGACTCCAGTGAGGGCAGATAATTAGTGGTATAGTATCTATTATCTCCCTTCCTGGAGTCAGAATCGTCTTTGAGAACTGCTACAGTTTGCAGTATTTTGTTGTTGTGTTGTATCCACACACACAGGTGTGTGTGTGTGTGTGTGTGTGTGTGTGTGTGTGTGTGTGTGTGTGTGTGTGTGTGTGTGTGTGTGTGTGTTTGAATGTCTATCAAGTAAAAAGTGATTTTAAATATGTTTGCATGTTTGCTCTCACTCTGTATGTACTAACTTGTATGGATATAATGATTATATTTGTCTGTATTTTATAGCCTTGGCCAAACAAATGATACAGATTTCTTCATGCAATGCCGGAGTATGGTGATGGGCCACCCTGTTCTGCGTCAGTGTACACAAGGAGAATTGATAATTGTAGTGTAAAATATAGGTGCTTTTCCCCTATATTTATTATACAAAATGATCGAATCATGTGGCATGAGAATCAATGATGTCAGCAGAGCCAGCAAAGACGGGAACAAGGGGAGGAAGATCATGTTGGTGTCAGAGCGTGCATTGGCTAATGCCGTACCCATGGACGCAAACAGGTGAGACAGGTGGTCTGATATTTTTTGATATCCTTGCTTTCATAAGAGAACAAGGACAACGCAAGTAATTGAAAGAAGGTTATCTATCTGATCAGTGAAAATCAACTGAGAAGAGACCCAATGAGCAAGTACAGTGACCACAGTAAGGGCAGATAAAACAGTGTGCATTTGTCATTATCTCCTTTACTGTGGACCCCTGTCTCTGAGTCAGGAACTGCTTGAACAAAAGTAAAAAAAATCTGTTACACATAGTACTGTTCCATGCACACTGATTGACTCAGCCGAATGTGTGTGTATGTTTGTGTGTGTGTGTGTGTGTGTGTGTGTGTGTGTGTGTGTGTGTGTGTGTGTGCTGATTCTTGCACTTTAAAACAATGTTTTATGTCATCATTGTTGTTGTTGTTGCTGTTCTCTTTCTTCTTCAACCAATATCATAAAACATGAGGATTACCAAGAACTAGAGTGGACAGGATATGTCATGATCAAGGACAGTCACCTCAGTAGGGGCAGATAGTTAGTAGTACAGTATTTATTATCTCCCTTTCTGGGGCTGGTTGTCCTAGAATGAGAATTGTATGGGACAACTACGACAGTTTTCTGTATTTTGTTATTGTGTTTTGTTGTGCTGTAGCGATATAACTGCAGAGGACAGGATATGTCATAATCAAGGACAATGACTCCAGTGAGGGCAGATAATTAGTGGCATAGAATCTATTATCTCCCTTTTTGGAGTCAGAATCGTCTTTGAGAACTGCTACAGTTTATGGTATTTTGGTGTTGTGTTGTATAGACACACGCACGTGTGTGTGTGTGTGTGTGTGTGTGTGTGTGTGTGCGTGCGTGCGTGTGTGTGTGCATGCGTGCGTGCGTGCGTGCATGTGAGTTGGTGTGTTCACTCTGCATGCACTGTGTATGGATAGAATAACTATGTTTGTCTGTATTTTGTAGCAGGGGATAAACAAATGATACAGATGTGGTATGTAATGCCACAGAATGATGGGCCTCCGTGTGTGTCTTTGTCAGCATACCAGAAGAAGATTTTATAAGTTTAATGAAAATTAAAAGGTTTCTCCTCTTAGATTGGGTATATAACATCACCAAGTCCTGTGGCATCAGAATCTATGATGTCAGCAGAGGCAGCAAAGACAGTAGGAACAAGCAGAGAAGGAGGATCATGTCAGTGTGATAGGGTGCAGTGGCTAACATCGTACCTATGGAAGCAAACATGTGAGGCAGGTGATCTTATGTTTGTGATATCCTCGCTTTTATAGGAGAACAAAGACAACAAAAATAATCAAAAGAAGCTACACTATCTGTTCAGTGAAAATCAGCTGAGAAGAGACCCAGTGGTCAAGGACAGTGACCACGGTAAGGGCAGATAATACAGTGTGCATTAGTCATTATCTCCTTTTCTGTAGGCCACTGTCTTTGAGTCAAGAACTGCTTCAATAAAACGAAAATTTCTGTTACACATAGTGCTGTTCCACACACACTGAACGACTGAAAGGAATGTGTGTGTGTGTGTGTGTGTGTGTGTGTGTGTGTGTGTGTGTTTGTGTGCGCGCGTCAGATGATTCTTGCACTTGAAAACAATGTTTTATGTCATCATCATTGTTCTTGTCATTGTTTGTTATTGTTGTTGATGTTCTTCTTCAGCCAATATCAGAAAAAATCATGATGAACACCGAGAACTGGAGTGGACAGGACATGTCATAATCAAGGGCATTGGTCTCAGTGAGGGCAGATAATTAGAAGTATTGTATGTATTATCTTCCTTAGTGGGTCCACTGTCCTTGAATGATAATCGTCTTGGGCATATGCTACAGTTTACTGCATTTTGTTATTGTGATGTGTTGTGTTGTAGCTACAGAACTAAAGAGGACATGATATGTAATGATCAAGGACAATGACTCCAGTGAGGGCAGATAATTAGTGGTACAGTATCTATTATCTCCCTTCGTGGAGTCAGAATCGTCTTTGAGAACTGCTACAATTTACGGAATTTTGTTGTTTTGTTGCATCGCCACACGCACGTGTATGTGTAATCATGTGTGTGTGTGTGTGTGTGTGTGTGCGCGCGCGCTGCGCGCGCGCGCGTGTGTGTGTGTGTGTGATTGTGTGTGTGATTGTGTGTGTGTGTGTAGTGTGTGGGTGTTTGTTTGAACATCTATCCAGTAAAAATGTTATTTTATAATGCGTGTGTGTTTGCTCTCGCACTTTATGTTCTAACATGTATACATATAATAATTATGTTTGTCCTTGTTATATAGCAATGGCTCAACAAATGATACAGATGTCTGTATACAATGCCGGAGTATGATGATGGGCCTCCATGTGTCTGCATCAGCGTACCTAAGGAGAATTGATAATTTTAGTGTAAATTATAGGTGTTTTCCACTATATCTTTCATAGAACATGACCAAGCCATGTGGCATGATATTCCATGACGTTAGCAGGGCCAGCAAAGACGAGACCAAGCAGAGGAGGAGGATCATGTCGGTGTCATAAGGTGCAGAGGCTAACACCATACCCACAGACGCAAACAGGTGAGACAGGTGATCTGATATTTGTGATATTCTCACTTTTATAGGAGAACAAGGAGAATGCAAATAATCGCAAGAAGGTAATCTATCTGATCAGTGAAAATCAGTCAAGAAGAGACCCAATGAGCAAGGACAGTGACCACAGTAAGGGCAGATAATACAGTGTGTATCAGACATTACCTCCTTTTCTTGTGTGGGCCACTGTCTTTGAATGAAGAACTGCTTCATCAAAACTAGAAAATCTGCTACACATAGTGCTGTTCCATGCACGCTGAATGACTGAAGGGAATGTGCGTGTGTGATTGTGTGTGTGTGTGTGTGTGTGTGTGTGTGTGTGTGTGTGTGTGTGTGTGTGTGTGGCTGATTCTTGCACTTGAAAACAATGTTTTATGTTATCATTGTTGTCGTCATTGTTTGTTATTGTTGTGGATGTTATTCGTCAAACATTTTCAGACAACATTACGAGGAACACCAAGAACTGGAGAGGACAGGAAATGTCATGATCGAGGACAGTGACCTCAGTAAGGGCAGATAATTAGTAGTACAGTATCTATTAACTCCCTTTCTGGGGCTGGTTGTCCTAGAATGAGAATTGTCTGGAACAACTACGACAGTGGTTAATGCCATACCCATGGATGCAAACAGGTGACACAGGTGATCTTATATTTTTGATATCCTTGCTTTTATAGGAGAACATGGACAATGCAAATAATCTCAAAAAGTTAATCTATCTGATCAGTGAAAACCAGCTGAGTAGAAAACCAGTGATCAAGGACAGTGGCCACAGTAAGGGCAGATAACACAGTGTGCATTAGTCATAATCTCCTTTTCTGCGGGCCTCTGTCTTTGAATAAAAAACTGCTTCACCAAAAGTTGGAAGTCTGCTACACTTAGTGCTGTTCCACACACACTGTATGACTGAATGGAAAGTTTGTGTGCGTGTGTGTGTGTGTGTGTGTGTGTGTGTGTGTGTGTTTGCGCGGGCGCGGGCGCGTGTGTGATGATTCTTGCACTTGAAAACAATGTTTTGTCATCATTGTTGTTAATGTTTGTTATTGTTATTGTTGGTCTTCTTCAACCAATATCAGAAAACATCATGATGAATACCAAGAACTGGAGTAGACATGACATGTCATAATCAAGGGCAATGGCCTCAGTGAGGGCAGATAATTAGTAGAATAGTATGTATTATCTTCCTTAGTTGGGTTGACTGTCCTGGAATGAGAATCATCTTGGGCATTTGCTACAGTTTTCTGTATTTTGTTATTGTTATGTGTTGTGTTGTAGCTCAAGAACTAAAGAGGACATGATATGTAATGATCAAGGACAATGACTTCAGTGAGGGCAGATAATTAGTGGTACAGTATCTATTATCTCCCTTCCTGGAGTCAGAATCGTCTTTGAGAACTGCTACAGTTTGCAGTATATTGTTGATGTGTTGTATTGACACACGAACGTGTGTGTATGTGTATGTGTATGTGTATGTGTGTACACTCTGCATTTACTCACGTCTATGGATATAATAATTATAGTTGTCTGTATTTTATAGCACCAGAAATAACAAATGATACAGATGTCTGTATACAATGCCGGATTATGATGATGGGCCACCATGTATCTGCGTCAGCGCACCCAAGGACAATTGATACTTTTAGTGTAAATTATAGGGGTGTTACCCCATTATCTATTAAACAAAATGACTGAATCAGGTGGCATGAGAATCCATGATGTCAGCAGAGCCAGCAAAGACCAGAACAAGGGGAGAAGGAGGATCATGTTGGTGTCAGTGCGTGCAGTGGCTAATGCCGTACCCATGGATGGAAACATGTGAGACAAGTGTTCTGATAATTGTGATATCCTCGCTTTTAAAGGACAACAAGGACAATGCAAATAATGACAACAAGTTAATGTATCTGATAATTAAAAATCAGCTGAGAAGAGACCCAGTGATCAAGGACAGTGACCATAGCAAGGGCATATAATGCAGTGTGCATAAGTCATTATCTCCTTTTCTGTGGGCCCCTGTATTTGAGTCAAGATTTGCTTCAACAAAAGTAGGAAATCTGCTATACATAGTGCTGTTCCATGCACACTGAATGACTCAGCGGAATGTGTGTATGTGTGTGTCTGTGTGTGATGATTCTTGCACTTGAAAACAATGTTTTATGTCATCATTGTTGTTGTTGATGTTGATTGTTACTGTTGTTGTTGTTCTTCTTCAACCAATATCACAAAATATGAGGAGTCCAAGAACTAGAGTGGACAGGACATGTCATGTTCAAGGAGAGTGACATCAGTATTAGCAGATAATTAGTAGTACAGTATTTATTATCTTCCTCTCTGGGGGCTGACTGTCCTAGATTCAGAATTGTCAGGGATAACTATGACAGTTTGCTGTATTTTATTATTGTGTTGTGTTGTGCTGTAGCATGAGAAATGAAGAAGACATGATATGTCATGATTACGGACAATGACTCCAGTAAGGGCAGATAATTAGTGGTACAGTATCTATTATATCCCTTCCTGGAGTCAGAATCATCTTTGAGAACTGCTACAGTTTGGGGAATTTTGTTGTTGGGTTGTATTGACACATGCACGTGTGTGTGTGTGTGTGTGTGTGTGTGTGTGTGTGTGTGTGTGTGTGTGTGTGTGTGTGTGTGTGTGTTTGAACGTGTGTGTTTGTGTGTGTGTGATGAATCTTGCACTTGAAAACAATGTTTGATGCCATCAATAATGTTGTTGTTGTTGTTTGTTATTGTTGTTTTTGTTCTTCATCAACCAATATCAGAAAACCTCATGATGAACACCAAGAACTGGAGAGGACAGGACATGTCATGATCAAGGACAGTGACCTAAGTGAGGGTAGATAATTAGCAGTACAGTATGTATTATCGCCCTTTCTGGGGCCAACTGTCCTAGAACGAGAATTATCTAGGACATATGCTAAAGTTTACTGTGTTTTGTTATTGTGATGTATCGTGCTGTAGCCCAAGAACTGAAGAGGACATGATATGTCATGATCAAGGACAATGACTCAAGTGAGGGCAGATAATTAGTGGTACAGTATCTATTATCTCCCTTCCTAGAGTCAGAATCGTCTTTGAGGACTGCTACAGTTTGTGGTATTTTGTTGTGTTGTATCAACCTACGCACGTGTGTGTGTGTGTGTGTGTGTGTGTGTGTGTGTGTGTGTGTGTGTGCGCGCGCGCACTGTGCATATACTCACGTGTATAGACACATACATGTTTGTCTGTACTTTGTAGCACCTGCTAAACAAATGATACAGGTGTCCGAATAGGATACAACAGTATCATGGGCCACAGTAGGTCTAATTGCGTGTGTGTACGTGTGTGTGTGTTTGCTCTCACGCTTCATGTACTAATGTGTATGGGTATAATAATTATGTTTGTCTGTATTTTGTAGCACTGGCTAAATAAATGATACAGGATGTCTTGTGTGTATGTCAGCATACCCAAGGACAATTGATAATTTTAGTGTAAATCATAAGGGCTTTCCCCCTATATCTATTATGCAACATGTCCGAATCATGTGGCACTGGAATCCATGACTTCAGCAGAGCCAGCAAAGACCCAACAAGGGGAGAAGGAGGATCACGTTGGTGTCAGAGTGTGCAGTGGCTAATGCCGGACTCATGGATGGAAACATGTGAGACAAGTGTTCTGATAATTGTGATATCTTCGCTTTTAAAGGACAACAAGGACAACGCAAATAATCACAATATGATCAGTGAAAATCAGCTGAGAAGAGACCCAGTGATCTAGGACAGTGACCACAGTAAGGGCAGATAATACAGTGTGCATATGTCATTATCTCCTTTTCTGTGGGCCCCTGTCTTTGAGTCAAGAACTGCTTCATCAAAAGTAGGAAATCTGTTACACATAGTACTATTCCATGCACACTGAATGACTCAGTGGAATGTGTGTATGTGTGTGTCTGTGTGCGATGATTCTTGCACTTGAAAACAATGTTTTATGCCATCATTGTTGTTGTTGATGTTGATTGTTATTGTTGTTGTTGTTCATCTTCAACCAATATTACAAAACATGAGGATTACCAAGAACTAGAGTGGACAGGACATGTCATGATCAAGGACAGTGACCTCAGTAGGGGCAGATAATTAGTAGTACAGTATTTATTATATCCCTTTCTGGGGCCCACTGCCCTAGAATGAGAATTGTCTGGGATAACTACGGCAGTTTGCTGTATTTTGTTATTGTGTTGTATTGTGCTGTAGTGCAAGAACTGCAGAGGACAGGATATGTCATGATCAAGGACAATGACTCCAGTGAGGGCAGATAATTAGTGGTACAGTATCTATTATCTCCCCTCCTGTTGTCAGAATCGTCTTTGAGAACTGCTACAGTTTACTGTATTTTGTTGTTGTGCTGTATCGACACACGCACGTGTTGTTGTTGTTGTTGTTGTTGTCTTCAATTTAACGTCTGTTCACTCTAAGTGATATTAGACTAGGAAAATAGAAAGTGTAATGGAAGTTAAAGAAGGGAGAGGAAGAAGTGGAAGGAGAAAAGGTTAAGAAATAGCATCAGTGTTGGTATTTTTGTGTGAGAAAAAAGCAACAAACAAACAAACAAAAAAAACTAGAAAAGTAAGGATAATACTTTTAAACAGGAGCAAAATAAAAACTCAACAATGTGGAAACATGAAATAACAATAATGTAACTACAATAAATATTCAAGTGGACTATGCAATAAACATCTGACAATGGCAAAGGCTAGCTTTGAATTTTCAAATACATTTTCCAGAGACTGTTCAGAAAATGTAGGTAAAAAAAGTTTTTACAATAGGGCACTCATATGATAGTATTGGAAATATGATCCCCACATAGACATCTGACATGTTTACACATTTTTGTAAGGAATGCATTTAACTTCATTCTAAAATATAGTGAACTAACCCTTCTCACGGATATAAAACGCGAATCTATTTGAGAAGGAGCCATATAACAAGAAATATGGGCAGTGGTCAGACAACTTTTAAAATATCGTTCCTTGAATTGATCAGTTTCTTTAAACTTACCCCATGAAGTTTGTTCTAATATTTGGTATCCCTCCTATATAGTATAGGGAACGTCCAGTTCTATCGATTCCATATCATGTTTTGCCCCCTTTTTTGCAGCTCTGTCAGCCCACTCATTTGAAAAAATTCCAACATGAGAAGGCACCCAACAAAAAGAAACAAGAATACCTTTTAAACTTAGGAGGTGTATGACATATTTAATTTCAAAAATAATTCCGGAGACTTTGAAGTTTGGGGATTTTATAGAATACAATACTGACTTGGCGTCAACACAAAGCAAGATACACGCACGTGTGTGTGTGTGTGGGTGTGTCTGTGTGTCTGTGTGCGTTTGTGTGTGCATGCGTGCGTGCATGTGTGTGGGTGTGGTCACTCTGCATGCACTAATGTGTATGGCTAGAATAATTATGTTTGTCTGTATTTTGTAGCAGGGGATAAACAAATGATACAGATGTCCGCATGTGATGCCACAGTATAATGGGCCACCGTATGTCTGTGTCAGCATACCTGAAGAAGATTTTATAATTTTAATGAAAATTATAGGTTTTCCCCTTACATTTACTATACAACATCACCAAGTCCTGTGGCATTAGTATCTATGATGTCAGCAGAGGCAGCAAAGACAGTAGAAACAAGCAGAGAAGGAGAATCATGTCAGTGTCATAGGGTGCAGTGGCCAACAGCGTACCTATGGACGCAAACATGTGAGGCAGGTGATCTTATGTTTGTGATATCCTCGCTTTTATAGGAGAACAAAGACAAGGAAAATAATCACAAGAAGTTACACTATCTGTTCAGTGAAAATCAGCTGAGAAGAGACCCAGTGGTCAAGGACAGTGACCACAGTAAGGGCAGATAATACAGTGTGCATTAGTCATTATTTCCTTTTCTGAAGGCCACTGTCTTTGAGTCAAGAACTGCTTCAATAAAACGAAAAATTCTGTTACACGCAGTGCTGTTCCACACACACTGAATGACTGAAAGGAATGTGAGTGTGTGTGTGTGTGTGTGTGTGTGTGTGTGTGTGTGTGTGTGTGATGATTCTTGCACTTGGAAACAATATTTTATGTCATCATCATCATTGTTGTTGTTGTTGTTTGTTATTGTTGTTCTTTGTCAACCAATATAAGAAAACATGATGATGAGCACCGAGAACTGGAGAGGACAGGACATGTCATGATCAAGGACAGTGACCGCAGTAAGGGCAGATAATTAATAGTGCAGTATCTATTATCTCCCTTTCTGGGGCCGATTGTCCTAGAATGAGAATTGTCTTGGACATATGCTACAATCTGCTGTATTTTCTAATTGTGTTGTGTTGTGCTGTAGCGCAACAACTGAAGAAGGCATGATATGTCATGATCAAGGACAATGACTCCAGTGAGGGCAGATAATTAGTGGTACAGTATCTCCCTTCCTAGAGTCTGAATCGTCATTGAGAACTGCTACAGTTTGTGGTATTTTTGTTGTTGTGTTGTATTGACACATGCTCGTGTGTGTGTGTGTGTGTGTGTGTGTGTGTGTGTGTTCGTTTGAACGTGTGTGTGTGTGTGTGTGTGTGTGTCAGCTGATTCTTGCACTTGAAAACAATGTTTTATGTCATCATCATTGTTGTTGTTGTTTGTAATTGTTGTGGATGTTCTTCGTCAAACCATAGCAGAAAACATTATGAGGAACACCAAGAACTGGAATGGACATGTCATGCTAAGGACAGTGACCTCAGTAGGGGCAAATAATTAGTAGTACAGTATCTATTAACTCCCTTTCTGAGGCTGGTTGTCCTAGAACGAGAATTGTCTTGGACAACTACGGCAGTTTGCTCTATTTTGTTATTGTATTGTGCTGTAGAGCAAGAACTGCAGAGGACAGGATACGTCATGATCAAGGACAATGACTCCAGTGAGGGCAGATAATTAGCGGTACACTATCTATTATCTCCCTTCCTGGAGTCAGAATTGTCTTTGAGAACTGCTACAGTTTGTGGTATTTTGTTTTTGTGTTATATCGACACATGCACGTGTGTGTGTGTGTATGTGTATGTGTGTGTGTTCGTTTGAACGTCTGTCTAGCAAAAAATGATTTTTGACAGGGGTTTGTGCCTTTGCGGGCATGCAGGCGTGCATGTGTGTGTGTGTGCTCACTCTTCATGTAATAATAATAATGATGATAGTAATAATAATAATAATAATAATGATGTATGGAATTTATATAACTCAGGTGTATGGATACATATATATTCGTCTGCATTTTGTAGCCAAGCTAAACAAATGAGAGAGATGTCCACATACAAAACTGGAGTATGATAGGCCACTGTAGGTCTGATTCAGTGCACCTGAAGGAGAATTGATTATTTCAGTGTAAATTATAATGTGCTTTCAGAAATCCTTTGGCACAAGAATCCATGACGTCACAGGGCCAGCAAAGGCAGGAACAAGTTGAGAAGGAGGATCATGTTGGTGTCATAAAGTGCAGTGGCTACATCATACCTACGGACACAAACATGTGAGGCAGGTGACCTTATGCTTGTGATATCCTAGCTTTTTATAGGAGAACAAGGAAAATTCAAATAATCGAAAGAAGTTAATCTATCTGATCATTCAAAACCAGCTGAGTAGAGACCCAGTGATCAAGGACAGTGACCACAGTAAGGGCAGATAATACAGTGTGTATTAGCCATAATCTCCTTTTCTGTGGGCCCCTGTCTTTGAATCAAGAACTGCATCAAGCAAAAGTTGGAAATCTGTTACAGTTAGTGCTGGTCCACGCACACTGAATGACTGAATGGAAAGTGGTTGTGTGTGTGTGTGTGTGTGTGTGTGTGTGTGTGTGTGTGTGTGTGTGTGTTTGTGTGTGTTTGTGTGTGTGATGATTCTTGCACTCTAAAAATGTTTTTGTCATCATCGTTGTTGTTTGTTATTGTTCTTCTTCATCAACTATTATCAGAAAATACGAAGACAAACACCAAGAACTGGAAAGGACAGAGAGTGTCATAATCAAAGACAGTGACCTCAGTGAGGGCAGATAATTAGTAGTGAAGTATCTATTAACTCCCTTTCTGGGGTGACTGTCCTAGAATAATTGTCTGGGATAACTATGACAGTTTGCTGTATTTTGTTATTGTGCTGTGTTGTGCTGTAGCGCAACAACTGAAGAAGACTTGATATGTCATGATCAAGGACAATGAGTCCAGAGAGGGCAGATAATTAGTGGTACAGTATCTATTATCTCCCTTCCTGGGGTCAGAATCGTCTTTGAGAACTGCTACAGTTTGAAGAATTTTGTTATTGGGATCAATCGACACACGAATATGTATGTGTGTGTGTGTGTGTAACTATGTGTGCATATGTGTGTGTATGTGTATGTGTAGTGTGTGTGTTCGTTTGAATGTCTATCCAGTAAAAAGTTATTTTATAATGTGTGTGTGTATGTGCTCACACACTTTATGTACTAACTTGTATGGATATGATAATTATGTTTGTATTTTGGAACAGCAGCTAAATAAATAATGCAGACATCTGCATACAATGCTGTAGTATAAAGGGTGGCTAGGCCAGCGTGTGTGTGGCCAGTGTACCAGAAGGAGAATTGATAATTTTAGTGTAACTTATAGGAGTTTTCTCCATATATTTACTAGATAACATCACTGAATAATGTGACATGAGACTCCATGATATCAGCAGAACCAGCAAAGGCCAGAACAAGGGGAGAAGGAGGATCATGTTGGTGTCAGAGTGTGCAGTGGCTAATGCCATACCCATGGACGAAAACTGATGAGACAGGTGATCTGATTTTTGTGATATCGTTGCTTTTATAGGAGAACAAGGACCACGCAAATAATTGAAAGAAGGTAATCTATTTGATCAGTGAAAACCAACTGAGAAGGGACCAAATGAGCAAGGACAGTGACCACAGTAAGGGCAGATAATACAGTGTGCATTAGTCATTATCTCCCTTTCTGTGGGCCCCTGTCTTTGAATGAAGAACTGTTTCATCAAAACTAGAAAATCTGTTACACATAGTGCTGTTCCAAGCACACTTAATGACTGAACGGAAAGTGTGTGTGTGTGTGTGTGTGTGTGTGTGTGTGTGTGATGACTCTTACACTTGGAAAACATTTTATGTCATCATTCTTGTTGTTGGTGTTTATTATTGTTGTTCTTCAACCACTATCATAAAACATGATGATGAACACCGAGAACTGGGGAGAACAGGACATGTCATCATCAAGGACAGTGACCTCAGTAATGGCAGATAATTAGTAGTACAGTATCTATTAGCTCCCTTTCTGGGGACTTGCTTTTATAGGAGAACAAGGAAAACGCAAAAATGGAAAGAAGGTAATCTATTTGATCAGTGAAAATCAACTCAGAAGGGACCAAAATAATGAGCAAGGACAAGGACCACAGTAAGGGCAGATAATACAGTGTGCATTAGTCATTATCTCCCTTTCTGTGGGCCCCTGACTTTGAATCAAGAACTGCTTCATCAAAAGTAGATAATCTGTTACACATAGTGCTCTTCCATGTACACTTAATGAAAGTGTGTGTGTGTGGGTGTGATGATTCTTACACTTGGGAAACATTTTTGGTCATCATTCTTGTTCTTGTTATTGTTGTTTGTTATTGTTGTTGTTCTTCTTCAACCAATATCACAAAACATGAGGATTACCAAGAACTAGAGTGGACAGGACATGTCATGATCAAGGACAGTGACGTCAGTAGGGGCAGATAATTAGTAGTACAGTATTTATTATCTCCCTTTCTTGGGACGACTGTCCTAGAATGAGAATTGTCTGAGACAACTTCGACACTGTGCTGTATTTTGATATTGTGTTGTATTGTGCTGTAGTGCAAGATCTGCAGAGGATAAGAGCTGTCATAATCAAGGACAATGACTCCAGTGAGGGTAGATAATTAGCGGTACAGAATCTATTATCTCCCTTCCTGGAGTCAGAATCGTCTTTGTGAACTGCTACAGTTTGTGGTATTTTGTTGTTGTGTTGTATGGACACACGGACGTGTCTGTATGTGTGTGTGTGCATGCGTGCGTGCGTGCATGTGTGTGGGTGTGTTCACTCTGCATGCACTAATGTGTATGGATAGAATAATTATGTTTGTCTGTAGTTTGCAGCAGGGGCTAAAGAAATGATACATATGTCCGTATGTGATGCCACAGTATGATGGGCCAACGTGTGTGTGTGTGTCAGCAAACCTGAAATAGATTTGATAATTTAAATAAAAAAATTATAGGTTTTCCCACTTAGTTTTACTATACAACATCACCAAGTCCTGTGGCATGAGAATCTATGATGTCAGCAGAGGCAGCAAAGACAGTAGGAAAAAGCAGAGAAGGAGGATCATGTCGGTGTGATAGGGTGCAGTGGCTACCAGCGTACCTATGGAAGCAAACATGTGAGGCATGTGATCTTATGTTTGTGATATCCTCGCTTTTATAGAGAACAAAGACAACGAAAATAATCACAAGAATTTAATCTATCTGATCAGTGAAAATCTGCTGAGAAGAGACCCAGTGATCAAGGACAGTGACCACAGTAAGAGCAGATAATGCAGTGTGCATTATTCATTATCTCCTTTTCTGTAGGCCACTGTCTTTGAATCAAGAACTTCTTCAATAAAACGAAAAGTTCTGTTACACATAGTGCTGTTCCACACACACTGAACGACTGAAAGGAATGTGTGTGTGTGTGTGTGTGTGTGTGTGTGTGTGTGTGTTGTGTGTGTGTGTGTGTGTGAGATGATTCTTGCACTTGAAAACAATGTTTTATGTCATCATCATTTTTCTTGTCATTGTTTGTTATTGTTGTTCTTCTTCAGCCAATGTCAGAAAAGATCATGGTGAACACTGAGAACTGGAGTGGACAGGACATGCCATAATCAACGGCATTGGCCTCAGTGAGGGCAGACAATTAGAAGTATAGTATGTATTATCTCCCTTAGTGGGGTCCACTGTCCTTGAATGAGAATCATCTTGGGCATATGATACAGTTTACTGTATTTTGTTATTGTGATGTGTTGTGTTGTAGCTCAAGAACTAAAGAGGACATGATATGTCATGATCAAGGACAATGACTCCAATGAAGGCAGATGTGAGGAAGGTGATCGTATGTTTGTGATATCCTCACTTTTACGGGAGATCAAGGACAATGCAAATAATCACAAGAAGTTATTCTATCTGATCAGTGAAAATAAGTTGAGAAGAGACCCAGTGAGCAAGGACAGTGACCACAGTAAGGGCAGATAATTCAGTGTGCATTAGTCATTATCTCCTTTTCTGTTGGCCCCTGTCTTGGAATCAAGAACTGCTTCAACAAAAATAGAAAATCTGTTACACATAGTACTGTTCCAGGCACACTGAATGACTGAATTGAAAGTGTGTGTGGTTGTTTGTTTGTTTGTTTGTGTGTGTGTGTGTGTGTGTGTGCATGCGTGTAATGATTCTTGCACTTGAAAACAATGTTTTATGTCGTAATTGTTGTTGTTGTTTGTTATTGTTATTGTTGTTCTTCTTCAACCAATATCAGAAAACATCATGATGAACACCAAGAACTGGAGTGGACAGGACATGTCATAATCAAGGGCAATGGCCTCAGTGAGGGCAGATAATTAGTTGTATAGTATGTATTATCTCCCTTAGTGGGGCTGACTGTCCTGGAATCAGAATCGTCTTGGGCATTTGCTACAGTTTACTGTATTTTGCTATTGTGATGTGTTGTGTTGTAGCTCAAGAACTAAAGAGGACATGATATGTAATGATCAAGGACAATGACTCCAGTGAGGGCAGATAATTAGTGGTACAGTATCTATTATCTCCCTTCCTGGAGTCAGAATCGTCTTTGAGAACTACTACAGTTTGCGGAATTTTGTTGTTTTGTTGTATCCACACACGCACGTGTGTGTGTGTGTGTGTGTGTGCGTGTGTGTGTGTATGATTGTGTGTTTGTGTGTGAAGACTTTTTTAGTTTTGCTTGAAAACAGTTATCATCATCACGATCATTATCATTATCAAATAAATGCCACAAGACAGCATAATGAGCGTGGAAAACTGGAGATGTCATCCACTGATCAAAGGCAGTGACCCCAGTAAGAGCAGATAATTAGTGGTAGAAGTATGTATTAACTCCCTTCCTGGGATCCACTGTCCTGGAATCAGAATCGCCATTGATAACCACTACAATTTTTTTGTGTTTTTAGGTGTGTTGTGTGGTGGTGTGGTGTGATGTGCTGGTGGTGGGTGGTGATGGGTGTTGTCCCCGTGCATGTGTGTATGTGTTTGTATGTGTGTGTGTGTATGTGTTGTGTGTGTGTGCGTGCAAATACATTGGCCACATATGATTGCCATATTGTGTCAACGTCAGTATACTTGAAGAGGAGTTGTAGTTTGGTGTATATTTTAGTTTTATTATGTCTGCTATAGTTATAACATCACCGAATCCTGTAGCATGACAATCCATGAAGTCAGCAGGGCCAGCAAAGATCAGAACAAGGAAGGTGGCAGTACGGTTAAGACGTTCGCCTGCCAACAAGTAAACCGTGAGGTTCTGGATTCGATTCCCAGCCTCGCCCTTTCTTCCCAGTTTGACAAAAAAATCGAACTGAATGTTTAGTCCTTCGGATGAGACTATAAACCAAGGCCCCGTGTGCGAACGCATGCAGAACATCTTGCGCACACGTTAAATCCTGTTCCGCTTTTCGAAAGAGTAGGCCATTGTGTGCCGGTGGGAACAGATGACAAAATGTACAAAACCGCATACACACGGGGACTGGATGTAAAAAAGCACATGAGTGCTTATTCCATTATCCTCGGGGAAAATGTCATCTGAGCGCTTTGATTTGTTGCTTTACATGATTCAGCGCTATATAAATTACATACATTATTATTATTATTATTATTAAATGCAGAAAGTGAATCATATCAATGCCATTGGGTGCATTGGCTAACACGATACATGTTGACACAGACAGTTGAGCTTATATTTGCAATATTTTTGCTTTTATAGAAGAACAAGGCCAACAACAACAATGACAAGAAGTTAATCTGTCTGATCAGTGAAAGTCAACCGAGAAGAGACCCAGTGAGCAAGGACAGTGACCACAGTAAGGGTAGATAATACAGTGTGCATTAGTCATTATCTCCTTTTCTGTGGGCCACTGTCTTTGAGTCAAGAACTGCTCCAACAAATCTAGAAAATCTTTTAACCATAATGATGTTTCAAACACAACTAAATGACTGAATACAAACAGTGTATTTTTTTATTTTAAATTTTCTTTTTATTTCGAGGATAATAGAATAGGCACTATTGTGCTTTTTTACATCCAGCCCTTGTCAGTTTTGTTATTCGTTCCAACCGACACACAATGGCTTGCTCTTCCGAAAAGCGGAACAGGTTTTAACGTGTGTGTGTGTGTGTGTGTGTGTGTGTGTGTTGTGTTGTGTTTGTGTTGTGTTGTGTTGTGTTGTGTGTGTGTGTGTGTGTGTGTGTGTGTGTGTGTGTGTGGTGTGTGAGTGATATTATTCTTTCAGTTGCAAATTATCATGATACCACCACCGCCACCACCACCGCCACCACCGCCACCACCACCACCACCACCATCATCATCATCATCATCATCATCATCATCATCATCATCATCATCATCTTCTTCTTCTTCTTCTTCTTCTTCTTCTTCTTCTTCTTCTTCTTCTTCTTCTTCTTCTTCTTCTTCTTCATCATCATCATCATCATCATCATCATCATCATAATCATCATCATCATCATCATCATCACTACTAATATACCCCCCTCCAAGAGAGCACGATGAACACCAAGAACTGGAGATGAGACATGTCATGATTCAGGACAGTGACTCCAGAGAGGGTAGATAATTAGTGGTACAGTATCTATTCTCTCCCTTCCTGGGGTCTACTGTCCTGGCGTCTGTATCATCTGTGACAACTTCGAATGGAGTCCGTACAAATTCTCCAAGATGAAAAAACTTAATGGGAGTCTTTGGATGAGACAATACAAACCGAAGTCTCGTGTGCAACATGCATTCAGTGCATGTAAAAGACCCCATGGTAACAAGAGTGTTTTCCTTGCAAAATCTGGTAGTAAAAGAAACACGCAGATAGGGAAACAAATACATATGCAGAGAGGAAAAGGGAAAAAGAAAGGGTGGCGCTGCTCTTGTGGCGATGTGTTCTCACCGGGGAGATCAGCTCAGATTTCATGAAGAGAAATCTGTAGTGACTTTAAAGGGATATACAAAGACAAAATTATGGGGAAAGAATGAGGAAAGTGTGGATCAAGGGCACTGGACACAGTGAGGGTAGATAATCAGTGGTAGGGTATCTATTATCTCTCTTGCTATGGTTAGACTGCTCTGGAACTGAAGACATCAGTTGCTCCTTGTGTTTTCTACTTTAGGTTGACTTGTTTGTGGGCATCTTCTTGTGTTTGTGTCAATGTGTACATGCATGTGTGAGATATCATATTGAACATTATTATTTTTCAATATTGATCAGTTGTTCGTGATTAGAAAACTAACATGAGAATGATGATGACAATGATTCATCTAAAAATAGATAGTGCATGACTGCAAAAACAAGCAACCAAACAAAAAACTCCGACACACAACACTCCAGACCTGGAGAGGACAGAACATGTAATGACCAAAGGCAATGACCTCAGCAAGGGGAGATAATTAGTGGTGCAGAGTCTATTATCACCCTTCCTGGGGTCCATTGTCCTGGAGTTGAAATCACCTTTGAAAACATCAACAGGTTGTTCAATATTTTGTGGATATCTTTTATTTATTCATTTATTTAATTATTTTATATCGAGGATAATGGAATAAGCATTTATGTGCTTTTTTTACATCCAGTCCCCGTGTGTATGCGGTTTTGTAAATTGTGTCATCTGTTCCCACCGGCACACAATGGCCTACTCTTACAAAAAGCGGAACAGGATTTAACGTGTGCGCAAGATGTTCTGCGTGCGTTCGCACACGGGGCCTCGGTTTATAGTCTCATCCGAAGGACTTTGACATGTGTGTGCATGTGTGCATGCGTGTGTGAGATATCATATTGAACATGATTATTTTTCAATATTGATCAGTCGTTCGTGATTAGAAAACTAACATAAAAATGATGATGATGATGATTCATCTAAAAAGAGATAGTGCATGACTGCAAAAACAACCAACCATCCAAACAAAAAACTCCTACACACAAGACTCCAGACCTGGAGAGGACAGAACACGTAATGAACAAAGGCAATGACCTTAGCAAGGGGAGATAATTAGTGGTGCAGAATCTATTATCGCCCTTCCTGGGGTCCATTGTTCTGGAGCTGAAATCATCTTTGAAAACATCAATAGGCTGTTCAATATTTTGTGGATATCGTATTAGTGTTAGTGTTAATGTGTGTGTGTGTGTATGTACGTATGTGTGTGTATGTGTGCGTGCCTGCATGTGTGTTTGTGTGTGCGCGCACGTGTCTGTGTGTGCATGTGTGTGTGTGTGTCCGCGCGCATGCATTCACGTGTGTGTATGTGTGTGTGTTCGCGTGTGTAATGAATTTTTAACTTGAAAGCAATAATTCTCAGTGTCATTATTATTGTTAGTAAACCAGTGTCACGACACATCATGAGAAACACCAAAGAACTGGCGAGGACAGGGCATGTCATGATTAAGCACAAAGACCCCACTAAGGGCAGACAATTAGTGGTACAGAATCTATTATCTCCCTTTCTGGGGTCTGCTATCCGGGATTTAAAATCACCTTTGACAACTGCTACAGTGTGTTTCTTATCGAGTTGTGTTGTGTTGTGTTGTATTGTGGTGTGTGTGTGTGTGTGTGTGTGTGTGTGTGTGTGTATGTGTGTGTGTGTGTGTGTGATGAGTTTTTAACTTGAAGGAATCGTTATCATCATCATTATTGTTGTTTGTGAACCAATCTTACCTGATCCTTCCCATGCTATGTCTTCAGAGTTTCATTTGTTACCTTCTGGACCCTGTGCTCCAACAGCAAAACAAATAGAAAAAGAAATTCCTTTGGTCCAGTAGTTATTCAAATTCTAAATTCACAACAGCACTGACCAAACAGTTTTACCTTCTCTGATATATCTCCCTGATTGCTAGTGTGTGTGTGTGTGTGTGTGCATGTGTGTGTGCTCATGAAAATAAGTACTCCTGTATCCTCTATTTGGTTTAAATGATTTGTAAAAAAATTTGTGTGTGTATGTGTGTGTGAAAGTTTGTGTCTTTACTAGTCAATGGTCTTTATAAAACTGTGCGTGCATGGGTGCCTGTGTGTTTTTACTAGTCACTAGTCTTTATAAAATTGTGTTCATATATCAGTGTGTGTGTATGGGTGTGCACACATGTGCATACCTCTGTGTGTATGTTTGCATAAGTGTGTGTGTGTGTGACTTTTGTTTTTTGTTTTGTTTTGCTTTGTCTTTGAAGCTATCTTGGACTGTTCATAACAAATTGAAATGTATTTTTCTTGTGTCTTTCGAGATAATTATACGCATCAATGTGCCTGTCAGTATTGTAATTGCCCTTTCATTGGATGATTAAAGTGTTTTTGACTTTGACTTTGACAATGTCAGGATACACCATGACAAACACCAAAGAACTGGTGAGGACAGGGCATGTTGTGATTAAGGGTAATGACCCCACTGAGGGCAGACAATTAGTGGTACAGAATCTATTATCTCCCTTTCTGGGGTCTGCTGTCCCTGAGTCAAAACCATCTTTGACAACTGCTACAGTGTGTTTCTTATCGAGTTGTGTTGTGTTGTAATGTGGTGTGTGTGTGTGTGTGTGTAATGAGTTTTTAACTTGAAGGAATCATTATCATCATTATTGTTGTTTGTGAACCAGTGCCACGATACATCATGGATAAGCATGAAGCACTGGAGAGAGGACAGGACAGGTCATGATTCAGGGCAATGACCCCAGTAAGGGTAGATAATTAGTGGTATAGAATCTATTTTCTCCCTTTCTGGGGTGTGCTATCCCGAAGTCAAAATCACCTTTGACAACTGCTACAGTGTGTTTCTTATCCAGTTGTGTTGTGTTGTATTGTGGTGTGTGTGTGTAATGAGTTTTTAACTTGAAGGAATCGTTATCATCATCATTATTATTGTTTGTGAACCAATCTTAGCTGATCCTTCCCATGCTATGTCTTTGGAATTTCATTTGTTACCCTGTGCTCCAACAGTAAAACAAATAGAAAAAGAAATTACTTTGCTCCAGTAGTCATTCAAATTCTAAATCCACAACAGCACTGACCAAACAGTTTTACCTTCTCTGATATATCTCCCTGATTGCTAGTGTGTGTGTGTGTGTGTGTGTGTGTGTGTGTGTGTGTGCATGTGTGTGTGCTCATGAAAATAAGTACTCCTGTATCCTATTTTTGGTTTAAATGATTTTTTAAAAATTGTGTGTGTATGTTTTGTGTGTGTGTAAGTTTGTGTCTTTACTAGTCAATGGTCTTTATAAAACTGTGCGTGCATGGGTGCCTGTGTGTGTTTACTAGTCACTAGTCTTTATAAAATTTTGTTCATATATCAGTGTGTGTGTATGGGTGTGCACACATGTGCATGCACGTGTGTGTGTGTGTGCATATGCCGTGTGTGTGTGTGATTCTTTTGCTTTTTGTTTTGTTTTGTTTTGTTTTTGAAGCTTTCTTGGACTGTTCATAACACATTGAAATGTATTGTTCATGTGTCTTTCGAGATAATTATACGCATCAATGTGCCTGTCAGTATTGTAATTGCCCTTCATTGGATGATTAAAGTGTTTTTGACTTTGACTTTGACTTTGACTTTGAGTTTGACAATGTTACGATACATCATGACAAACACCAAAGAACTGGTGAGGACAGGGCATGTCATGATTAAGTGTAATGACCCCACTGAGGGCAGACAATTAGTGGTACAGAATCTATTATCTCCCTTTCTGGGGTCTGCTATCCCGGAGTCAAAACCATCTTTGACAACTGCTACAGTGTGGTTCTTATCGAGTTGTGTTGTGTTGTGTTATGCTGTATTGTGGAGTGTGTGTAATGAGTTTTGAACTTGAAGGAATCATTATCATCATTATTGTTGTTAGTGAACCAGTGTCACGATACATCATGATAAGCATGAAGCACTGGAGAGAGGACAGGACAGGTCATGATTCAGGGCAATGACCCTAGTGAGGGTAGATAATTAGTGGTATAGAATCTATTTTCTCCCTTTCTGGGGTGCAGTGTGCTGGAGTCAGAATCGTCTTTAGCTGTAGTGTTTTGATTTTTGTACTTGTGTTGGATTATGTTGTGTTGTATTGTTGATGTTGTTGTTGTTGTGGTGGTGGTGGTGATGGTGTGGCGGCGGGTGGTGGTGGTAGTGTGTGTGTAGATGTGTGTGCTTGTGTGTGTGTGTGTGAGATGTGTGTGTTGTGGTGTGTGTGTGTGGGGGGGGGGGGTGCGTGCTTGTGTGTGTGTGTGGGTGTGCATGCTCGCGGCGCGCGTGTGTGTTAAGTGCATAGTGCATGAATTATGCATATGTCTAGACCTAGGCTAAAGTGTAATATGCTTCATTATGTCAACGTCAATGCACCTAACAAAGTCAGCGTCTTGCAGTGTAACTATGCTAGCTGCTTGGCATTGTGGAAGAAGCAGGGGGTGTTGGTTGTGATTGCCAGGAGTGCGCAATTAGAGAGTCCAGGTGAATGGGAACAGTTGAGTGAGAGCTGTAAACCACACACACACACACACACACACACACACACACACACACACACACACACACACACACACACACACACACACACACACACACACACACACACACCACACACACACAACACACACAAAACAAGTATAGCATCTGAATCCCCCATTTTCTTATCTTATGACGCACTTTCAGAAATTCAGAGGAGAAATCATAAAGAACACGACCCCCGAAGTCGAAATGTGGCTACCTGAATGGTGTAGGGAAGAACGGTAGCGTACACAAAAATCTCACCATTTGTGAACCTCGGAGCTCTAACCGAGGAACGAAACCCCCCCCCCCACCCCCCTCCCAACCCCTAAACAATACAAAATGCATATGCAGCAAGCTCAAAAATGGTGGGCAAAAACAGTCGCACTCGTAAAATTCTCACCATTAATGAACCTCGGAGCTGTAATCGATAAACCAAAAAACAGAAAATAAACATAAACGATATAACTAACCTAGGACAGGTGTTTAGCGAGCAGGAAATTCGAACTAACATGGGCGTGTCGTGAATGATCAATCGAGGACTGCAAACAGCGTGAAAAAAACAACAACCTAGGACCCTGATCTACAAACTTATTTAGAGCGACTTGGATGAGGAGAAGTTTAATTTCAGGGAGAAAATGACCCTCATACAGTTATCATCATGACCCT
Organism: Rapana venosa; assembly: GCA_028751875.1. Taxonomy (NCBI): domain Eukaryota; kingdom Metazoa; phylum Mollusca; class Gastropoda; order Neogastropoda; family Muricidae; genus Rapana; species Rapana venosa. The sequence continues at coordinate 27,914,018 of CM054135.1, forward strand.
CCCATTTTCCCCGTTAAATCTCTCAGACGAAGCTATTAATCGTGGTCCCAAATGCAAACTCGCGCTAAATATCCTGCGTGCACATTTAAAATCAATCCACCTTTCTTTCAGGGGATCTTATCTAGGAGTTGACATCAGCACTCACTCCTCCCCTACCCCCAAAAATTCCTTCGGATAAGACTATGAACCAAGGCCCCAGTGTGCAAACACACGCAGAACATTTTGCGCGCATATTGAAACCGGTTCCGCCTTTCGAAAGAGTGGGCTAGTCAAGTCAAGTCAAGTCAAGTCAAGTCAAGTCAAAAACACTTTAATCATCCCATGAAGGGCAATTACAATACTGACAGGCAGATTGATACGCATAAAAAGTCTCAAAGACACAAAAAAGCTATAATTCATATTGGATAAAGTGAAGTGCCAGTAGAAACGGATGACACCCCCCCCCCCCCGCCCCCGCCCCCAAACACATAGATGTCATGTTTAGACACCATTCTCGAAGTCGGAATGCGGCTACCTTTAATGGCCGATAAAAACGGTCGGATACGCAAAATCTCACCATTGGCGAAGCTTGGAGCTGTAGCCGAAGAAAAATCCAAACAATCAACCAGTTGGGGGACAGGATAGCCTAGTGGGGTCAGAATGTTGCGCTCGCAATCTGACGACCCGGGTTCGATTCCCGTTCAAGGGGATATTTTCCCCTGGAGTTATCATCAGTGCAGACTCCACTCTCCCTAAAAGTCCTTCGGATGAGACTATAAACCGAGGCCCCGTGTGCGAACGCACGCAGAACATCTTGCTCACACGTTAAATCCTGTTCCGCTTTCGTAAGAGTAGGCCATTGTGTGCCGGTGGGAATGGATGACAGAATTTACAAAACCTCATACACACGGGGACTGGATGTAAAAAAAGCACATAAGTGCTTATTCCATTATCCTCGATATAAAAGAATAAAATAAAAATAAATAAATATATAAAAAAAAGTTGTGGCGCATGGCAGGAAGGAGGCAAAATACCAAGCGTGTACATTGTGACCTTGAAGGGATGTGCTCCATAAGACGGTTGCAACCTGCCTTTGACACACCGATGCCCAAAATGAGCAGTCACAGAATTAAGATAAACAATGAAGACATGATGATGACAATGATGATGACGATGATGACATGATGATGATGATGATGATGACAATGACGACGACGACGACGATGATGATGATGATGATGATGACAATGATGATGATGATGATGGCATGGTGATGTGTGAAAGTAGAGATGACAATGATGATGTCCTAAGTGACGATACGACTTCGGCGACAACGACGATGATTATGATGAATAATGATATTAGTGTAGGTGGTGGTGTATGGTGATGAAAGTAGACGACGACGACGATGACGATGATCAGCTTGTAAGGTTGCTGTGTTCATCGCATTGGCCTTCACACACATACACACACAACACACATTATGCACGCATGCACGCACGCACGCACACACGCACACACGCACGCATGTGTATGTGTCTGTGTCTTTATGTGTGCGCGCGCGCACTTGCTGGCGTAAGAACGTTGTCCAAAAGAGAAAAAAAAAAATATATATATATATATATATATATATCATCACTCATCAAGGTCAGGACTGAAGCAACAGATGGCTAGCTGTTTGCGCGCGCTCTGAAGACAATCACCATATACAAGAGATGTTGTAATGACTATTTCATCGATCCACTACAACGCCGCCACTGGTGAGGTAATATTTGTCACAGGGGATTGTCAAGGACCGGGCAACGAAAATGCTTTGGCCATATAACATCCATGTAAGAATGTATGTCTAAGTGCGTTAACATATGCATCCTATTTGACACTACGTTAAAAAAATGGAAATGGATATACATATATAGGTAAAAAGGTATAGGTGTCCAATAACCTATAAAATCGTAGGGGAGCGAGCCGTCAGAGACCTCACTTCTCTAGGGGCCAGCGTATTGAGGGCGGCGCCCATCTCCTCTCCCTCGCTGCTTTACCTTCCCTGACCCTAAAGAGGGCAGGTACCCATTTACAGCTGGGTGAACTGGGGGAACTGTACTGAAACCAAGGCGCGCAAACGTCACCCACCGAACTGGTAACCACGCTCGACGCTGCTTAAATTGGCTGGGGGAAAGCGAGTGCTCTGACCACTGAGCTATCCCGTACCCCCCTCCCATATGTATATATATATATATATATATACATACTGTAAATTCAAAATGAAAGATGAATTTCTGATCCCTTTGAGATATTAAAGAGTTCGCATCCGTATTTGTTAATAAAGATGTATATACCCTCATAACCTTTCCTTGATCGTTTAAAAAAAATCAGTTTTGATAATAATGGCCCGCGTGGTTAGTTGTACCACAAACAATATTAATGAATAGTAACTTATTGTTGCTAATGAGCGTTCCCCAGCTTAACACCTTGAAAGGTCACCAGAATAATGATGCTCCCTTATCTCACCTGGAAATTATCTGTGAGACTGTAAGTACACACTTGATGAGAAGTTGGCGTGTACGGTTGTTTTCATGTATTTTGCCATATGGGCAGCCTTATTCCGACTTCAGAGGCTTTTGCCGCCTTTAGAAGAGAGTACAAGTTCGTATGCTAAAGCTTGTCATGTCTGAAGTAAAGACGTAACATTTTAAAACGTAACAACATCTTAACGTAAGCCTTAGCATTCAGCTCACGTCAATCACTGCAAAAGATTTTGGTCTAGGCAAAACCTCAAGGTGAGAACCTTGACATAGAAAAGGTGGAAAGAGATTTGTGATGGTCGAAACAAACGTGGCGAACAAAAAGTCATAGTGATGATGATGATGACGATGATGATGATGATGGTGGTGGTTGTGGTGGTGATGGTGGTGGTGGTGGTGATAAAGAAAATGATGGTGGTGATGATGATGGTGGTGGTGATGATGTTGGTAGTGGTGATGATAATGATGACTGTGGTGGTGATGATGATGATGATGATTGATACGATGATGACGACGACGACAATGATGATGAGAATTCCCTCTTTTCTATCCCTCTCTTTGTTTCTAGCCGTGTTCCCTTTTTTCCTGTAACCTCCTTTTTGTCTTTTTTCTGCCTTCTTGGTCCATGCTCCAGAAAGACTTAGCAGATAACAATTCTATCCCACGCTGAAGTCAGATGCGCTGGGCCTGACTTACCAGGCGCTTAACGGCAGCACGACGCATTTTCGCTCATATGGCATACAACAGTAGTTGCTATCTGAGCTTTCGACGACGACGAAGAAGAAGACTGTGACAAAGGCACACACATGCTACAAGAGGAAGCGGTGTAACGCACATTAGTCAGGCATCAGGACTGTTATTAGTTATTGACCGATCTCTGACAGCCGTTACAGAGCTTGATGCTTATCCAACTGGAATGGCAGACGATCGATGAAGAAAACGACCACAAAGATACATTTACATTAATGCACATAAAGATGCTGGCGAAGCAAGTCAGTAGGAATGATGATAGATATATACAGAAGCGCAAATATAATGTGTGTGTTTGTGTATACACACGCATGTGCACACACACACAGCGCGCGCATGCATGCACGGTCAAGCACACACCAGCAATTGCGCGCGCCGCCAACACAATGCACATACACACGCAGACGCTACACAACGCACACGTCACACACACCACGTAGCTGGCGCAAGCACTGCTTATCAATGTACCACCGAAAAAAAAGTTGACTGACTGACTACACTACACACCACGAACCACACACAAACACACACACTGAACAAAACAAAACACTTACACACCACGAAAATACAATACGACTTGCACACACACATCACACACCACGTGCACACGTCGCACACACGCATTCTCTCTCTCTCTCACTCCTCTCACTCCTCACTCTCTCTCTGCCTATCCATATGCCTGCGTTACCTTTCTTTCTTCCCCCTTCTCTCTCCTCTTTCTTTTATTCAGTCTGTATCATATTTCTCTCTCTGCCATCATCTGATTCTCTTTCTAATGAGCCGATCTTTCCAGTCATCTGTGTCAGTCACTCTCTCCTCATTCACACAGAGACAGACAGACAGACAGACAGAGGAAGACAAAACACACTAACACTTTTCCACCGACACCCGTGACATAGAAAACAACACAGCACGTGCTATACACTATGCAAAAAAACACAACACACATGCCATCGGCTTCCCTTTGTGGACAAGTAACGCACATCAACTGTATTGTCATTTCAGTTGATTAGATCGATCAGTCATTAAGGAAACGGAGCCCTACATCTCCCGGTTCGTCATTATTAGGTTGATGATATTGTCATCGAGAACATGTACCACATTTTTGGGGTAACATAGATCATTATTGGACTTGTCGTCAACGATCAATGACTATACTGCCATTAGGAAAACCTGGCGTACATTTCTGGGGTCTTGTCATTACTATGTATGTATTGATTTCTGTGATATTGGGAAAACATAATGTCTGTCGTTTGATATTGTCATAACTGTGCATTGATGACCCTGGGGGTGGAATATTTAAGAGGGTGGTGTTACATCGTCTGGCTTAGGATGTGAAGTAATGTTTGAGGGTGTGGAGGTTTGCGTTTTGCTTGCATTTTTTCCCTTGCTAGAAGAGCTCTGAGCTTTACCAATGATGGGAGTTCTGCATGTACAACTGTTTGCCTACCATTTATTTATTTATTTTATATTTTATTCTTATATATCGAGGATAATAGAATAAGCACTTATTTGCTTTTTACATCCAGTCCCCGTGTGTATGCGTTTTTGTAAATTCTGTCATTTGTTTCCACCGGAACACAATGGCCTACTCTTACGAAAAGCGGAACAGGATTTAACGTGTGCGCAAGATGTTCTGCGTGCGTTCACACACGGGGCCTCGGTTTATAGTCTCATCCGAAGGACTTTTGGGGAGAGTGAAGTCTGCACTGATGTTAACTCCAGGGGAAAATATCCCCTTGAACGGGAATCGAACCCGGGTCGCCAGATTGCGAGCGCAGTGTTCTGACCACTAGGCTATCCCGTACCATTAAGGCAGATGCATTCCTACTTCGGGATGATGTTTAGATACGATATCGATGTTAAAATCTGTTGTGCGCTTTCAGAAAACAAAACTGTAAGGGGTGGGGGTGGGGAACCCCACTACGCCATTAATAACAGCAGCAACAACAACAAAAATCCAGGGGGACGGGATAGCCTAGTAGTTAGACCACTGCGCTCGTAATCTGACGATCCGGGTCGATTCCCGTTCAAGGGGATATTTTCCCCATGGAGTTAACATCAGTGCAGACTCCACTCTCCCCAAAAGTCCTTCGAATGAGACTATAAACCGAGGTTCCGTGTGCGAACGCACGCAGAACATCTTGCGCTCACGTTAAATCCTGTTCCGCTTTTCGTAAGAGTAGGCCATTGTGTGCCGGTGGGAACAGATGACAGAATTTACAAAACCGCATACACACGGGGACTAGATGTAAAAAAGCACATCAGTGCTTATTCCATTATCCTCGATATAAAAGAATAAAATAAATAAATAAATAAATACTGGAATACACATTTGGATTTTTGTTGTTGTTTCTGTTGTTATTAATGGTGCAGGTGGTTTTCTTTTACCCCTTCAGTTTTGTTTTATGAAAGCGCACAACAGATTTTAACACGTATGCGAGATGTTCTGTGCGCGTTCTGACACAGTTTCTTGGTCTTTTTAAAAAATCTTACCCAAAGGGGACGGGATACCTCAGTGGTCGGAGCACTCGCTTTCCCCCAGCCAAGTTAAGCAGCGTCGAGCGTGGTTACCAGTTGGATGGGTGACCGTTTGCGCGCCTTGGCTTCAGTGCAGTTCCCCCAGTTCACCCAGCTGTAAATGGGCACCTGTCCTCTTTAGGGTCAGGGAAGGAAAAGCAGCGAGGGAGAGGAGATGGGCGCCGCCCTCAATATGCTGGCCCTAGAGAAGTGAGGTCTCTGACGCCTCGCTCCCCTACGACCTTATAGGTTATGGGACACCTTTACCTTTACCTTACCCAAAGGACTTTAAAGACACTG